>BLBF01000020.1:11923031-11985770 GCA_015471245.1 Laticauda colubrina | reverse complement strand
AGATAGATAGATAGATAGATAGATAGATAGATAGATAGATAGATAGATACAAACATACATACATACATGATAATTATTTTGAAATTACATACAAATTCATGCTAATTATAATAAAACAAAATGTTTTTTTTGCCTAATCTGAAACTCACTTTTTAAAGATAGTTCGTTTCGATTTTCCATCTTCATGTTCTTTAGCAACATCTTTGCTTTCTCCTTATTAATTTTAAATCCAGCCGATGCCCTAAATTCTCTTACTTTTGCCATTAATACATCCAATCCCTTCTAGAGAGTCCTCCAGAATTAAAACCAAGTCATTAGCAAAGGATCTTGTTTATGCACTTCTTTTTTAACTTTCACCTCAGCAATTCTCTTCTCTTTTTTTATGTCTTTATTCAAAACTTTAAAGCCCAGAATGAATAACAGTGGTGAATGTGGGTATCCTTGCCTTATTCCTTTTTTGTTTTTCACAGGGCTTCGTCAATTCCCACATTCACAAAACATTGTCACATTTTGGAAAATATACATCTGTTTTACCCCTCTAATAAAGTTCTTACCCGAAATCCATACCTTTGAAAATTTTAAACAGAAAAGTCCAATTTAAATTGTCAAAAGCTTTATCTGCATGAAGACATTTTAAAGCAGCTGGTTTTTCATTCAGTTCCTCCAAGTCCCTTAATATATGAAGAACATTTTGAATATTGTCTCTTGGGTAAAACTCCACCTTGATCTTTGTGGATGAACTCTTGTAAAACATTTTTCATCCTTTCAGATAACATCATTGTGAATATTTGATAATCATTGTTCAATAATGATACTCGTCTATAGTTTTTCGATAAAATCAAATCTTGCCTTTCTTCAGAGATCAGTACTATATTTGCCCTAGTCTAGCTGTCTGTTATCTAAAGGCCCGGCCAACTTCAAGTAAGAATAACACCCTTACATACAACATATTACCATTTTAAAGCAATCATGACCATAATTACATATTCCAACTATTAACTTTCTTATCTGATTTCATATTATTACCTATTACTAATTTTTTCATTCATTATTTTCATATGTTACTTTATATAAATATATTCTTAATATCATTTTATACATATTCTTGTAATCATCATATTTGCAAATTTTATCAAATTATATCATTCAATTAATCATTCCTAAACTCATCTTAATTTATATTATCCAGTATTTATCCCCTTTTTCATATTAATTTTCTAATCTCATTACATTACACGAATCATACTTCCCATCTTTTTTTCATTTAACAAATTATATATTCTGATAACAATATAATCATATTATCTATTACCATATACTATACACATATATGTTCTCCATCAGGTTCCATATGGCATTGTCTTTCCCATGCTATCATATTGGTTTTCTTGTATATTCCTTAAACAATTATATATCTTAAATAACAATCCTATAGTAAATTCTTATTTCTATATTTAGACCTGGAACCATACTGTTCACTCAAAGATGTATTTAAAGAAATAAAAATAAAAAAATGTATTTAAAAAAAGCATACAATATATTACATAGCAAGACATGTCTATATATGTGAACATTTTTCAAGAACTCAAATAGAAATTAGAAACAATGACAAATATTAGCTGCCAACTTTAAGTCTTAAAATTGTACTTGGATTGTGGATATAAATGTAAGGAAAGGAGAGAATGCAATTTCATTTTATTTGATTTTGATTTCCCCCCATCTTACTTTGCTTTTCCTTTGAATTTAAGTGTCGTAGACTTTTTTGTTACTTTTTTCCCCTTCTTTTTCTTTCTATTTTGTTATTCGACTTTCTAAACATTTTTTGTATTTTAATGTTTTATTAATAAGCACATAGACATAACAGAAAGAGAAAGTATTTCCTGTCCCAAGGGTTAGAGGGAACCTTGAAAGATTTGGAGGATAAGACATTTGACTCCTTCAGAAGTCTGATATCTTTTTTTCATAGAGTCAAGGATGGCACACAGACGCCCCTAAATGTAGTAAAGCCTTCCTTTGTTCCTTTTTTTTTTTTTTAAATAGGGATATTGTGTATGTGCCGGCATCTTAATGCCAAAAGTAAACTTGGAGCAACAAAACTACTCCCTAATAATATGGTAATTCCTTAATTGCATGTTTAAGAATTCCAAGCGATTGATGCTAATTTTAAGCTAAAGAGGTACATTCTAGATGTGAATAAGGTTGGATAATTACATCGTTCTCAAGGCTGAATATTTATAGCCTCCTTAGCTTCTGCTTTTTCTTCTTGTGCATATATTTTGGACCATAGTCTGTAGCTGTTTCATACCCACAATTCCCATGATCCCATAGTGATCAAATATTTTCTCCCCAGCATTTCATAAAGTTAAGTTCTCGGCTGCTTAAATCAAAATGTTTAATGATCTATTTCTGTACTTTAAGAAAAACACTTAATGAGTTATTCAAACTTTAGGTGCAATGCAAATATGAACACCTGGGTATGCAATGGTCATTAGTATGGCACTGCATTGTAAAGTATATGAAAGCATTGCACTTGTGATAAATGATCTTTCTCAAAGACACATTAACACACATTTGGAAAGCTGATTGAAAATCTCTCTCTCTTTCTCTTTCCCTCCCTCCCTCCCTCCCCCTTTCTCAAATGTGCTTTGGCAGCAAGCACTCATTCTAAGATAATTTTGGAATCCATTCTATCAGCTCTGGATGACTTTAGAAAACAAGGTTAACTCGTATAGCTCGACAACGGTTCAAGGAGGTACTTTGCTTCAGGGCTAATTGTCTCTTTGAAATCATCTGCAAAACCATAATATGGCTCAATGCTCCCACCCCCACGAAGTCCTATTATCTACATCTACATTAAACCTTGGAAGATTATCACCCAACAGCACAAAGTGAAGTATCACCATTTCTGCTCTGGGCCAACCAAATGATGCCATGGAGGTTCTGTCATAGTATCTAGAAGCTGTGGTGAAATCTGGATGGGGAAGAACAAGCTTCAGCTCAATCCTGGCAAGATTTAATGGCTTTGTATTTTAGAGCCCCCTGAATCAAAAGTGGTTTTCATTTTTAGTTCTAAATGGGGTTGCAATATTTTTATTTATTTATTTGATTTGTTAATCACTTACAAGATAACAGGTATAAGTATAAACATAGATATGAATACATGGATACATATAAGAAAAATAAAAGAAATAGAAGAAACAGTAGGACAGGAACGGTAGGCATGTTGGTGTGCTTATGCACGCCCCCTACAGACCTCTTAGGAAAGGGGTGAGGTCAATTGTAGACAGTCTATGGTTAAAGTTTTTGGGGTTTGGGGAAGAAACCACAGAGTCAGGTAGAGTATTTCAGACATTGACCACTCTGTTATACAGTAATTTGCAAGACCACTTTTCTGTCCTTCCCACCAGGTCCAAGAGGAGGGACAGTTTTCAGATCCTGACAATTTAAAAAATGCTATCTAAGGGGACAATAAGAAGCTGGCCCTTTCCATCATACCATTGGTCCTCTGGAAGACTACATGCCCCTCCCTAAGATCAAATTACTCTTGACCATGTTAGCCTTTTGAGAATTGCTGAAGTTCTAGTTTTGCTTATAAGTCATGCAGATCAGGAGGTTAGATGTCCTTTGAGATGTTACTGTTCATGCTGAGTGTTATTGGGTTTGCTTTTGATGATCATTGTAAATTTGTGTGCATTTACTGATACTGTTTTTATATTGTTTTTAATTATGTGTTATTGGCTTCCTGCAGTCACATTTGCAAGGTGGGCAGTCATCTCAATCAGTCAATCAAAGCAGTTCTCTTCCTGCTTCCAAAGATGAAGCAACCGTGTTAATTTTCTTCATCTCACTTTGGAAGAGATAAATGGGTCTATTGATTAAGACCTCAGGGAATGCAGAATTAAGACCTCATGGGAATGAAGACACAGGTGTCAAATTCAGTGTCACGTTGCCATCACATGATGTATCATGATATTTTTCCCTTCACGGAGCTGGGGTGGGCATGGCCTGTGCATGATGTATTTGGCATGTGGGCTGCCAGTTTGACACCCCTGCAAGTGTAAGAGATTGTTTCCCCTCAGCTACTGTGGTTAGAATGCAGTACTGCAGGTTGCTTCTGCTGATTGCTGGCTGCCAGCAGTTTGACTCAAGGTTGACTCAGCCTTCCATCCTTCTAAGCTCAGTAAAATGAGGACTCAGATTGTTGGGGGCAATATGCTGACTCTGAAAACCATTCAAGAGGGCTATAAAGCATTGTGAAGCAGTATATAAGTAAGTCTATTGCTATTGCTAGGCTGATGTTGCTATGACTCTGAACATCCAAGAACAGTACATGTGCTTCCCCAGTATCTGTAATAGACATTTATAGTTTAGAGTTTAGCTTAGAGCTTAGCTTCAGAAAGTCTGCTTATACCTGACTTCATCAGCAATTATTTTGATGAACTTAAGGAAAACAATGCCTCCCCCAATCCTCTCTCTTATTTTTTCCTCAGTTTTTCTCTATTGCTTGTGAGTTTTGTCACAATTGGAACTCCTTTTATGACAATCAAAGTGAGTGGAACAAACCAACTCTTTATTGAAACTTGTGGCCAAGGGCTTTCTTTCCATAGAGAATGTACCTTGAGAAACAATTCTTTGAATTACTCCAAGTGCTGGAGAGCATCTTCAATGGTGTAAAAACCTTGTAGAATCTTTGGCAAGCATGCGGAGACCAATGGTATCCATCAGCTGCTGTGGCCAGCCACTCCCGTGGTCAGCACTCTCAGGGGCTATGCAGAGCAGAAGGCACAGAGAAGAAGGCAGGTGATCCTGCCATGCTGTGTGGGCTGAAGCCAAGCCAAGAGATGTGAAGGTGAACCTCCTGTGGCCATCCACTGTTCTGGTCCACCACCACTTGGCTTTCCTGTGGCCTGTGTGGCACATCCATATTGCCTGCCTCCCCACACCTCTGCTTCTGCCTGCTGCTTGCATAGGTATTCAACTCACCTCTGCTGTGTGGGCTGCAGCTACTGCCAGACACTGTTGGCCCACACACACTTTCTGCTTATGCTGGCCATGCCCATCCCTTTCATTAGAGCTTATTTTTGGAGTAGGGCTTATATTAGGTGAAGGTGGAAACATCGGGATAGGGCTTATTTTGGGGGTCGGTCCTGTTTTCGAGAAAACTGTGTGTGTGTGTGTGTGTGTGTGTGTGTGTGTGTTTAGTTTGCAGAAATGATAGAAAAACAGACTTGTAGCTTGAAAACATTTCCCTCCCCCCCTCCCGCAGAATTTAAGATGTTGATTTTGAATACTTTAGTAAAGTAAAACTTTATTTGGACTTTAGGGATTCAAATGAAATAGGATTTGGTTCAAAATATAGGATTTTAATAAAATCAAACTGTAGAGTGATAAAAGGCCAATGCAATGAAGAAGAGGATTATGTTAATCACTAACATGAAGGCTAGCAAGTGGCCTTTCCTGATGGGATTAGGTCACAGGTCATGCCTGACAAGGTTCATAACCTAGTAATGTCTATATCACTGGTATTGTTTATTGTTTATTGTTTACTTTCATGACATCACAGCTCCCACTCTCAGTATATATTATATCTACTGGCCAACTCAGAATCTGAACCAAATCTTGTGATTTTTATTCAGCATTGTGTCTCCATCAAGCCTGAATAAATAATATTCTACTGCAAAAGCTTCAAAACAGAATATTGAATGCCTTTCCTTAGATGTATAAGTATTTTATTAACATCAACATATTACCAGCTGAAGGCACTGTACTTTAAAAGCCTACATTCAATTCCTGAATCTCTTATCTCTCAAGTGAATTAAGAAAGACTAAATCACTCTTTGAGTTAGGGAGAAAAAATGGTAAGTCCAAATTTAGCAGAATGTATAAAAGTGGAACTACATGTCTTTCTTTCTTCAAAATTACATGCTATCTGAGATTTCTACATAGGTCTTTGGGGATTTGGAGATTGCTAAGAAAATCTTGTATCTGAAGGGGAAGATTTTTAATAGGCTTGCATTTCTGAATCTGGGTGAGCTCTGCTTTATTCTGACAAAAAGAACTGAAAAGACACAGGTGGGCAGGTAGGGAAAACCTTTAATTAGCATCAAAATACTTCCTTAAACTAGTTTCTATTGCAATAATGTCTCCAGACCACACTTTTTTAAAAAAAAGCTAGATTCACATTATATAGCAAAACAAGGGATAAAGGTAGAACATGGTTTCACCTTGCAAAATTAAGAAGACAGGCTTCAAATGGATATTTATGTTCTATGTTTTCATAACTCATAGCCTATTGAAAATTCCTGCAACTTTTTCTTGAATGCTGAACCAATCTACATGATTTAATCTCTAAATTAGAGGAAATTGTCCACCATTCTAAATATGCAGCATTCACTTAGCTGTTTCTCAGACCAGACAACTTTGAGATGACTCTGGGCTTCAACTGCCAGAATTCCTCAGCCAGCATTCATATGTAGCAACTGCACCAGGTCATTTAAAAGAGTCGAGTAATCCCTATAGGCACCTATTTATTTATTTAAAATATTTGTATGGCTTCTCCTTTTTAATGCAACTTTGGACAGCTTGCAAAAAATAAAATTAATAATTATAAAATTATAAACCACACACACACACAAACAAAACCCCAAAACAAAACAATACCATGGTCACTCCCTTGGGATGCCCTACAGCAACTTCAGATAAAGGTAATCCTCATCTTATTATCACAATTAAGGTTGGAACTTCTGTTGCTAAGCAAGGTGGTCATTAAGTGAATGGTGCCTACCTGTATCCTAATTCTATCCCAGCACCTGTGCAAAAAAGACAGGTCTTGATGGCCTTCTGGAAGGCCAAAATGGAAGAGGAAAGGGACAAAGTGAATTGGAGGGATAGGAGGGAGCACATTTTGATGCCTCCGTTCAATACCTGGGGTGTTGTATATTCAGCACCTCCATTAAATCGGGGTGGGGGAGTGGGAGTTGATTTTTGTTTTGTTTTGTTTTCCCAAATTTTGTTCTATTGTACTTTACTAATTTATTGGATTCTTTATGTTATTTCTTATTGTTTTTATTTTTGTTTTTTGTTTTAAATATGATTTTACATTGTGTAAGCCACCTTGAGTCGCCATGGGCGAATAGGCAGCAATATAAATCAATCAATCAATCAATCAAATAAATAAATAAATAAATGCTTAAGTGTATATTGTCTGATCTTTGTGGTTTATAATACTAGAGTTGAGTCACTGGTGCCAACCAGGGGTGAAATTCAACCACCTTTCCCAGCTTGGGAGAGGTGGTAGGGGCAATTTAAATCGGTAGAAAAATCACCCTGGTTGCTATTACTATTATGCCAAGCCACACCCACAGAGCCAGTAGGGAAATTTTTTGAATTCCACCCCCGGTGCCAACCCATGCAACATGCTGTTGTGTCCCCCCCTCCCCCTGCCAGGGTTGGGAATTCAGCATCGAAATTCACATGCACAACGTAAGAGAAGGTCTGTTTTCTAGGTTGCAAGAAAACTCCTAAGTGAAGCTATAAAACTCCAAGCTCTGCTTAAGGAGAATTTAAGGTTCTCTGATTGTGCCCATGGGAGGGCGGGGAGAAGAAAACATAAAGTGAAATAAACAAAAAGACATCCCATTGTGAAAAGGCCCTTTGACTTCAAATTTCTGTCGTTGTGCATTGGTTTAGAATCAGTCTCTGAAATTTCACTATTCCTTGGGACACGTGATTTTTCAAGCTGTGTATAGCTTTACCTCTATTCTTCGCAGAAAGTAGCATGGCTCTTTTTGCAGACGTAACAGTTTGATCTTTCAATAGACCTTGAGAAGCATTCTTCAGTATTCTGAGTGTGGTTTTCTCCAAGGACTTCCTGAGTCTTCAGCAGCTCCAAGTCTGCTCTTCTCTTTTACCTCCAGTCCCAGAGAAACCTGTTCTCTGCCATAGACCCATGGGATTTACCTAGGGATGGGATTCACATTTTTTAAACAACAGGTTCTGTGGGCGTAGCTTAGTTGGTGGGTGTGGCTTAGTGGTCATGTGACTGGGTGGGCATGGCTTGGTGGTCATGTTATTGGCGCTGGGCATGGACAACTCAATATCACTCACATCGAGGCACGCATCTCCTTGCCTGGCCTCTCATGACTGTGGGGATGCTACAACAGTCATAAGTGTGAAAAAGGGTCATAAGTCACTTTTTTCAGTGCCATTGTAACTTTGAATGGTCACTCCACATAAACAAAGTACCAGCAAAGGAGGGGAAAAAATCTCCAGAGACATTCCTGAGACAGGAAGTCTAGTCCTGCCAAGAATGTAATAAGGGTTAACGGAGAGGCAGTTTCTGTAAGCAACACCAGAATGTTTCCTTCCTGCCTTCCTTACAGGATTAGGCCAGTAATTTCTTCTAACAACCAGTTCTCCGAACTGCTTAGAATGTTAACAACCGGTTCTAGCGAATAGGTGCGAACTGGTAGAAACCCACCCCTGGATTTACTTCTCCCTTGACCTGGACCCTCTGCCTTTCTGAATCATCAAGGTGGGGTGCTTTTATTTTTGAAATCCTGGATCTATCTATGGTAACTCATGACTTCCAGTAATCCCTTTTTCATTTCATGAAACTCTTTTTTTGTCATATCTTCAGGTGATCTGTCTCATACACATCTCAAATCAAACTTTTTAAACAGAAAAGATGAGGCTAAGGAACTTTTTGCTTTTGGTCCTCCCTGCCCTTGAGCCCCCAATTCCACTTTCTGGCTAAAAGGAAAGAGGTCCTGTGGGTAACTGCCCCATTGTATTATTAGGCTTGTTCAAACAAGAGTTTTGATTCCCCCATAGCTTGATGTAAACTGTTGAGGAAGCTAAGAGGTGGTATTTAACTTCTTCCTAGTCTATATGCAGCATATTCATTTCTATAGTGAATGAGAATCTGCATATTCATGAGACATCAACCATTTTAAACTAAGATGAGGGAGACCCAGTTAGCTTGAATCAACATGGTGTTTTCTAGGAGAACCTGTGGATAGACTTGTTAAGACTTAATAGTGAAAAGTAGATAACACTAACTAGAGATCCTGTATCAGACAATGATTACAAGTTTCAGAGACAATCTAATGCAGTGCAGTCTATTGGATTCAGATTTTTAGTTTCAATGTAAGGCTGAAGTGAGCAAGATTATACATTTTTTTTATCCTAGGTATAATTTTGTTCCTGAGATTCCCCTCCCGCCCCATTCCCAAAAAGTCTTAGGTTAAACCTTCATGACCTTTTTGGAAGTAGTCAATTGTAGTGAGGCCATTTTCAACAATAATTTCATTTTACTATGGGACTTCTTTAACCTAGCACTGCATAGATGTATTGTGCTAAATGCTGGTTGAATGCTACCTTAAAATCAGTGCCTGTAGAAGTAGGTCTGGTAGAGCCAGGAGAGGAGTAAAATGAGGGGTCAGCCTCGAATCACTATGTAGTCATAAACAAATAAAATCCAACCTCCTTGACGGCCATTGATCTTATGAAACTATACTCAAACTCAGCTGCTGACCATTAGTTGAGAAGATTCCTGTGCATAGGTTTGAGCAATAAATAAGTTAGACTGAACCTTCATGTGTGGACCTAGTCTTTTGTGCCAGACAGTGCCTTCTTCAATCTTTAATATATAATATGTAAAAATTATCTGATTAAAATTAAGAATAATGCAGTCATCATGTTCCAAAATCAACCTTAATGCTTTTTTCTTTATCCCTTCAGATCAATGCACCTCCTAGGTTTATAAATAAATCTGGCCTGGTCTGAGGCACCTTCTGGTTCCTGTAAGCAAGCAATTAGCTCATAATCACATTCATAAATTAAAATGTATTCCCTACCTATTAAGTCAAACTGTAATAATTAAAATGTGCACTTCAAATATTTTGTATATCAAGTACTCCTGTGAGATGGCAAGACAATATAGTAGTAACATTCCAGTGTCTCTAAGATTCACACATAGCTGATATATACTATTTGCATTCTTGTAGTGCCCTTGCTTAGGATGAACCAATGTATCTGCACACCCTTCTTATGCACCCAACACTAGGTAAATCAATGGTCTATTAACTCCCTGGCAAAAATAATCAGGAATCTGTAATTGATTAATTCTTAGATCCATTAATCAGGCACTTGGAATAAGAACTCATTTTCAAAGTAACCATTAACAATAACTGTGATCAAATGAGACTTTCACACTGATTTGATTTTTATTTGCAGAGGTCATTGTTTTATTAATGAAAGGAAAATGAACTACAGAAGATAGATTAAACAGCTTGGAATAGTGTATGGACCCAATTGCACATGATACTGGTGGTGGAAATGAACAGCAATGGGAATGAATAATGCTTTAGCATCAGTGTCAGAAATACTACTAGTGGTTAATCATGAAAACAGTGAATTTCCTAACACAAAAGTCAGAGCAATAAAATAGAAGGGATGGAAGAGATATTGGAACCCATTTACTTCAAATTCATCAGTATAGCATTCCCAACAATTCTGCCTCCTGTAAGGAGACCCCTCACCCAGGAACAGTCCAGAACAATTCTTACTCTTGGGAACTTTTTTTTCCTGATGTCCAACCAAAATCTATTTTCTTTCCACTTCAATCCATACCTTCTGAAATAATCCTGGACAATCCTGCTCCATCTTCATAGCAGTCCTTTAAGTTCAGGTAGTTCTCAATTTACAACAGTTCGTTTAGCGACCCAGAGAAATCAGAAAAATTGCAAGGCAATGTCTGTAATACCTATGGTATAAGAATGATTCATATACCACAGCAAAGTGCGAAGGATAGAAAGAGATGTTGAAAGGTCAGTGGTTTTTACTTCATTTAACACTGCATACTCTTACTGCCAATTCAGTGGCTTTTCTGAATTCTGTTTCTTTCATAAGAATTTCTGCATCTGCTTATAGGTGCATGGTGAACAATGACATACCAAACAGTGATGGTATTCTACTGGTTCAGCCATATCAGTAGCTCCAAGGATCATCTGTGAGTGAACCAGTTCACTCTGACTGTCGGCTGCTGGGTCCACCTGCCCGCATTATAGGTTCCATACTGACCTTTATTTCCTGGTTTTCAAGCTCAGCTGCTTCACACAGCACAGTGGATTGCTGCACGTTAGCTGTTTAACACACAGGGAGAGTGCAGATTTGCAGGAGAAGGTCAGTAGCAAACTCTCTGTGTGAGCACGAAGCGTGTGTTTGGCACTCATGCACTCACCGAACCAGTAGCAAAATAATTCTACCACTGATACTGAACAAACTTCATTGTTAATATTCTGCCTGTAAATCCCTTCTCCTACTCAAAATTGAAATAGGACCACTGACTTTCTATCAATATTTAGAATTCAAACCATTTTTGGGTTAATGTATTTCTTTTCTTTTTTATTTTTTTATTTTCATGCTTAGCAGCATCACACACTTCTCTGATAGTTAAAGGAGATGCAGCTGCTACTTATAATCTATAATACTTGAAAACTGAAGCACACTTTACTCAGTGGTGCAAACATCTAACAGCCACATAATTTAAAGCAGTCTGTTGGGGAAAAGAGAAAAAAAAAGGATCAGCATACCCATGGATATGTGGAAGATCTGTCCAGTGTCATCCTTCTGCAGAATTTTAAACTCTGCATTCACATCAAAACTCAGGAGATATTATTGAGCTAGTATGAATGTATGAGTTTATTTATAAGACAAAGTTGACTTTAAGCAGGTGCAAAAGGCAGCTCTCTGTTCACTGGATAGAGTTTGACAATTATTACTATTTTCATGATTGTTTTAGGCTGCATTATTTTTTTAATTGATTCAAAGGCTTTGACATTCTGTTACAATGTCTCACTTCAGAAACAAATGTTTACAATTTATATCTGGTCAGTGTATTTGCTGTCAGAGTTGAGGATTTTGGCTGCATTTGTTTACAGAATGGCAACATGGTTAAAAAGGAAGGTAGATGACTGAAAGCTAACGCCAGATTGTTGTTGTTGTTGTTTAAATATATTGCTTCTATTTTCCTTTCCTCTATTTGTCCTTCCAATCCCTTTTCTAGGGAATAAAGTCTACACAATTCTGCACAATCAATGAAAAAGTTATTTGGTTGCTATTTGCTATCTATATTAAATTTGAACCTTTAAAGCCACACAAGGCAGCTTCCACAGATGATTTAACTTGTCATTTGTATTTAATACAGTTTTCTCATTCTTTTCTTTAACGTGCCTGATGAACTTGACATTTTCTGATGTCAGTGGCAAGTACCTTTGCATTCTAAATACTATTTCTTATTAGATAAGTGGATTGCCAAACAAATATTGGGTTATCCTCCAAATATAAATAGCAAGATTAGCTGATTTTTACTGAGCAAGATCACTCAAGACTGGATTTGTGAGCAGGATAGCTGTGAAACCAACTTTGTATGTATAGAAAATGATAGCCAGGGGAAATAATCTAAGGTAGCAATATTTGTGATTCTGCGAATGAAAAGATGAAACTTTCAGTGGCAGGTTTTCTTCCAGTATCTCCAAATCTGTATCAACTTTCATGATTTTCATGGATCATTTTTTGAAGGTAAAAGAACTACTGCACTATTATTAGGGGATATGCATTTCCCTTAATGTATTAGGGAAATGTATTATTTGAATTTGTATTAAAAGAGAAAGCATAGATGTTGTTTCCTTTTGATTGCAATTTGGAAATGATCAGGGATGGGATTCAAATTTTGTAACAAGTGGTTCTGTGGGTGTGGCTTAGTTGGTGGGTGTGGGTTGATGGTCATGTGACTGGCTGGGCGTGGCCAACTTGACATTTATCATATCGAGGGGTGTTTTCTCCTCAACTGGCCTCTCATGACAGTGGGGATCCTGCAATGGTTGTAAGTGTGAAAAATGGTCATAAGTCACTTTTTTCAGTGCCATTATAACTTTGAATGGTCACTAAATGAATTGTTGTAAGTCAAGGATTACTTGTACAAAAATACAAAAAGCTTCTTTGCCTGCAAAAAGCTGTCCTAAATACCAATCATTAGATTTAAAAGACCTGCAAGCCGGAGTTACAAATCAGGCCGGGTGACAGAGCACCTTGAGGAATTAAAATAGTTAAAATGCAGTGATAACTATCAGCAGCCAATTCTTGCTCATAAAGTAAAAGCCTTTAGCAGAGAGGTCATTTAAGCTCTCCAGAAAGAGCACACCCAGGAGAAGCAATCTTTAGATCCATTCACACCGCTTAAAGACACCAGCTGATCTCACTCACCTCACAAGATATCCTAAGGAAATCATCCAGATTTAAGGAAAGATCACATGTCTCCCAGAAAGACATTAAAAAAATCAGTTCCAAACTTGCATCCTGCCTCTTGGAAATACACACCAAAAGGACAGTGTCAGATACCTCTAATGCAGTGAAGGAAGACTTCCCTTCCCCAGATAAAAAAAAGAAACCATGAGGCAGGAAAAAATTCAAACACAATACAAATAATTAAATTACAACAATAGCTGTTGCTTGTTAAACCAATTACCAGAAAAATAAACACAGGAACTAGCCAGATTTCTCAACCCAGTTTCTTTTCAGGAACAGAGATTAACTTTTTTTCTTCCAAACAAAGCTGAACAGGGAAAATTATCCCATCAATAAACACAGAATTAAACATCATGAAGGACAAATTAAATTTCACCAAAAACCAGTTTTAGACCAGAATTCAGAAAGGGTATGTAAACTCACGTTTGAATGTCAATCTTTCTAGCAAGCCATGAATGTCACTCATCTTGGTTCCTTGTCATTAAAAGCTTCTTTCCAGCAGCTCTGCTTTGTTATTCAATTATTTCTACAAAGTACTAATCATTGCATCCCAGCTGGAAGAACTCCAGCAGGGGAGTATTTCCTCCCAATAGCAGTGTAAAAGCTTAAAACAACCCTTCCCCTTTAAGAAAGTCAAGCAAATTACCTGCAAAGGAGAAAAAAACCCAGAGAAGCTCTGGAGACAGGAAGTCTAGGCATACTGCCAAGAATGTAATAAGGGTTAATGGAGAGGCAGTTTCTGTAAGCAACAAGACCAGAATGTTTCCCTCCTGCCTTCCTTACAGGATTAGCCCTGTAAAGTAGGAAAAAAACTAAAGATTTCTTCCAGCAACTGGTTCTCCGAACTTCTTAGAAAGTTAACAACAGGTTCTAGTGAATAGGTGAGAACTGGTAGAATCCCACCCCTAGAAATGATGCTTTATAATGATGCTCCAGCAGGGACTTGTCAGCTCCTCAAGGTAGTCTACATCAGGAAGCAGTCCAGGCCTACTTTATTTTAAGGTAATCATAACATAATCTTATGCTTTCCTCCTTTCTCTTCAAGCTCATTCCCTCAGCCTTCTTACATGGCCATACCTACCTACACTTCTTTGGGCTCAGAAATGAAATAGGCCAAGATGAGCCCACTTAGCATTTCTCAGGGGACACCAGGTTTGGGGTATTCTCTGAATTAGTTGGGATCAATTATAATTCACAGCCTCAAAAGGCAAAGGTCGGGATTACAATTGGCAGCTCCAAAAAAGTATCTTACTGTGTTCTTTCATCTGTCCCACACATTGAAAGAGCAGATTTTTAATATTGTAATTGCTGTAGCTATATTAATTTATTAAGGGGTGGCATCACAAAATAACTGCCTCCATGGACTTTTTAAAAATCTGGACAGCCAGGAATATCTTCCACTATCTCCAGTTATGAAAGCTCAAAAACATCAGTACTAGAAATCTGAAATGCTCAAGCATACTGAAAGTAAGATAGAAAAGCTGAATGCTCTTTAGAAGATGACTTCTGAGAAATTTCAGGACATTTTTAAAAGAACTGCATGAATTGTCATATGACGGATAAGACAGGGAGAATTGCAAGTGGAATACCAGATATGACATTTGCACTGTGCTTCATTCCATCTAATAATAGGGTATAGTTATAATCTTGGAAGCAGGGACATGGGTTTGAGGCGATAGTGGTGGCAAATACAAAACAGGTGCTACATCTTATCCTGATTTTCTCAATGGTGTCAAAATGCTCAGCTTGAAGTACCTGTTCCAAAACTGAGTTTTTCTTAGAGCCATGTGGAATGACATTGACTCCTGGGTCTCCTGAGTAGGTATAAGTTGAACTGATAGGGTTCATAATAACATTTCTGGGTGCTGGAGATTAAACAGTGAATCATGACTTTGGGGATCCTCAGGCCAAGATAACTGTCACCTTAAAACTAGGTCTTCAAGTTTGGCAACAATTACCTTGCTAATCTGTAAGATGTCACAGACATCAATCAAACTGACTCTCTATCTCAGGTTGTCTATTTTACTTCCTCTAGACATAAAATGGGAGGTACCATTGCTTTAATTTCTGCTATTGGAGTTATGCATGATCTTAGATCCTTCTCTGTCCAATTCATAAACTGTATTTTGTCATTGCAACTGAGAAAATTCATCTAATATGAGGGATGTTGTTTGGATAGGGAGGAAATTTACTGTTGAAGAAAGTGCTTGGAAGGGGACAGCCTTGTGTACTTAACATGTCTCTGAGATGTATTTGTCCACCAAGTTGACAAACATAATTTGCATGTTTAAACTGCAAGCAATATAACCCAAGATACTTCAGCTACTAAAAATGTGGAAGAATGGCATTAGTGCTTGTTGGATATTGTCTTCTGTATACAACTATAAAGATATTATGCATCCTCACACTGTACCCTCTTCACATTAATTAAGTGTACTCATGTACAATGAGCTATGCATTTTTTTCTTCTCGAAGTGTTAATTAGCAGCCTTTTGTCCTCTCCAAGCTACATTTTTGTGTTGCTTTAGGTTCTGCATAAGTTTACAATATGTACAGGATTACTAGAATGCAATTTGGACTGCCAAATCATAACCTGCAGAATTTTTACTGCTCATTACAATAATGAAATAATAACAATAATGTATAACCAAGACAAAACAAGACTTTTCTATGCAAGCAAAGAATGAATAGTAAATTCCATTAATAATTATTATTTATTTTTATCAGTAAATGATCAGAGCTTGTTCACTTGAATAAATCATTGCCTATGAGATATCTATAAAAAAACCTCAATTTTGGCCATCTTTCTTTTGAAGAAAATTAACAAAATAGCTAATATATTCAGAGGGATGCTCATATGTGATAATACTCCAAACAAACAATTTAGAACAATGTAACATTTTTTATACCAAAAGGAAAGAATTAAGCTGTGAAAAGACTTGTTCAAACTTTTATGTTTTGCCTTTTGCCACCAGGCAGAAATCAGCTCTTCCCATCATTAAATTTCCATTTGTAAACTGCCCAGATTCAGGTGGCATATATATGCAATAAATTAATGAGTGTTTTATAGCAAAACTTACTTGTCTGTTGTAGGAACCTATTTTTTTGTTTAAGGAGAAAAAATAATTAAAGTAGTTGGCTATGTGGAAACACAATTCTGGGTTAGGTAAGCCTTTGGTCTGATCCAGCATACTTTTTTTTTTTTAATGTTCAAGCCTCCTTCAAGTTGTTTTAACATCTAAAGCATTTTTCTGTAACTTCCTAAAGCAGATAACAGACAGATAATAGATAATCAGAGTTGGAAGGGACTTTATAGGTCATCTAGTCCAACTCCCCGCCCAAGTGGGAGACCCTACACCATTTCTGACAAATGGCAGTCCAATCTCTTCTTGAAAGTTTCAAACAAATGCATCTTTGGTATTTACTGTTTTTATTAATGCTAAAAATATGTATTTTTTCCAGAATAGGAAGATCTATAAAGTCTATCTAATTTCCACATGAAATTAGGATTGAATAAGGTAGTTTCCTTTGTTCAGCGAAAGCTGTTAAGATTTCATGCAAGCAATAAGATGATTCCAGCTTATATCGTCCAAGTTACAAATATGGAATCAATTCTAGGCTACATACTAAAATACTGTGCTCTAAGTTACTATTTTCAATGGCTTGCAATAATTGCAAAATTTCCTGCTAGCAATAATGTTCTGAAAGGTCATGACAATGATGTGGAATTTCATTGGAAGAACTGTGTACGGCAAACAAATAATTTACTTACCTTTAGCAATTATTTTGAAAAGAGATTCTTCTATAGTTCTTCTGTTGGATTTAAAAAACCTTACATTTAAAAAAAAAATGTTCAATTAATCAGTTCCACTGAGTACAGCATCCTTTAATTTTATTTTAAAAGTGAATGAAAGGGCAAAATACTATATATAACACATGGAAGCTTTTGAAATGGAAAATTGTATCTACTTTCATCTTTACTACAGTATTAAAATTTGTATTTCTACACATGCCAAAGGAGGAATGAAAAGGAAACACATACGATAATGCTAGTTCTTACAGGAGTTATTTTGCAGCAACAGCCTAATATGAAATGCACAACAAAAGTGTGCATCCCATGTAAGTGGTGGTGAATAGTTACTTAGGTTATTGATTTTAAAAAGAAGGCAACTAATTTGTAAGATTGAAATCATGAAAACTAATTGAGAGAAAGCAACTTTACCTTCAGAGAAGGAAAGTCACATTGATACAGTATGTATTTCAGTAACTTCAATGTCAAGAAAATGATCTACACTTGAGGCCAAATATGAAGCCATCTCTGGGAGGAAAGTTATGAAAGCATGAAAAGTAGGATTCTACCAATTAGATTTTTAGAAGATGGCAAAGACACACAGTTAGTAACTTTTGAGTGCTAATCAGAAATAAGATGGATGTTCAGAAAGCTGTTGCTAGGGAAAGGGGGGGGTGTTGGAGAATCATCCAAATAATGTGCAATTCAAAGATTAAAAGTGTGATGCAATTACTAATCAGTAAAAAATGATCCTAATAAATCATTCAGCATTACATTTGCTCTTCATCAACCAAAACCAAGGTATCTGGAGTTATTTACATTTTTAAAAGGCTCACCTGGCATTGCTAGTAATATCCATATCATTTGCATGTCACCTGACAACACTAGGATACAATTCTTATTTATTTTGAATTATTTGGAATGGATTTATAATGAACAAAATTTAGAAAGGAGTCAATGTCAATAGACAAAATGCTAAAGAAAATACACTATTGGTTTCTAACTCTTATAATGAGGTTGGATAAGTAATATATATCTTGCTCCAATGGTTGCTAAAGATGGAAAGTTGGAGAAAGATAGAAGACAGTACATAGCCCATTGCATAGTAATGTTGAAAGAAAATAAAATTGCTGGAAGAAAGGAAACTTGAATATAGTGGGAATGGAATAGTAAGCCTGAATGGTTAAACAAGAACAAATTGGGTGAAGAATAAGACGGTGAATAAAGAACAATAAGGATCAAATTGCAAAATAAATCTAAGTTGTTTTTGGATGGAGTGACAAGATTGTGAAAAAGAGATGCAGAATGTCATTGTGAATCAGTGCATAGATTTGGAGGAAGAAACGGTGCCTTGCAAGGATATTATTGTATAGAAAGGACTGTGAAGGGTTTAAGTCAGATTACACTATGAAAGGGGGATACTGTGATTGGTAGCTATGTATGTAATAAGTTACATTTAGTAACCTTTTATTTGTATATTCAGGATGAGTACATTTGACTGATAGAATCAATGCTAATAAATTATTTAGGCCAATTAGTCCAATTCTTCACCATGTAATCCACATTTCTTAAAGTATAACTGTCTACAATCTGTTTAGTTTTATCAAGTGATGGGGAGCAACTCAAAGCTGTACAAAATAATTACAATATGAAACCATTTTGAGTGTTCTGTGATCCAAAATCCATCTTTTAAATATTTTATTTTGAAGATGAAATAAAGCATGTTGTTTTAAGTATTTTGTTTTATTAGAACATTATGATGTTCTAATATTATTATTAGAACATTATGATCTAGTCTCTTGCAATTAATGACTATTGAATGCAATAACTGGCCTAGCCTTCCTGCAGCAGCTGTGGTGAGCCCGGTTATGTTGGTGAGGTGGAAGAATGGCTTGGTATTTGGGGAAGGGCTCTTAGCAGCCTGTGGTGTTGAATGGCACTCATTTAGGTTTCTGCTCTCTGTTAGAAATCCAGGAGGCTGAAAATAAAAGGATCAGGAGGAAAAGGATCTGCCTTTTGTGGTACTCTCCTGGAATCCAAAATGGATACTAATGGTAACCAAGAGGAATCAGACCATGCATTAGTACAGATATAGGCACATATTGTTGTAAGAGTTGTCGAAGTCTGGAATTCCCTGATTCGCTTGTCTTAGCTACAGATTTTTAGTTTCAGTCACAAATTGATATCTGTCGACCTTACTTCAAACTTAAGTGGTCAGCAGAGGCGGCACTAACATGCCTATCATCTCTGTCATAGTATTTTTATTCTCTTGTTCTTGTTCTCATTTTTCTTTGACAATTTCCAATAAATACATAAAATAAATATTGAGTGTGTGAATGAAACATATCAAGCACGAATCAAATTGCATTTGATTGCCCTGGCAGGCCTTATGTAGTGGAACTTCCCCTATCCCACATGGCAAGGCACTCAACATGCCTCCTCATTCCCCAGGAATGGAGAAACATGGTCAAGGCAGATTCTACACTTCAGCCTTTCTTGGCATCAGTTTGCCTTAATAGACTAAGTTCTGCAGTTTGTTTTTTGGATGAACTGCAGGAGAAGCAGCATTCAAAAAGCTCTGGGGATTCAAACTTATAGTGACATGATACATTGATCACAGTCCTTAAACAAACCGCAACCATTGGTGCCATCTGAAGGACATTTCATTCCCAGCAACAGTTAACACTCCTGATTCCAAGCTATTGAGATTCTACATCGACTAGTGCTGTGATGGTGAATCTATGGCACGCGTGCCACGCAAAGCCATTTGTGCCAGCATGTGAGCTGCAGGCAAACTTAACTCACTGCATATGTGCATGCTTCGCAGCTGATTTTCGTGCTGTTCGAGGCCTTTTTTGGCTTCCCAGAGGCTCGAGGACAGCTTCTGCAGTCTTTGCAGGATGAAAAATAGGCCCGTTTTGTCACTTCCTGTAATACCGGAAGTGATGAAATGGGCCTATTTTCAGCCTACAAATGGGCCAAAAATCAGCTGGGAGGTGCACTGCAGGTAAGGGGGTGGTGGTGGGAGATTGCACATACATTGCCTTCTGGGTGCTGGCACCTGAATGCACGGGCGCAAGTGCGTGCATAATTTTTGGCACAGGAACCCAAAAAGGTTAGCCACCACTGGACTAGTGTATTGATATGACCAGTGGAAAAAAAAGACTCATTTTGTTAGCTTAGAAAGGATAGAGTAAAGCTTTTGCTTCTCCAGTTTTGGACAGCCAACACCAATATCTGCACAGATTGGACAATGGTTGTCGGGTAGAATATCTCTTGTCCTTCAAACTGCATCTTCAGATGAAATGGTAAAATTTAAAAATGCTCGTGCAGTTATTTAGTCCATGGTTCAATGTACAAGAAAGACACATTCAAGTATATTGGCTTGTCCGTTTAGTCCAGGTTCTATCCTTTTGGGAATTCAAATACCACCCCCACCTTATTTTGATGAAAAATTATGCCTGCGTGTTCGTTTTCTCCTCAATATTTTAGAATATAAATGAATTGGAAGACACTGGGTACTTTCTTAATCCAGTCTCTCTCTTGGACAGAAACATTTCTTTCTTTTGCTCATTTTCTCATTCTATTAAATTGGAACTGCAGACCTATTTTAGGCAATCAAACAGCCAAGCTAAAGAGTAAAACAATGGATATGATAAATAAATTTTCAGGTGGAATCTCCATGTAAATATTCAGGTTGAGATAATCTGGCCTTTTGAATATAAGGTTTAGGCAATGTACATTATAAAGATTATGAGGTTTTAACAGATTTGTGGGCTAATTAAAATTCACTTTCTGCCTGACTGCACTTCTGAAGGTACCTGAAAGGATGATTGAAATTAAAAAGTTAAAAAGCGGATCCCACTTCACATTTTCTTTTATCAGTTATTGTTCATGAGCATATCAAATGTCGTAGGCACCTGTTTCCATGCAATTTCTATATTATAAAATGTTATATTATTAAAAATAAAATAAGGGCTGATTTCTCCAAAGATTCAGTGCTTGGTGGAAGGGAGCATGAACTGACATCCTATTTATGCTTGTTGTCATAGAAGAAAAGGGAGTGAGTGAAGGTTTTTTCCCCAAGTTCCAAAACAGTTCTTTTTTCTAAGGTCAAACCACAACTTCCAATGAAACAAAATCACCTGTTGTAGTTTTTTTCAATGAAGCATATCCAATGTAAAATTTCATGTTCTGCACTCTGGAATGACTGATTTTGACATCCTGTGTGGTATTTTCTTAGATATTTGAAGACTGGTATAATATTCCTTTTTTAGGCCTCTCAAAATTCAACATGCTCAGTTTGTTCAATCTCTCTTCACGTGGCTTTGTTTCCCTCACCCCAATTATTCTCAACTTCCCTTCTATGAATTAAGTTCCAATATTTGAATTCTCAAACTGCCAGAACTGCTATTGAGCTGATGTCTACCAATGGAAAATAAAGTGGAACTATGATTTCCTGTAATTTGGGTATATTGTTCATTCTTCTAAATTTTCAATTGGCAGCATTACACTGATGACGCCTACTTAATTTTTAATTAACTACCTTTCAACATCTTTTCCACAAAGTACTCTTGTCCAGTCAGATATCCCCCTTTTGTGTAACCAGATGTCTAAATGAATATTATTTATTTAGCATATGGGAAATACATGGACTTATAGTGGTTCAAATGTTAATGTCCAGTCCACCTAGCCAATCTAAGACAAGGTGGTCTATGTTGAAAAAATCAGACATTGGGCTGGTGGACATTCAGACACAATGTGATGGATATTTTGTTGAGGAACACCACACTCACACTGAGGGGTACAGACAAAACCCCACTTAAACAATGAGTCCTGGCACATACCATTTTGGGTAAGGATCCTGTTCAGAGTTGACCAATGCTGGTGAGGAAGGTCAAAACCTGGCACCTTTTGTGTAGGATCATCTATGTAACTGCCTCTATCTGGCCGTTCAGCAGCACATTTGGCTTTCCACTGTGTGTTGATATCAAAGATGTTAGACAGCTGTTGAGCAAGTGTCAGAGATTTAAGCCTCCCAATTGACAGATGAGGAAGATCGGCATGCACAGGAAGAAGTGGGTTTGTCAACATTTTGTTGTACTCCTTCACTAAAGGCTAGGTCACACTGGCCGACGGATGCAAAATGTATGCAAAAAGGACACAGCGGACGAGCAAATTTTCGGGGGTGGCTCCATCCGTTGTCATCCGCTCCAAAAAGTGGCAAAAATTTGCATAAACAGAATGGAAAAGAAAGGAAAAGAACGGACGTGGGTATTATGTAGCAGGGATGTTAAAGGGATGTTCATAGGAAGCCTAGAGGATGTATATAGTATGCAAACCGTTCACTGCTCATCCTTTTTATTTCCGTGCTATTAACGCTGTGTAGACGTTCCGTGTACCTTTTGTTTCCTCCCTCTTTCCGTTTTCAGCTGCAGCGGATGTGAGTTATGAGGATGCCCAGAGAAAGCAGAGAGGATACAGCGGACGTTTAACGGATGATAAACGGACATAGAACGTTTGTTGCTCGTATGTCACGGATTTACATCGTACACAGCGGAAAGTTCATCCGTTCACAAAGTTTTGTGCAGCTCAAAACTTCTTGAGCGGATGAAATCTCAGTGGACGGATGCTCAAAGGATAGAGCATATGAAACACGTATGCAGGGAGTACACAACGGATGCATAGCGTTTTCCAACGGATGGCAAGCTTTTTAAAACATTTTACATCCTCTTTGCATCCGTTGGTGCAGTGTGACATGGGCTTTAGGCTTCCTGCTTTTGTAGAGCTGGTGGAGCAAGGTGGCTCGAGATGGGTAGCCAGCAAGTAGGAGATTTTATGCAGCCGCTTATGATCCTCATTGTATCATTTAGTTGAGCATCGATCGTCCTAGTGTGACAGCTATTAAGCTAAACAGTGGTGCAGTATTCAGCTGTGGCGTAGACCAACCCTAGTGCTGAATAACTTCGCCTTTTCTCTATTAAGCTCATTCAGTCCTTATCTCCAACACATTTTTACTTTTGCTTTACTATCCCCATCCAATTTTGTAACATATGCAAATTTAGTAAGCAATAGGTCTAGCTTTTCTTTGCTACCTATCAGTGTTACACTGTTTTTATCAAGCAACTGATATACTAGCTTATTATTATACTTACTATTTTTAATTATATTCTAAACATTTCTGGTGACATTTTGTTATGTTACCATTGTTCTTGGCATCCACTGACAACTGCTGGACTGTAACTATTGTATCATTATTTTCTATAATTCTTGGCTTCCTGTATTCACTTTCCCTTAATTATTTGTTGACCTTTCTTCTTCTATACACCCTTTGTTTTCAAAGCTTTTATTACACCTTAAACGTTTTCTACTGTGTTTCATTTTGCCCCATCTTCATTGAAATGATTTGTACTGCAATTGTAATTTTTTAGGAACTCCATCAGTTCAGGGCACATCATCTTATATATTACATAATATGTTGAGCCATATTCAATTTTAATGTTCCTTCAACTGTTCCAGCTACTTCCATTTCCTTTATTAGGGGTTTTTCCTATTGCTTAGTATAAATGAAACCAGAGTTGATTCTCTTATGCTTTTTGTTTAAACCTTCTGAAAGCAAAATTTTTAGCAAGATGAATCAGGAACTCCCTGAGGGACATTCTTGGCACATTTAAGTCTTCTGTTAAATTTCCAAAATCCTAGTTTCAGATGCTTACCTATTTTATTTTTATGTTTCAAGGAAGATAAATATAATTTTAAAAACTGTATTTTTTTTATAAAAGAACACAGTCCAGTAAAAATGCTGAAACAGCAGGAATAAAAAGTGGAAGGTAACAGAAATTGTATGTACTGTAGACTTTTTACCTCAGAAATCCATCTTCAGATTTTACAGTCTTGGGCACTTTTGCAGAGAGTGTGCCTAATAGGAATACTGCAGAATGAATGCCATGGGTTCACTCCACATCCACATCCATTTTGCAAAGCTAAGTGACTCTGCAGGATACCACTCGTCTTTTCTCCTATTAGCAATCCAGTCTACTGCATAACGCAAAGCAGTCTGTCATGTGAGAGAGCTGCTTTTCCAAATATGTTAAATGACAAAAGAAGCCTTTTATACTGCATTCTTTGAACATCATGTACAGTTTAAATTAATGTCTGCTTTTTATTATAAATCACCTAATCTTTTTTTGAAAGGTAAAAAATTGAAATACACAACACTTTTAATGTATTTAACTGCAAATATTGCATCATTTCTGATGAAGGTAATTCCCCCCCCCCTTCCTCAAATTCTGTTCACAGGCATATATGAAGACTGGTTAAGTTATTAATTGGGATTATATTTTCCTACACAAGTGAATTAGTTCTGGCATGTACCAGGGAATAATTATGTTTAAAAGTCCTTGATATTGTCTTTGAGTTCATGTAAAATGATTCATTAAAATGTTTCAATTTAAATTATTCGTTTAAGTTTCCTGAAGAGCTTCAAACAAGTCACTGATATGCTGTTATGTAAACATGAATTTGTTTCATTTTAGTATAAAATTGTAAGCTAGACCCAAGTGAAATAAATACATCCCAATCACACATGATTGGATATTGAGATTTAGATCAGATAAAAAGGCAAAAATCAAGCTTTAAAATAAATTGTTAAATATAGTTCTCAGAAAAATAATTGAAGATAGATATATGATTAGAATCTGAACTAATGTAAAACTAGTAGGATAACATATTCAGCACCTTTTAGTTGTATTTAGCAGTTGACAAGGTTTGTCTGTTTTTTTTCTCTTCTTTCCCCTCCCTCCATTGAGAAATTTGACAGTTTTGTTTAACCCACATAATACCTATGATTAGTGGAAAGGCTTTTTTAGCAGACACAGAAAATGGAAGATGAAACTGCAGCAGAAGCATGGCAAATCTGAAAAGTTAATTAGTGCATACATCTATTTTAAAAACAAAAAAGATAGAACTTACAAGCTACGATAAAAAGTTATGTCTTTCAAGCTAAAGATTATATAACAGGGTGGGAAATGTTTAATATCCATTTCTATAAGTGAAGTGGTTAAACTTCCAAATGTATAAAGTATGTATGCTGTCCAAAGTATTATTTCTTTCCACAGCATTTGGTTTTTATATACAGAAATTAAAAAAAAATCAGATTATTATGCTTTTCCCACCCTGGCAGAGAATAAACATGAATTCAAAAGCACAGTGGAAGTGGGGAAAAAAGAAGAAAAGAGAGAAAAGGCAGCAGAGAAAGACAGAAGAGGTGAATACAGAGCTACAGAAGTGTTTATTGAGCATGCTACAGAGGCAAGCAGCGTACACATAAGAAGAAATTAAACAACCATCAAACCTCCCAACTTTGTTAGAAAATTAATTTTTAATTGTGCCGCTTTCAAACTATACTGAAATATTACATTTCTAAAGATGTAAAAACTCAACTAATAGAAAATATACATGACCTTTTTCTACATAGATAACATAATCTATGACTTTTGGAACTAAATACATCAACTTCAAAAAGTATTGGTCATTTGAACAGAATCAGTAAAACAGCCCAGATTGATAGAGGAACTGTTTCCAAATGAATTATTTTTTTCCTGTAGATTCTGAGCCATGTTTATAGTAAAGGCAGATCCATTTCTAGATATAAAATATTTTGAAGAGATTTATTAAAACTGAATATTACAATGCAAGGTAAATTAAGACTAAAGGCACATAAACTTTGGTCCCACCTGGTTGTCAGTTTTTTGTTTTTTTTTTACAAAGAAAACTGCCAAAAAATTATTAATCTTTCTGCAAAAGTTTGCAATACATTTTCTTCATCCTTGAAATACATGCACCAACTCCTGAACTAGCTAGACCAGTCTGAACATGCTCAGAAATCCACAACCATATTTCAAATGTAATTACTAACTAAAAATGGCAATATATATTTAAATGCATGTAAGTTATGTCAACTTCAAAAAACATCTACAAAAAATATTCAGCCACAAACAAGACATTACTTAGTGCCAACATTTATATGATTCGCCCCAGAGTGTGTTTACAAAAAGGTTAAGACTTTATACAACTCTTTTTTTCACTGAGGCTAAAAGCCACAGGAACTAACAAAAAAACAGAAGAATCACTTTTAGGCTTTTAAAGAAATTAACTCTTTGCATCTTTGTAGTTCTGACTAAATCCTATATTTTCAACTAAACTAAATCTGAAATACAAAGGCCATTTTTACTGAGAGAAAAAAATAATATTCGAGAAAAAATAATTCGAGAAGAGCAACTGATTTTGTTTTAAAAATGATTCATGGAAAACTGATAAATCCCAAACAGAAAAAAAAAGCTTAACCCTTTTTACACACTCTTGCCTAATACATATTTGGCATAATCCTGCAGAAGTTAGGTGCAACAAATTCCTCCTGAAATCAATGTTCTAATTCTTGGATTTCAATGGAATAAATGCAAGCCTAACATTCACTGGACTGCACCTATTAATTCCCATATAATGTGCCCCAAACAACCAAATTTTTAACTAGTAAATGCAACTCTAAGTTTTCCTTCTTTAAGGCACGTATGTTAACTAAGTTGAAAAACTATGGGATTTCCTCAGAATCCCCTTTAAACAAAATGGTTTCATAAACATATGCAAAACCAGCAGATAATATCACTGCTTCTTCCTTGCAAATCCTTTTTCATTTCATTTATACATAAACAATCAAGGAATGATAACAGCATGAAAAACAGATGTCCATCTCTGGTCCCCGCTTTCCCGAACAGTCATAGATGACAACACTAAACAATGTGACACAACCTTATTATTTTGATATCTCACTTCAAATGGTTGATTTGGAAAAAGAAACTCTCAGATGATGATTTTCTCCAAGATTGTAATTATGCAGATCAATCAAGGCCTGGATAGCTTCTTCTACTGTTGACATCTGAAGAAGGGCCATCTTGTGATCTCTTCTGGAACAAAGCAATGAAATTAGATACGAAAATACAAGAAAGTTTTAATATAAAACCTATTCTTACCAAAAACAGCTGCTCCCTCATTTTAAATGAAATTTCAAAGAAAATGTGCTTACTGAAAAAATTTAAATGCTTTCACAGTGCCTCCAGTATTACCAAACAACATGCGCAGGTCATCTTCCGATACTGACGGTCTACAAAAAGAAATAAAAGAGAAAAGAGAGACAGGAAAGAATTAAAAGCTACATTTGGCTTTTACATGAATTTTTCAAGGAATTTGCTAGCCAAGACTTACGGAATATTAGATAAATGAAGAGTTGCAGATGGGGGAAAAATATTTTGAAAGTTTTTTGAACCAGGCTTCTTGAAACGATGAAGAGGTGAATTGCCAAAATCCTTTGTTAATCCTTGGTCATCCAGACCTTCTCGAGGTAGCTGAACTGTTTGATGTTTGGAAAGAGTGACACGAATAATCTTGCCATACATTTTCTGCCCATTAAGATGGCTCATAGCTAAAGAAAAATAATGAAGATTATTTACTTCAGTCCTTATATCAATTTAAAAATATAACTTTTAAACATAGTGTTTTTAAAAAAGCCTCTGATGGCAATTTGTTTTATTAAATGAAGACATGAAAAAAGATGTAGGTTCTTTTTCATATGCTCAATTTGGAAGTTATTTGAAATACTGGAGGTTTTACAGAAAAGAGTTTTCTAAACTTAAAAAACAAAACAGAAAAACAATCTAAAGAATTAAAAAAACATGAGAAATGAAGCATCTTTATTTACATTTATTTATTTATTTAATTTATTTAACATATATCTTGTTTGTTTGTTTATTTATCATGTGTCTAGTTTGCCCATGAAATCTAAAATAAAATAAACTTAGTATTTACTATTCTGGGGCATAGTAGATGTCTAATCTCATTCTGAATAGCATAGTATAGAAATCCTTGGAAAAAAGGAATGCCTTAAAATGCCTGGTACTGAAAAGAGATTAACAAAGAACCCTGATCTTCCCATTTGGAAAGGGCATTCAATAAGCAAGACTATAGGCAAGAAGGTTAACATCTCTGTCATTTTCCATTCCAAATTTTCCAGGGTTGTCTAGAACTCTTTTTGTTGAATTACGATTGAATTTCAATGAATGTCTACTGAAAATTAAAATTAATTTTTAAATTTCATTCACATCACTGTGTATTCAGTAAAGCAAAAGGAAAATAATGGCTTATTTAATATACAAATCAGATGATTTAATTACTACTAATAATTAGGCAGATCAATTTTATGATACAAATCTAAAGAGATATATTTCAGCAGAACTTTGTTTTATTCAAACAATGGTGCATTTTTGTAAGTTGGAGCATGATCTAAAAGAATTATATAATGTGCCACATACATAAAAATTTACTCTTCTTCCACTTCTTACAAATAAGATTATATTTAACATAAGTAGGTAAGTTAATGAATTACCCTCATTAGCCTCATTCCCTTTCTCAAAGATAAAAATATTTTTAATGCAATGCAAAAGCACATCAATCTGCAATATTCTGTTATTTACTATCTACCCATTACAGGTGCAACTTTGCAATTAATAAATTATCAGAGGTACAGAGGGTTGAGAACTAAAAAAAAAAATCCAGAAAAAAATCTGAAACTGCACCCACTGAAGTAAATTTTTGTCCAATTGAATAGCCTCGTGTTCAGAAAACAATTATCTATCTTTGGAATATATTAGGCAACTTTACAGACTTTATTCACCCCTACAGAAATCCTGTGCTTTTATAAACTTAAAATATGAACAGTTTCCCAAATAATTTTAAGAAACGCTGAAAACCAAGGATAAAATGGAAGAAAAAAAAACATGTTAATCTCACCAAGCTGTGACTGGTTTCCATCAGCCATCTGTATAAGAGCACTGTCTTTCTTATTGTATAAAATCTTCACTCGTTGTACATCCCCATAAACACCTTTTTAGGATTAGAAAAGTAACCCAAAAGAAATAGTATTTTAAATATAGCTAAATAGAATACTTTGAAACATCAATGAAACATTCGGACAGATCTTTCACTTCTTCCAGCATTCACACCAATGAATAAGAAGAACAAGATTTGAATAGGTGGATTTTGAAAAAAGGAAGACATTTTTGATATACCCTCAAAGCTATGAGAATGGTTTTAAATAAAAGACCATGCAAAATAAAATCACATGCATTAAAAGAAAAGTTTGCATCTATGGAATTTAAAAATAGCAAAAGAAAAATAGCAAAAGATTTACTATTCAACTTTAAGCCAAACTGCTAGCTATAAATAAGAATTAAGGTGAAACAAATAATTAAATCAATAATAAAAGTATAGTGCTAACGATAACATACCGAAGAGGGTAAACAGACTTTGGGGCGTAACCATCTTTAGAAGGAGAGAAGAGCAAGCAGCATAAGACAAGAAGAGAGAAGAGTCGAGGAAGAGCGGAGATGAACAGATCATCCATAACGAAGGGTGGTTCCCGCAGAATGGTGAGGTGGTCATGGATCATGGTTCAAGGCGGTTAATTGGGGCAAGTTGGTCCGAGGAACATTTTGTTCAAGCACAGAAGCATGAACATAGGGGATGGAGACAGGGGTGTAGACAAGGAATGCAAAGGATAGGGGAGGGGAGGGTATGGGAATTTGGGAAGAGACAGGGAAAGGGTAGGTGAGCACACAGGGAGAAGGATGAAATGGGGAAGGGAAACAGCAATGCAGAAGAAAAATAAGGAAGTGGGGAACAAAAAAAAATAAAATATAGGTCAGTACACAGGAAATGCAGGAATTTGGTCAGAAAATGGTTGGTTTATGTATTGTACAAGAAAAACTGAGTAAAATGTAGTCACCCAAGACAAAATATGGGTAAAGTACATCCATATCATACAGTAAATTACATTTCTATAGAACATGGAAAAAACATGCAATAGAAACTTAAAAGAAAAAAAATCCTCTTAAACTTTAACTGCATAAGCATGTCTGGTTATGAAATGCAGGGAGAAGTCTTTCAAATGGCACTCTGATTCAAGCATTTTAACACGCAAGACTATGAATGACAAAAATGAGAGAAGTATAATGGTTCAATATTAAAACAGAGGCCAGTCAAATGGAACACATAGTCAAAGTAGACAAACTGATACAAACTATCCCACATTTCATACCAGCTTCCACAGCAAGTCAAAGTAAAGATCCAAGGCAATAAAATGCAAAACTAAAAGTAACTCAGACTTCAGAGTTAAGGAAATAATAAAACAAAGGTTTTCTAAAAAGGAGACAAAATGAATAGCAACTGCAAAAGAAAAGAAAATTACTAAGAGAGATTGAAGTGCTGCATCAAGATCGTTGGGAGGAACCTTCAAAGAAAAATTTGTTAGAGTTGTTCACATACATTAATACAACAAAAAGAGCAGAGATGTATAAGCATGAAATGAATAAGCAAAGGAAAAATTATAACAGCAAAATAGTAGTTTTATTAAACTCTATATTTCAAAATGAAGCACACTAACAGTTACAAAAATAAGCTAAAAAATATCCAGAACATGCAGTGTTTACTCTCTCTCTTTTTTAAATAGGTAGCCAAGTAGGAAAGTGTTATTTTAAAAAGGGTTAGCTACCTCCAAAATCAAAAGTATTTAACATTATAGAATATATTGGAATCCAGCCATAATGCAATCTGAAGTAACATGAATAAATAAAAAGTCAACCTTAAGATATGGAAGCAAGCTCAAAATAAGAAGGGTACATAAGAATTTGAAAAAGAATGAAGCATGATTAAAGAAAAGAAGAATGCTGAAGAAAGAGTAGATGCACTAACCTCTTCATTTAAATTGCTAACCAAAAGGACTGTATTGCCACCAGTTGAAACTCCAGGCATACCCACACGGCCAGCTGCCGCCGCCGCTGCCGCCGCCGCAGCATTTGGAATTCCCAATGGACTCAGCGCTCCTGGAACAGCTGCAACAGGAAGCCCTAATTTTAAAATAAAGCATATTTTACGAAACACACACAAGTCGCTCTAATATAGCCTAATTAACGCTCCCATTGCTGAAACCAATACTTTATGATAAAGAGACTCTCGCAGTGTTCTCAATCTTGGCATCTATAAGATGTGTGGACTTCAACTTGCAGAATCATCCAGCCAGCATGCTCTTCAACTGACTATTATAAATTGAAGCAAATGATGTTATTTCTTTTACAATAAATTCTGGGTTAAGGCTTTTTTTTTTTTAAAAAAAATCCCTTCTAGCAAAGGGGAGAAAGAAAACCCCTCTAATCGATTTGGGTTTGAAGCATTTTTACCTACATTTTATATAGGAAAAAAGTAATAAAACGAAAAGGCTTTACTAAAAGGAGTACACATTTTGTATTTCACCATTCCTCAGAATTTAATAAAGTTAATTTTTTAATCTGCAAACTGCCGCTAATACACTGCAAATTAGCTACCAGAAGTGATGGAAAGCACACAGCATATAAGCATCAAACTCTACAATGGACACAGACAATCACCCTGGCACAATGCCTTCTAAAGAAAAAACTTCTATCTAAGGGTTGCAAACCACATCAAATGACAATATTTCTCCAGAATAGTTTATTCACAATTATCTGTCCTAAGTATGAAATCAATCTGTATTATTGCCTTGTAAAACCATGATTCAATATTTTAGAGATTAACATAAAAATGTCCCTGTGCTGCGTACCCTTTGGTATTGAGTGAAAAAACTACATGCAAATATCATTGTCTGATGATAATGGACTAGGTGCACTAATGAATATTACCTGTACCTAGTATTACTAGATGGAGTACCATAGCCTACTCCCTCTCCCAATTTAAAAGCAATACCTTCTTCCTCAAATTATGATATAAGTTTCCATATGGATGCTAAGATATTTTTAATAAGATAACATTACAATTATCATTTTTGTAATTTTGGTTTATAAAATTCCTGTTATAAAGATGAATCCTTTTCCGAGAGTGATGTTTTTGTTTCAAACACTACATATTCTGACATCTTATCATTTTAGCAATGGCAGAAAGATCTATCCAAGTTTGCATGGCAACGGAAAAAAACAAAAACAAAGGTTAAATATAAAATACTCCAAGATGCTGTCATGGATTGGCCCCTGGACCCGTCTCTAGATGTGAGTTTGGAGAGGGAGGATGAGTTTGAGTCAGCAGAGGACAACATGGAACTCAGCGATAGTTCGGATCAGGGCTTAGAGAGTGCTAGCCTGATGGAGAAACTCAGCTGGATGGATCGGATGAGCAACAGGCTGGGGCTAAGCGAGCCAGCGAGATGGCCAGGAGACTCCAGGTGAGGACCGGGAGCAGGTGCCACCCATTAGCAATGAGTACACACTTCCTTCTGATCCAAGGATATGTAGGGCAGAAAGGAAACAGGTACAATGCCAGTCAGCTAGATGACTTGTGAGGAGGCAACCTTGCTCCTCATGAAGGGCTGCCCGTACTAGTGTCGCCTACTTAATCCCATACAAGGACTTGAGTGTTGCTGCAGCAATTTGCCCAGTTCCGTGCCTTGTGTGTTCGTGCCATGTATCCTGACCCATATGACTTGTGGATTGTTTTGCTGGACAGTGTGTGTAAACCGATGGACTCTGTTTACCCAGTGACTCTTGCCATGCTGAGTTCGGATTCCGAATCTGCACATCGTGGATGCTTTCTGAGGACCTGTTTGAGGGAGAGGGGCTTGCATAAACACCTTTATAGAACTCTTGCTGTGTATGTGTGGAATGGGGCAGCACAGATACAAAGGAACAAGGAGTGGAATTGCCTAACTTGAGTTTGTATTTTGCAACGTGCTATTTGATTTGGATGAGAGTAAGTTCTCCTGAGATATAAGATAATTTTAAAATTACAAGAGCACAATCTGAGATTTGGATGGCATGGGATTCTTTTATGGTATGATAAACTTAAGTTAATGTAGATCTTAAGAATATATTAGAACCATCACACTGAGAATGTGGAATAGATATAAATCCAGACTGTGCCCAAAAATGTCTTCAGGGATTTCATCACAAGAAGCATTTTTTAAGGAGAAAAAAAGAACAGCAAAGAGGCTAACTATTGAGAGGTTTTTAAGACAAGAGCATGGAGAATATAAGATTAATTAAAAGAAGAGATGCCTGTACAGGGATTTAGTTTTCTATGGTCTTTGTATATGTACAATTAAGAGAAAGATTTAAGGTAGATATGACATTTGGAACTAATACACAGAAGACAGAATTTGTAGTTGAAATCTGTAAAAAGATGAACATGTAATTGCTAAAATTTATAAACTTTTATTCAACTGTAAAACAAAAGAATACGTGAAAGCGTGCATAAATAGATAAAGATAAAGATAAGATAAAGAACATTTTTTTGTAAAAGAACAAAGATAAAGAACTTTGGACATAGCATATTGATAATGTGCGAAAAAACGTGGTTAAAAGTTATAAAATTTACTTTTTGTCATACAGTATTTGTTTTAACAAAGTAAAGATCAGTTTATTGAATGACTGGTACATGACTTCAGAAAAATTATGTAGAATATATAAAGGTAGTTCAAAATTATACTGGAAATGTGGATAACACAAAAGGTCATTATATCACATGTGGTGGACTTGTAAAAAAAGCCACAACATTTTGGGTTCAAATGTACACAATGATGCAAAGAATTTTAAAAACTTAGTATTTGACTACCAGATTTTTTTTCTCGCTGGGATTAATGGACAGGCAATTAGAAAAAAGCCATGGAAATCTATCCTTACATATGATTATTGCTGAAAGACTATGCACAAAAACAAAAAGGAAATATGCACACTTAGTATAAAGATCAGAAAGAATCCATAATTAATATATTTTGGAATCATAATAGACTTTCTGAACATTGGTAAATTCATAAGCAACATTTCTTTATAAATCAATCTCTCTCCCCCTCCCTCCTCCATCCATCAATTGATTGATCCATCTATCCATAGCAGATTTACATACTATTAAATGGGCCATATAATTTAGTGATTGGAGGTCCAAGACTATAATTGCAGAAATAGTTATTCAACTAATAATACAAGATAAATATTGAATGAGAGGTTTACATTTAACAAATTACACAAATCCACTGATACAGAATACTAAAATCCAGTGACATATTATTATCTTTATTAAATATGTCATGATCACAACATAGCCCAGGTTCTTGCTTTGGTCAGTGAACAATATGAGATTCAGTAGCCCACCATGATTTTAGATATAATGCTTGGATGAAAGAATAAAAATAAAGTAAATATATCAAAATGTCATAGTTGAACACTCAATAAAATCTATAATTTCTCTTGGACATCTATTATATATCATTGTATTTTCAGAAAGTTCATGGAATAAGTAAGCAGTCTCTAGGATGAATGATGAAACTGTCTGGGCCACGTTTCTTGGGAATATATACATTTGCAAAGCTGGTCTGTTGCATCCTATAAATAACTCTGGTTCAGACGAAAGTAAACAAAAGTAAATTAACCAAACAAAAAACCCTATTTCAAAAATGCCATTCTGACAAGTAATACAAACATTAAACTCCAATACTTGGAGATCAAATGGGATAAAGAAAGAAGTAACAAATGTTCATATAATTCTTCAGTGAGGATACTGTAAGGGTAGAAAATGATCCAAGAGTTGACCTGTTGAAAAAAGATGCTAAAATCATATTACACCTGAAAAAAGCTCAAGAAGGCAAGCAAAATCTTCACATTGGTCAAAAGCAATAATATAAAAACTGTGAACAGAAGGTTTCCAAACTCCTTATTCCATAGACTTAAAGTCAGGGGTGGGATTCTACCAGTTCACACCTATTTGCTAGAACCGGTTAACATTCTAAGCAGTTTGGAGAACCGGTTGTTAGAATTACTGGCCTAATCCTGTAAGGAAGGCAGGAAGGAAACATTCTGGTGTTGCTTATAGAAACTGCCTCTCCGTTAACCCTTATTACATTCTTGGCAGGACTAGACTTCCTGTCTCAGGAATGTCTCTGGAGTTTTTTTCCCCCTCCTTTGCTGGTACTTTGCTTATGTGGAGTGACCATTAAAGTTACAATGGCACTGAAAAAAGTGACTTATGACCCTTTTTCACACTTACGACTGTTGCAGAATCCCCACAGTCATGAGAGGCCAGGCGAGGAGATGCCTGCCTCGATGTGAGTGATATTGAGTTGGCCACACCCAGCCAATAACATGACACCAAGCCATGTCCACCCAGTCACATGACCACCAAGCCACGCCCACCACCTAAGTCACACCCACAGAACTGGTTGTTAAAAATTTAAATCCCACCCCTGCTTAAAGTATTAGAAGAGGTACTCTACATTTTTACTCATAGCAGCATATTTGACAAGCAACTAGCTTTAATGAAATATGGATTCATTGCTAACTAGAAATAGGATTGTTATTTTTCTTCCTCACAAGCATATGACAATTCTAAAACGACACCACTTGATTTGGGGCTTTGTCTTTATGGAACATTTCTTTCAGCAATCCAACTAAACCTGAATGAATGCTAGCTCCCTCAAATGCCACTTGAGTAACTGATGGAAAATTCTTTGGGGAAAAGGTGATATAAAAACTTTAACACTGCAGTGCCATAATAACCAGTCCTTCTTCTCTGTCAAGAAACAGATAATGGAATTCACTTTCTGCATGCAACACTCGATCAATAAAATTCTTTTCTATTCAAAATGAGACTTAACAACTTTACCTATTATTGAAACATGGCTACACTTAGGAGATCACTATTTTGTATATTCTGGAAAACATGAGGAAGCTAACAATGTCAATGTTTTCTTGCTAAAGATATTATGTTAAGAATTCATTAAGAAATTAATAATATCTACCTAAATATCCCTGTTCCCTTTTTTCTTTTGGGCACACTAGTGGATACTAATCTTAAAAGCTAAATGATCTCATGTGTAAAGCAAAGACTCTTCTTCATCAGCTTAACATAATATTAAGTTGACTGAGATTTCCACAGGGCAAAAATACCAAATTTCATTTTTGTAAATATATTCAGTAGGTATGTGACTCCTAGAGATTATATACTGGAGACTCTTAACTTCCTGTATGAAAAACTTGAGATTCAGTTTGTTGTTTCATAGACATTACAGATAGTTTTTGATTTACAACGGTTCATTTAGTAACCATTTGAAATTACAACAGCACTGAAACAAGTGACTTATGACTGTTTTTCACACTTATGACTGTTAGAGCATCTCCATGGCCATGTTATAAAAATCCAGATACTTGGCAACTGATTCATGTTTATGATATTTGCAGTGTCTTGGGGTCATATGAGCATCTTTTGTTGCAATCTTCTGACAAGCAAAGTCAATGGGGATGCCAGATTCACTTAACGAGCACGTTACTAACTTAACAACTGCAGTGGTTCACTTAACAACTGTAGCAAGAAACATAATATAATGGGGCAAAATTTACTGAACAACTATTTCAGTTAGCAAAAGAAATGTTGAGCTCAGTTGTGGTCGTAAGTCGAGGACTGCCTGTTGTTCAAAGCATATAAAGTGATGAAAAAAGTTTCTGTCCCTGCCCCAATTTATGGGTAGGCTCTCTGCTTTCTGCACAATGTATTGGCTCACTTACATACAGACAGTACTTATGAAGCGAGAACATGCTGACGTTATGTTGTCATTATGTTAAGTTATCACTGTTTCTGGGGGTGGTTTTTGTTATCTATCCTCACCTAAATCTAAATCACCTACATCAACAAAAGCTCTGATCCTGCAACAGAACTTTTCCAGCTCAAATCCACATAGCAATTTACTAGATTAACATAAAAACAATCCCATCTCCAAAATTAGACAGGAGGGTTAAGCTTTTTCAGAATGCCCTTCTATCTCTAAATAGGATCTTGGGCAGATTTCAGCAGAGACTTAGACAATAAATGTCATTGAAGAAAACAAATTAACAAATTTAAAACATACTAGGTCATAAAGTGTCATGAAAAATTGTGGCAACAATTGCATATAGTCAATGTTGAATGTATTGGGAAGGAGGCGTTATTAAAATAGCTGGTTAAGTGATAATTAATGAGTTTTTTGTTACTTGTTCAAGACTGTAATCTTTAGCTACTTTTGTAATTCAACCCCTAATGGTACAGTTCTATCCTCCTGTGGAAATAAATGTCAATTGTTAAATGACTTTTACTATCTAATTTTTTATTACTAAGCCATGTGAATTTCTTTTGCCTAATTACACAGAAGAATCTTAACTCATCAGAAAAATGGCATAATTTATTTGTCTACACTCATAGATCAAATGCTTATTTATCCTCTAATTCTATCGTCCTAATGGAAAATATATTCTTGTCCTACATTTATAATTTCCAAATCACTGATTCAGGCATATTTAATAGTATTCTTTCTCTCAACTAAATATTACCTGCATTATATGGATTCTTATAACAGTTTGACCAGAAGAAGCTTATTTATTTCCATACAAATGGGATTTCTAGTGATAAAAGTATCCAAATGCACCTTGCAAAGATTTTACGTTTAGTTCTGAATGTGCAAACTTTTAAACACCTTTTTCCCTCAAGACTAAATTACGGCACTATCAAATTGTTATTGCTCTTAAGTTACAAGCAGAGAAGTAGTAGTTTCACACAGTCAGTTTTCCTCCATGCAATTTTCTTCCATAAAGTACAAAATGTATGTCAGTAAAGGAATCAAGAACTCTTCCTAACCAAACATCAGAAAGCTTTTTTATTTGTTGAAAAGATTTTTTCCCTACAAAAACATAAAAGCACATTGAAATTGTATCCAATTTACAATAAATGAAAAAAAACAGATCATAGATATATATATGAACAAAGACCATGGAATAACATTTAGTTTTAAACTGAAAACCAGAAATAGTATGAACTACATACACCTTACATGCATTACAATTCTCAAAAAATTAAGTTCTGCAAGGACAGCGATGCTTTTGTTTTGGCCCCAAATTTTATATTAGAAAACAGCAGATATGGATAACACAGCCCCTAACCATTTCTTTATTTACTTCAGTATTATTAATGCCAATCTCAGGTGGTTGGAAAGATCAATGTACAGGACTCATGTACACTGACATACTCATCAAAAGACCATTTTTGCTTTTATATTAAACAGGTTTTGACAAATAAATGCAATAAATATAATTAGATTTCATGCAGAATAACCTATAGCCATACTCACAGTTTACTGTGTTTTCCCTTGAAGCAATATTTATCAGCACAAAGCAAAAAGTATATTTAATTGCCTTTTGACAATACAATTTACTGCTCCAGTGAAGATACTGACCAAATTTGAATGATTGTAAGCAATGAGATTCTCCTATCCCAACCATATATACAACTGACAGAGAAGCAAAAGGAAGAGGGAAACAAGTAATAGCTCTCATCTCTTGCAGGAACACAAAACTTCAAAATCTTTTTGGAAAACAATAATACAAAAAGCAGTCTAGTCAACAATGCAAGACTAGAACTGGCTGATTGCAAATTCATTTTGACGTGCTGTCATGGTACCTGAAGGATTTGCTTAACTACCTGAAGAAATTGTCAAATTACACACAGTTCTGTACAAATGTTATTACTTTCTATTACGATGTTCTGTGGTTGTTGATCAGACAGAAAGCTTTCTCATTATGACATCTTATATCTGGAGTCCCATCTCAACAGAAACTTACCTGATAAATTCTGTTAAAATTGAAGGAGAAAATCGCACCAGCCATTTCAGTATGTTTAATAGTTGATATAACTATCTAGTGTTAATTTTTATTCTTTTTATTTAATAGTTTTAATTATAAGCTAGACAAGAAGCTTATACTGAAAGGTACTTTGGTCTCCTACATAAATCTTTCATATTTCTTCAGATTGCTGGACTGGAAACGATTTCTGCTGAAATAATCTGTTCAATTATATAAGGCTCTGTTCATATCAGTAAATGATATACATCTTGAGAATGAAAACTTTTTTTTTTCAAATGGTTGTGTCATCAATGCCAGGAACAACAGTTTCAAAGGACAGAAAGGAAAAGGAAAGGAAGCACGAATTTTTTTTTCTTTATTTTTGTGACCAATGATTTTGCCCTATATCACATCAACTGAAAATAATCTATTCTATTAGATTTGTAATGCCAATATTTAATTGGAGAACCTAAAATTAGTTTGCTAATTTGATAAGAATCAGAGTGAACTTAAATTTTTATTTTCACTTGCATGCTGAAATAGTTGCAAGGTCTGTAAGAACTTTTTGATCTCCAGTATAAAACCTTTGATATAATTTACCATAAAATTGCTAATATTATTTGTTGATATACGTAGTTCCTCATTCAGAATGTGTACTATCTCAGTTGATATGCCCTACATCAGCAATGCAGCATCATCTGTATCATCTCTGGATTATATCACCGCAAGAATATGATTTTATTATATAGATCAGAGATTCTGAATTGAAAATGACAATTTAGACTATTGAATTAAACCTTTCATTGAGTGCAGGAATTAAAATGAGTAAGTTTTTAATATATGGCTATGCTACCACTTGAACACAACCACAAAAAGACAGCCTATTATCTCTCTAAATAACTGACTCTTTGTAGAATTATTCTTACTCCCAGGAGATTTTTCTTAACATGCAATTAGAATTTGCTTTGCTGTGTACTGTACCGTGGAATGAAAGACAACAGGCGGTGGTTGTCTTCTATGTGACATCCCTTCAAATTCTTAACGAGTGCTATTATATTCCACCTTAGTGTTCTTTTCTTAAAGCTGAACGTTTTCAGTTCCCTTCATCGTTTCTTATAAAATTTAGTTTGTGATTTCCTATTCACACATGCTTGCTGCCCTTCTCTAGATGCATTCAATTTGTCTGAATACTGTATTTTCTAAAACATGATGTATCATTTTGGGGGTGGAACATGACAAATGTAGAATGGAGCATTTGTATGATTTAGGAATTTGTAATTCCTAATCTTATGATTCATGATTTAGGAATTATATCATGATTGATCACTGACATTGCTGGTTTAGACTCTACAATCCACCCCCCAACAAATATTAATGTAAACTAGGTACTACTAAAACACGTGCATTTTTAAACAAAACTACTGCAGAATATTAATGCTTTCCAAATTTCATTTTCAGCCTGTTTCACTTATCTATCAAGAATTAAGGAACAAGGAAATCTAGAATACTTTCTTTTCTAAGAAAAGCTGTCTTTAGTATTACTCGTTTTGATTTTCAGTAAATTAGATAATTTAATTCAAAAGTGAATACTTATTTTATCCTATATTTTTAAAATCATACATAGATAATACATTGGTCAATGAAAATACAAGGGACCATGTAGGATAGGATATGTATAAACATTCATTTCAACATATTCTGTATGATGCATTAAATTAATGCAATATTAATAAAACTACCTTCCAAATGGGAAACTTATTACCTGAATTTCAGAAGCAGGTACTCAGATTGAAAATACTTGAAATGATATAAATAAGTAATTGCTTAAGAAAGAAAAGAAAAAGCGGTGAGAACAGTAATCAAATAATGTTATTCTTAGGAACCAATTTATTCAATAAGCTCATTCATATGTTTGTGTGTATGTGTGTGTACATAAACCACAAATGACATCTAGCTTATAAAGCACTACTGTATATACAATACAAGCAACTAAGAAGAGGAACAAACAAAATCATACCTAGAAGTGAAGTCTCCTTTGCAAATGCAGCAGCAATTGCTGGATCCAAAGCTGGTTGACCATCACCAGATGGAAGGTCAGGACGAGTGTAATCTCTACTTTTATCATTATTATACTTTACATTCAAGTTGACCAATTTGGAAAAATCAATCCGTAAGGTACAGCAAGCATTATAAATATTCTGACCATCTAATGCCTGGAAAACCAGAAATATGGAATAAGATGATACAGTAAAATTTATAAAAGAAAATTAAACGTCCACTGAAATTAATCTCAAAATATTTAAACATGTTTATATCAACTAGACCTTGCTGTCTTTGCCTCCAAACTGGCAAGTGACATTTGCTCTTGTGATTTGAAGTTCCAACTGGTATAATGCAGCTTTACCAGATTGTTTTCAGCAATTCTTTTTCCAATCTGCGTTATATGGTGTTTGTTCTCATGGAATTTTTCCACATCCTCTTTTAATACCTTTTCCTCCCAATTTAGTATAAAAGACTATCTTAACAATTATTTTACTTTCATTTTCCAGAGATATCAAACAATACATGGTAAATTCCAATGTCATTTTTAAATGTTTGGTAGAAGTTGGAATGAAAGATTTCATGAGGAGCCAACTTGGTTTCATGGATAAGTAGACAGAAGCAAAGTTAAGTGCTACTAAAGAAAGAAATATGTGCTTCAGTATTTCTAGCAATTTAACCACTTGGAGTTGGCTAAAAACAAGATTAAAACAAGTTAACTATCTGAAAATAAATTATAAATTATACAGATCTAATGATGTAACTACCTTACCCATAACATTTTACAGACTTATTGTTAGAAGTTTAGGAAATCAGGATAGAATAACCAAATAGTTGGAGCAGTTTCAGAACCCAAATAAAAACAGAGAATATCACAGGAGCTGCTCCCGCTCATGATAAGATTCTCTTCTTTTCTATTACTACCAAATTTATAAATACCAAAAAAGACTTGCTGGGAATGTAATTTTATTGTAATAGATAGATGGATAGATATCTTGTCATTTGCCCCAAAAGGAGAAAATAAGACAACACACAAGTTAAATTCCGTATTATCCTATAGTTGTCACTATATTGTAGTTTACGAAAATTGAAGCTATAAAACATTTTGTACGCTACAGCTATAAAACATTTTGTATTTTTATGAAACAGCACCTGGCAATAGATTCCCATCGCTTAACAAATAGAAAAAACCATAACTCCTAAAATGGCAGTTAAAGACATGGAATGTAGCAGTCCATTAAGATTCCCTAAAGCTAAGTTCAACATATATTTTAATTACTTTATTTTCATCTTTATTTTTTCTAACAAATGATCTTAATCTTAAAGACACTTAAAAATTAAAATACAAACTCACAAGAATTTTTTTTTACTGACAGTTTGGTTTACTAGTGAATTCACTGCTATATTACAATATATTATTATAAGATATCACAATCTCTGCCCTAATAACACATATTGCTGCATTCTTTGACTGATAGAAAATATTGCCTTTTAAGATCACAATATATATGTCTAACCCCAAAATAATATTGTGGGAATATACATATTTTGATCTTGAAAAGCAACTGAAATGGGAGCAACTATAGTAATAATAAGTGACTTCAGCTATGCTCCATTAATTAGATAGATAAATTTTCTGGTTTCAACTGATCCATAGTATTTTAGAGATAACAAATTAAGGTGTCTTGGAATGACAGGGAAGCTCCTAAAAATAAAGCAAAGCAATGAAGAATTTATTTTGAACTGTTCAGCATCTGATGCAAAATGAGTATTTTTGTTGAACAATGACTTTGGCATTATTAAACACATTTTAAAATTAAAAATTAAGCAGCTTCTTAGAATTGAAAATTGAAAACTATAGATAAAAAGAATAATCAATTCAGAATGCTTGAAGACAATTTAAAGTTTTGAAAGGTCAGATGGTACGTAGAAATAAAAATTCCAGAGAAACAATGTAAATTGGTATTCTACACTATCTCAAATATTCAGAAAATAACAGTTATTTTAATATATCAGAAACAAAAAATAAATTTAGCCATTTATGGATATAAATAAATGGATAATATCAGAGTAGCTGAATTTGGGGTTGTATGGTCTTCATTAAGAAAGATGTAGATCCGTCCTTGGTCATGATGTCCTACAATTCCAAATCATATTACCACCACTCCAAGCAAAAACCAGGTCTACTATGTAACAAAAACCAGGTCTACTACTCTGTATCTTACCTCAATGAGTGAAGCCTGCTATAAATTAAGTTGCTGGTTAAAAAGTGCCTTTGAATCCGTACCCAGGGAAGATGTGTTGAAATCCCTACGATCATAAGCCTGGAGACTGCAGATGCAACCTAGAGAATGCATCAAGCAGCACAGGAAGAAAAACAGTAGGGAGGCTGGAAAACAATAGCAATCCCAACTGATCCCGAAGACCTACTGGTAGCTTCCCAAGTACAGACTACCTTCTGCCTAATTCTGGGACAGCAGCCCTGACAAGCCTCAGAATTTTGCAAAGAACAATAGTAAAAAGATATCTGAAGCCTTGTTTCATCTGTTTTATAAATTTCTTTTAATACTGGTGTATTTAAATATTATTTCAGATGAATCACACTTTTTTTTCCTTAGGAGTTAATTGTTAATGTTATTAGAACTTGATTGTATCTTACAACAGAAACTATACTGCAATTATCTAACAAATGAACTAAAGGTCAAGACACAAAAACAGGTCAAAAATGAGCAAAAATGATAATTTTATTATGAGGGATTTAAAGTCATAATAATTCATCCAATTAAACTTTAAAACAAGCTTGTAATATTTTCCATGTACAAGAATTATGCTTAGTTGGAGTAGCATGATAACCTTATAGATGATCTAAAATTTGATTAAAATTTTAGCCATTAACTAATCCACCATTAGAATAGAAGAAAGTATGAAGTGCCCATATAAAATACCTGGATAGTCTTTGGTAGGCCTAGAGTAATTAAAAATGAATACAGTTGTCAGAACATTTAATCAGCAATAATTAAAAATGTATCCTGGATTACATATTTCTAGATCCAAAATAAATTATAAAGTATTCAACCTTACTATACTCATACTGGTAGTCCTCGACTTACAACCACAGTTAAGCCCAACATTTCTGTTGATAAGTGAGACAGTTGTTAGGTGAGTTTTTACACATTTTAAAATCTTTCTTCCACAAATGTTAAGTGAATCACTGAAATTTTTAAGATAGTAACATGGTTGTTAAAGTGAATTTGGCTTCCCCATTGACTGTTTATCAGAAAGTTGCAAAAGATGATCACATGACCCTGGGACACTGCAACTGTCATAAATAAATATTCAAAATTAGTCTGGAAAAGAGTATCAGTTAGCTCTCCCAGATAAATCAGACAGAAAATGAAACTACCGTGTTTCTCATATAAGGCCAGGTCTTTTTTTTTTTTTTTTTTGAGCCCCCCAAAAATGGCTAGGTCGTCTTTTCAGGGGTGACTTAATTTCCCCCCCTGCATCTTCGAGCGGGCGGGCGACAGCTTCAATGTTGACCTCGGCATTGGTGGGGCACTTCATATCGGGGTAACACAGGCAGCACCATATCCGGGTGTGCAACAAAAGTACTTCCTAATGGCAAGCCGCCCCCCATTCCGCATGTTTTAATATAGGCCTTAATTTGGGGGGAGGGGCTTAATTCCATTTCATGCCTATAAAACATGCTGGGACTTCCTATTGGGGGAGGCCATATTGTTGGAGAAACAGGGTAGATGAGCTAATTCTACTTTATTATAAAGCTACACTAACAAAAAGTGTCAAGTCTGAAAATACAAATTTTCCACCGCCATTCTTAACTTCTTAAAAAGGTCCTTCTTAAATTACTTCCTCTGACCATTAAGCCCCTGGGGCCTCCTGCCTCTCTTTTCTGATTGTTTCCTAGGCGGATCTCTTCCCCTTGCCCCAAACACATACATGCAGTGTGTGTGCACTGTGAAAGTTAGATTGGGTTTCCCTGCTCCTAGGTCATCAATTTCACAACTGCACTGCATTTCTATAATAATAATGTGATTTAAAGAATATGACTTAGTTACTAGCATGTTTTCTTTAGCATAATTAACAATAATTAATCAGATTATTGAAGAAAATCAAAATCACAGATAAATCTCTGATCTTTACAGATTTTCATAGATCTATTAAAGCAGGTCTGCACAACATACAACCCAAATATCCATCCAGTCTAAACATCTGACTGAATAGACAACCAACCATAATATTATTCCATTCTGAGATAGCTCCAGCTTGAAAATCCCCAAATTTTTATATTCATGGGCTAACGGGGACATCAATATTCTAGACCCAAGGTTCTTAACCATTGGCCATATGACCCACTGGGAGCCCTAGGGATTCAAATTTCTTAACAACTGGTTCTGTGGGTGTGGCCTAATTTGTGGGTGTGGTTTGGTGGTCATGTGACTGGGCATGACTTGTATGTAAATATTATAAATATTGACATAAATATTTAATTTTTTTATTAAAAAAAGCAACTTTTACCCAAAATCAGGCAAAGCAGGCAAGCAGATTGAGTTGTTCACAGAATCACAGATTCATTCAGAGATCTCTTTCTGCCATCGGCTAGCTGAGTCTGTCACATAAAATTTGCTAGCAAGTAAACTCACAAAATTAAGTTTCAACACACCATGTATGTAAATATTGAATTTTTTTTTATAAAAAAGAGCAACTTTTACCCAAAAGCAGGCAAAGCAGGCAGGCAGACTGAGTTACTCACAGAATCACAGATTCATTCAGAGATCTATCTTTCTATCTGCCATCGGCTACCTGAGTCTGCACTGACAAATAGAAGCTTCAGTCCTAAGGAAGATTCAGCTCTGCTTTTAAGATCTAAAAATTAGCTAGAAAGCAAGAAATCCAATGATTTCCTGCTTTCTAGCTAATCTAAATCTCCCGGCACAGCAGAAATGCTGATGATCGGGGGGGGGGGGGGGAAGAAAAATAACAATTTAGCAGACAAATTTGATGGCGCGCATGCCAGGTAAGGAGTCAGTGGATGGGGCCAGCCAGTGGTGTAATTTGCCAGTTCTTTGGCAGGTAGAATCCCATCCCTGGTTAGAGTGCGTTTTGCGTGCGTGTGTAGACCATTCCCCAAAAACCCTAGCTGTGCGCCCGGACAGCTGACAAATGCTGTGCATGGGTTCACAGCATTTTAAACTCCTTTCCTGCTTTTTAAACCTCAGCTGTGCCGCGCAAAGTAGCTGAGGTTGAAAAAGCAGGAAACAAAGGACAGCCAAGAGCCCGGGCGGGTGGCTAGGCCAAACAGCCGGTTGAATGTCTGCTGCTCTTCTAAGCTACTGGTTCTATTGAACCGGACCGAACTGGTAGCACCCCACCCCTGGCCCTAAGCAGGCCACAAATGAAAAACAAATAACTGGAGCCATGGCCCATGCCAAGAGGGCTACAGGATTACAGAAAAGCAAAGTATACAATATTGGAAATCAAGTAGACCCTGGTTAACAATAGTAATTGGGATCAGAATTTCCATCACTAAGTAATGCAGGTTGTAAACTGTGACATCAAGTGAAGGAAGTTATGAATGGTGATTGCATAAGCATGGCATGCTGCGACTGTCTTAATTGTGAGTTGCCAAGCATTCAGATCATAATCAAATAACTGTGGGATGCTGGGATGGATGGAGCTTGAGGGACTGGTAAAAATACTACTCATTCAGGACAGTGGTATTGAGCTGGTCTGGGCTTCTATGACTGTACTTTTCAGAGTTTCCCAAGATTCTTGAGTTGATTTCCCTTTTAGAATTTTCATCCATGGAATCTTTTCTGAGGTCTCTCTGAGTTTATTAAAATCAGCTCTTTTAAAATCCAAGACTCTGGTGCCATTATGTTCTGTTGCTTGTGTTTGTGTTATGTTAAATTCTAGTATGACATGGTCACTCTCGCCCAAGGTTCCCACAGTTTCAACTCCCTCTATCACTTCTTCTCTGTTTGTAAGAATTAAGTCCAGTAACAACTTAGATGAGGGAATAGAAAGGGAACTTACCAAATTTGCAGATGATACTAAGCTGGCAGGAATAGCTAACACCCAAGAAGATAGGCTCAAGATCCAGATGGATCTTAACAGACTAGAACACTGGGTGGTATCTAACAAAATGAAATTCAATATAGAAAAATAAAGTCCTACACTTAGGCAAGAAAAACCAAAAGTACACATACAGACTGAGTGAAACCAGGCTCAATAGCAGTAACTGTCAGAGGGATCTTGGAGTCTTAGTGGACAACCAGCTAAATATGAGCCAGCAGTGTGCAGCAGCAGCAGCCAAAAAAGCTAATGCAATCCTCAATTGCATTAACAGAGGAATACAATCGAGATCAAGTGAGGGACTAATATCACTCTATAAAGCCTTCGTAAGACCATACCCAGTTTTGTTCACCACATTATAAAAAAAATGTTGAGACTCTAGAAAAAGTACAAAGAAGAACAACCAGGATGATTAGGGGACTGGAGACTAAAACATATAATGAATGGTTGCAGGAACTGGGCTTGGCTACCCTAGTGAAGAGAAAGACCAGGGGAGACATGATAGCAGTGTTCCAATATTTGAGGGGCTGCCACAGAGAGGAAGGGGTCAAGATATTTTTTTAAAGCACCTGTAGGCCAGACAAGGAATAAGGTATGGAAACTGAACAAGGAGAGATTTAACCTGGAAATAAGGAGAAACTTTCTGACCTCGGAAGTTGTGGGAGCGTCATCACTTGAGACTTTCAAGAAGAGATTAGACTGCCCTTTGTCAGAAATGGTGTAGTGTCTCCTGATTGGGTGGGGTTGGACTAGATGACCTACAAAGTACCTTCCAACTCCGATTATCTGATATTTGTTATTTGACCAACCTTAGAAGGATGGAAGGCTGACTCAACCTCAAGCCCCATTAGGATCAAACTCCAGCCTGCGGGCAGTTAGCATGAAATGCTGCATTCTAACCACTGCCCCACTGTGGCTCAGTTATATGGTTTAGGGAAGAGGAATGGGATTTAAAAATGATGTTCAATTGTATTTATTGATCATGGATAGCATAGATTATTTTGTTAAAATGGAAAAACAGCACTATTCCAGGCTTACAACCTTGGTCTGATGGTCTGAGTTTGCTCTCCAGTTATGTATTGCTTTTCTATTGAAGTGTGTATGTGTCAGTGTATACAATATACCGTACTTTATTGATTGTGTTATAGCCAAAACAATGTTGAAGATGAGAGAAAGTTAAGAGACATTGGAGAAGTGTGAAGAAGGAAAAATCTTATCATCACCACTATTTGTTCCCTTGAGATTCCTTGAGCACATTTCAATTTTAGTAATATCAAAAGGTTGGAGCTGATATTGATAGGAATAATGCATTGCCATCTTGATTTTATATATACACACGCACACACACACATATATTCTAGGGATTGACTCCTAGAAAGAAATATCTTGGGGAGTTTTAATTCAGTGCCCAGCTTGCCTCCCATTGACAGTGGTTTACCAAGCACTAAACTGAACCATCTGCTGGAGATGAGATATAATTAGTTTCCTAAGTACTGCTGGAAACAATTAAATTCCATTAGACAACAGAATTGGACCATCCAAATTGGTCCAGTTGTCTCAGAAAAGTCACAAGTGGCTCTCATATATACATAGCTATACAATGGATATACTAAAAACCTTAAAATCTATTCAACAAATTATAAAACAGAAGAGATGACACATTCAAATAATCTCTCTATTTGAAGACAATAAAATACCATTTAACATAGACAAGCATAATGGTAAAACACTCTTGAAGACAATGAATAATATTTCTTCCCAAAGTTAAAATGCTGCATGCATATTTACTCACAAGAAATTAAGAAAGTGTTTCCAAAATTCTGAATTAAAAGTCATAGGAACCAGGAGTCTTCTGACAGAAATTTTTGTCCTTTATCCCTCCTCACGCAGAGGCTTTTCCAGCCTCATTGTGACGGATATGAAAATCAGAAACAACCATTATCCATCTCACTCAAACCTCACAGAAAGTTATGGCTGGAGGAAAATTGAAGTGAAAAAAGGCAAATCTATTCATGATATCCACATTTTTGTTCCCTATAGATACACAAAGTTTAATATGAGATGCTTTTATTATAGTCTGATCTAATTTTAGAAAATGAAACTAATCTATTTGTTTTGGTAGCTCATACAAACTAATGATAAATGCTTCTTTGAAATGTAATTTTTAAAGAGTAATTTATGATATAAACACACACTTTATTATATCATAAACTAATATAATAATGGAAGGAGAGAGTCATTGTGAGAGAAATATGGAATAATTTCTGAGTATAATATGAATAACCTGAGTAACATGCTAAAAATAACCAGTACTTTATAGCAGGAAGTTGACAACAAAGTTATTTTCATCAGACTTTTTAGAAAATCCTTTTTTAAGCTTTCCTTATTACATTTTAAATACCTCTGAAGGCCACATTCTGATTCCTTATATAGACTATGTGCAAAAGAATTTTTGATTTTAACATTTAGAAGTAAGAAACTGTGAACACATTTGATGATTTCTCACCTGCATTATACTTTTTAAAAAACTGACCCCTGTCAAATGTTGGTTATTTCATTTTTATTTTATTTATTAAGAAAATATATATGGCCACCCAACCTACTCATGGTGCCTCTGATCATCTTATTTTATATTCTGGAGGCCATCTTATATTTATTTTTTTGATATTATATCTAAGTTTTTCTTTCTGTACCTCTGTCTTCATTAATTAGTAAAAAAGTACACTTTCAAAGTTTTAAAGCACTGTAATCAATGGACTAACCAACATTCTGCGGATACAGGCATTGCTTTTTATTTTTCAGATTTGGTGGAAATATTATTTATTAAATTAGTATCCTCCACAATCTGCAATATCTCTTGGAGGTTTACAAGAATCAATATTACTGCAATATTGTACCAAAGATAATAGTCTACTGATTGATGGTAAATCCAGGTATAATATAAAATATATTCTCAGGATTTCACCAGCAAATCCTAGAAATGAAAGTGGCACAAAGAGGCACTCTAATATGAATTATCTCTGAAAAGTTAATTGCAAAAAATAAATGAAGCTATTGTTTATGGTAATGGCTATGGTAAAATGTAAATGTTATTTCTAGGAGTATCAAAATCCAAATTATTTTGCTTTTTTATCCTCCCATCCAAAGTATGCCAAAAGCTTGAAGCTTCTCTTTTTTGGAAAGAAAAACAATTTCCATCTGTTCCTTATTATGTAACAAACTGGGCTAGCATTGGATTGGCTGCATCTGAATTTGCCATCCCTAGATCTTACATGTATATCATTCAAAAATTATTTTCCTGATAAATTTTAATCAGTTAAAAGATTGTCCAGTACAAGTAGTTATCCCAATCATTTAATTTTGACTATGTTGTATATAGTAGTCCAGATTTATTCATTATGTTATGAAATAATTTAAAAACGAGAAAGTATTATTCAAGAATCATTGCTATAACCACAGATGTAAATTGGAATTATAAAATCCTCTCTTGAAATCTGTATTAAGATTTTTAATTTTAATTATTTAACTTTTGGAGAAGTAACATACTGTATAAGCATGCAAAATTCAAAGCAATGTCTTTTCTCCAGTAATCTTAAATATAGCCTATTACATTATTTCCTAACATTAGAATATCTTCATTTAACAATCCTGATTGGGACCAAGATTTCTATTGCTAAGTGAAGGAGTCATCAGCCAAAAATATCCTGTGACTGCACCTCTTAGCAATGGCAGTTCTGCTTGTGGTCATTAGGCAAGGATTGTGCCTTTAGGTGAGAATCTCATGTTTCTCTTGCTGTGCTGCATTCAACTCTGCTTTAACCCCCTTCCCCACTTCAACTTTCTCCTCCTGCTTATCACCCTCATCACCTCCAGCTGGTCTTTGCCATCTTCTTTCTCTCACCACTGAGGGATGCTCCACTGAAGCAGCTGACCCTTTGCAAGGCCTTGTAACGAGTGCAAATGGCTCAAAAGGCAGAGATAGGGAGGGGTGGGGAGAGGTAGGCAGGTGCTGCAAAGAAGATGGCAAAGGTCAAGGGAGGACAATAGGGGAGGCAGAATGCAGGGTAACCAAAAGGGGGAACAGGTGGGTGAGGACTGCACCCAAAATTTGATCATCTGACTGACTGACTTCCAGCTGTATTCTGCAAGAGCCATAACTTTGAGAACCAAATGTAACTACCCTTCATTCAGCACCAATGTAACTGAATAGTCATTGAATTTCACAAAATACATCATCTTTTTAATAATCTCCATTGGTGTCTTCTTTTCAAAACAGAAAAAAATAACAAAAAATCTAGTTACTTACAGGAACATATGAAAGAAATAAGTTTATTCAATGAACAAAGCGGTATGTCACAGTAAGCCATAAAATTTGATTAAAGATTAATGTGCATGATGATTGAGCTATTTTTCCTCCTGATTGTTCCTTTGTTCCTCCCTTTGTAGAAGTAAGTAAGCCATATACAGGTAGTCCTCACTTAATGACCCTAATTATTACAGACATCTCTGCTATTAAGTGAAATGATTGCTAACTGGGAAATCATAAGACCATGACTGTTTTCTGACCAGAAAGAGACAAGACTATTCAGTTTCACACCTTCAGTTTTTGGTTGTCTCTCAGCTGCTCCTCTACTATTTCAAATGCAGAAATCACTTGCTTTTTCTTCCCCTCCCCCATTTTATAGAGTGGAGAGACTGGAAAGATTTCCAAGAGTATTGTATGCACTTTGTGTACTCGCCTATGACTTCCAATCCTGGATTGCCAACGAAATCACATTTTCAATGTGTAAAACAACAAACAGGTTATTCTTCTGCAATCCCTTCCTCTTCAATCTTTCTGTTCTTCAAGAGGAGAAAAAGCAAAAAAACCCTCCACATATTAGGCACAGGACAACATGTACTGATTGTAATGGCGATCACATGACTGATGGATTCTGCAAGGGTCGTACATGGATCATAAAATTATTTTTCAGCATTATTTTAACTACAAATGGTCACTGAATGAATGGTGGGTAAACAAGGATAATCTGTAGTTGCAACTGAAGTCTATTTTATTGATTTTATCAAATACAATAGGTTGTTCAGTCACAGTCACTAGAAGGCTTACAAAATGTAAAAATAAAAATAACATTTAAAAAACTATAAAGTACCCTGGTGAGAATATAGCAAAATCAATTATAGAATTGTAAAAGACACATATACTTTATATGTCTAGCAGAATCACAAGCCACAAGGCTCCAGAGATTGCAGAAATAGTCAGTTTCCAAGGCTTTGTAGAAGTACAGGATAGTCAAACTTCAGAGGGAATGTTCTTTCAGAGAGGAGGTTCACCTATAGAGAAGGTCTGTCAGAGTCCTATAAGATAAGATTGCTTTACCAACCACACCTAAGCAAGTTGACCTTGGCTGAGCTTACAGGATGAGCAGAATCAATTGAAAATAGTCAACTCAATAAGAATTCAGACCCTAAAACAGAAAGGGCTTCATGAGTGACAAATTTCATTTTGAATTACACATCCAAAAGCCAGAACAGTACAAAGGAGTGGTGCTACATGGAAAAGATTGAATATGGTCATTATTATTCCTATACTGCATTCTGGATGAAATGTAACCTGTGAGTAATTTTCAAGGGTGGCCCCCACATAGAGTACCTTAAATAGTCCATGCAGAATCCACACAAAGCACACTGAAATAGATATATTCAAACTAAGGACTATGATAAATTGTTCATAACATTTCATCAATTGTTCTTCAACAAGACAAAATAGTGGCTTACTTTGATGAGACATAAAAGCTGCTTTGAAAACAGTACACTTTTTGTTTTGATCCAATATAATAATTAAGACATCACCAAAATGTGCTTTTAAATAAAGTCTATATTGGATGATTTATTTATAATTTAAAATTGTGTTCATTCTACCCAACAAAGCAACATTTTCCAAAAGTACTGTCAACGGAAACATATATATACTTATTCATATGGGCTAAATTTGAAATCATACTTACAAGCTTTGCTTGCTGGGCATTTACAGGGTCACCATATTGTAACAATGCTTGAAACTGGTTATTTTTTGTGAAAGTAATTATTTTCAAGACTGCACCAAATTTAGAGAATATCTGTTTGAGGGGGAAAAAGTAAATGAATATTCATATATTCAATAAACATATACATACATCATACCATGCTTTATTAAGAGGCCAACATCAACATTTTTGCTAAACTTCAAACTGATAGAGGAAACACAATTGTATTGAAGTAGTAGAAAGGTTGAGCTGAGCTCTCTGAACAGCCCTGTACAAGGGTACAAAATGAGGTGAAACATCATTCCTTCATTTCTACAGTGTGCCATTTGACTTTTCCTTTATGTCACATCAGATTATTTGTTCTACTTCCACTGCAACCATCTCTCTCAGGTAGGAGGAAAAGCCCTGATCTTGCTTCCTCTCCCTTAATATTGGTCTGTGAAAGAAATAGAGCATGCCAAAGCTTGCTTGCCACAAAGCTGGGAATCATCATCATTATCACATCAACACCATCATTTTCTGGCCACTGAAGCATGTAAGAAAAAGAATGAAAAATACTCATAATTTTTGACTTACTTGGTGAAGAACATCAAGGGTGACTGGGTAATACATGTTGTCAATAATTATTCTAAGAACTGGACTCTGAGCTGGAGTTACTGCACTCTCGCTAACTGTAGTTCCACTTATGGGAGTATTTGTTGTCTGTACAGCAGTTACTGCTTGTAAGACAGCTTGAGCTCGCTATATGCAAAGAAAAAGGGAAAAATGCATGTGGATTAAGCTTAGAGATCAATATATTCAGTAATATCTTAAAAAGATGTTGAAAAATATATTAATCACAATAAGCAACTCTTAACTGGCTAGTTCTAACCAAAGAAATATCACCACCCACATTAGCTGAAGAGAAGCTAAAAGTAAATTATGCATTAAGTCTGGTTGCTTCAAAAACAATAAATTAGAACTATACCAAAGGGTTAGCTACTAGTAAGTAGGGGGTAAAAAATCTAGGACATTTTGTAGATTTACAAGCATGAATGTTTGATGTTTGTATTTCTTCCCCTGGGCATGAGACCCACTGTTCTGCAACCTATTTTGTAAAGAAACTAGAGAAAAACAAGCAAAGCACTGCCATTTTTGGTAGAATACTCTCAAAATCTATAAATATTTTTTTAAAAAAAATTTTAGTCATCTATTTTCCTGTAAGAAAATTCTTTAAGCCCATGTCACACTGAACCAAGAGATACAAAGAGGATGTAAAACGGACAAAAAACCTTTCCATCTGTTGGTTAACGCGATGTATCCGTTCTGTACTCACTGCCTCCGTTTTTCATCCTCTCTATCCGTCCAGCATCCGTTTATGGATGTTTCATCCGCTCCAAAAGTTTTGGGCTGCCTAAAACTTTTGCGCGGAAAATGTATCCAGTTCATCTGTTCTCAATCCGCTACGCATCCACGACGCATCCGTTATATCCGCTTGGTGTCCGCGATGCATCCGCGCAACGCGCATCCGCCCGGACGCAGGGGGGAAGCGGAACGGACACGGAACGGATGCACAACGGATGCCAAGCGGAAACAAAGCGTTTAAAGCGGAAAAAACGTTAGCAGAGGGGACCTATCTCGGATATTAAGGATGCCTAGAGGAAAACCTATACTGCCTATAAAAAGGGGGAGCAACTCGCCTGCATCGCACTTTCAGAACAGCAGCCCAGCGGTGCAGACCTCTGCAGCCTTCATCTGCCTCTTCCTCTTCCACAGCATCCAGTCATGTCCACTGTGGATTGTAACAAAGTCCTTTCGGCAGCCACCATCATTCTGCAACAGTGCGAAGCCATCTGCAGGCTCTGTGAACACTACTGCGAGAAGAAAAGGAGCCACCCAAAAAGAGTCTGGGTCCGAAGATGGTTCGCCAGTAGAGCGGAGGACGGACTGTACAACAAGCTGATGGTGGAGCTCAGGAGCGAAGACACTCAGGCATTCCAGAACTTCATGAGGATGACTCCAGCCATGTTTGACGAAGTTGTGCAGCGCCTGACGCCCAGGTTGACCAAGGCAAACACCAGCTTCCGGCCCAGCCTGGAACCTGGGCTCAAGGTGGCACTCACTCTGCGCCACCTGGCCTCAGGGACCACATACAGGAGCATGCAGAACGGCTGCAGGGTGCCATCCAACACCATCAGCGTTGTGGTCAGAGAAGTGGTGCAGGCCATCATCGAAGAATACAAGGAGGAGCTCCTCCAGTACCCCTCCACTGAAGAAGGCTGGAAGAAAGTTGCAGAGCAGTGGTATCAGAAGTGGAACTTCCCACACACCGTTGGAGCCATAGATGGCAAGCACGTGGCCTGCAAATCTCCAGCCAAGTCGGGGTCCACTTATTTCAACTCCAAGGGCTTCTTCAGCATCATCCTCTTTGCCATGGTCGATGCTGACTACAAGTTCATGTACATCGATGCTTCAGGCAGCGGCTCATCTTCAGATGCCCAGGTATACAACGCCAGTGACCTCAAGGAGGGGCTGGAAGGCAACCTCATCATGGGCTTTCCAGATCCAGACCCCCTGCCCAACGACACGGAAGATGTGTCCTACTTCATCGTGGGGGATGACAACTTCTCCCTCACAACCTACCTCATGAAGCCCTACACCTCCAAATACTTCACCCGTGAAGAGAGGATCTTCAACTACAGGCTGTCCAGGGCAAGGCGGGTGGTGGTGAACGCCTTTGGCATCCTGGCCAACAGGTTCCAGATACTTCTCACCACCATGCAGCACTGCCCAGAGACCATGAGGAGGATCATGGAAGCTTGCTGCATCCTGCATAATCTCCCACTACCCAGTCTTGCAGAACAGGCTCGTGGACCTCCAACAAGCCAATGGGGTCATGGAGCCTGGGGAATGGAGGCAAGGGCGAAACCTGATCGACACTGAGGATGTGCTAGGCCCCAACAGAGCCTCACATGAAGCGAAGAAGCAGCGCAACCTCCTGAGACAATGGTGCAACTCCCCAGCTGGAGAAGTGGAATGGCAAGACAGGATGGTAGATGCTTAATGGATGCTTCCTTCAGCCTGTCTCATCACATGGATGAGATTGGGCCATGTATGTTTGGTTGGCCTAGAATGAACAGGGCGTTTAATAAAGAGTTGTGTTTATGTTGACATGTGTGGATAATTGATTACATTATTATTGATAATAAAGGGCCATAGGTGTGGCACCTGGGAGGGTGGACCATACAGTCCCACGATGCTTACACTGGAGGTTTATCTATCCCCACAGCTATTACCCATTCCAAAGGTATCCCTGCCCATCCCACAGCTATCTTAACCCATCCCACAAGCATGCAAAGGCTTAAAACATTTCTAAAAGTTTCCAGCAAGACTTTATACAAAAAAAGAAATGAAGCAAGTGTGTGAATCAAAAATAGACTTTACTAACAACAAGCTATAAGACAAAAAAGAGTCTCTGGCACTCCTCTTGGTTGCTCAGTCTCAGGGGTGAAGGGTCCAGGTGCTGTGGAGGTGGCTGGTGCTGGAGTGCTTGTCATCAGCTCCTCCAGAAGCAGAAGCAGCAGAAGCACCAGCCCCAGAAGAGCGAGCCCGTGCTGCAGAAGCCCCAGCAGAACCAAAGTGAGGGCCAGGGGGCGGGATGGTAGCCCTGTCCCTCTTGCCAGGGCTGGCAGCAGATGGCTGAAGCTTGCTGTGCTTCCGCATGGTTGTGGGGTTGCTGGCTGGCAGGGAGGCTGGCAGTAACCAAGGCTGGCAGGAAGGCTGGCAGGGAGGCAGTCACCAAGGCTTGCAGGAAGGCTGGCAGGGAGGCAGTCACCAAGGCTGGCAGGCAGGCAGGCACCAAGGCTGGCAGGAAGGCTGGCAGGAAGGCTGGCAGGCAGGCACCAAGGCAGGCAGGCAGGCTGGCAGTAAGGCTGGCAGGGAGGCAGGCACCAAAGCTGGCAGGAAGGCTTGCAGGCAGGCAGGCACCAAGGCTGGCAGGCAGGCATGAACCAAGGCTGGCAGGAAGGCAGGTAGCAAGGCTGGCAGGCAGACTGGCTGGCAGGCAGGCAGACAGCAAGGCTGGCAGGGAGGCTGGCAGGCAGACATGCAGGCAGGGCAGGCAAGGCAGGCAAGGCAGTTGATGTGTCCGGCAGCAGGTCTTTCCTCTGAATGGCGACCTGCTTCCGAGCTGCTTCCGTTATATCCGCGGGGCTGACGCAATGCATCCTCCCCGCATGCGCAGTGAATGCCAGGCATCCGTTAGGCTTCCGCTGTGCATCCGCTGTGCATCCGCTTTATCCGTTTGGCGTCCGCTGTGCATCCGCTGTGTCCGTTCGGCGTCCCCTTTGCTGAGCCCCCCCGGAAGCCCTGTGGATGTGCCACCCACTCCCATCCGCTAGGCTTCCATTCCGCATCCGTTTTGCATCCGCCCTGCGTCCTCCACGCGTCCGTGTTATCCGCTCCGGTTATGCAAATTTCTGCCCCTTTTGAGAACGGATAACAACGGATGGAACATTTTTCTCATCTGTTGTGTCCGTTTTGTATCCGTTGGCCAGTGTGACATGGGCTTTAGTACAGAATTTTATTTGTTAAATCTGTTTTTTTATTCACCTTTTCATTGGAATATCTTTGACAATAATCTTATGAACATACTTCATTTTTTACCAGATAAACTACTTGGTAAAAAAAAATCACATTAATTTTAATCTCCTTTTTAAAAAAAGAATTCTAAACAAAAGGTAACAATGCATGAAGTCACTAAAAAAACAAAATCTAGAACTATTACAAATTAATAGAACTCTAAAATTTATTACAATATGCAAAGGTTCAAAGAAATGAAAGAAATGAAGTTCAATTCAATGATACTTCCATTATCTCAATAAAGCAGATCAAAGTGAAGGTCTATTTCAAACCAGCAACTGAATGACATGCCTTCAAAGTGCTTTATATTTCAAAGTGATTTGCAGACTTGATGGCTTTTCTTCTACTTCTGGGGTTGCATCCCTTAACTTTCATTTTCGCATATGAACAACAGTAGTAGCTGAATTCTATGATGAGCTTTGTGACTCAGACATTGGCACAAGTATATTTTGTTTCCTTCAGCTGTCCTCTTCATTAACAGAGCTGTTTTGGTTGGCAAAGTAACACTGTCGTTGGTACCATTCGTGTTCTCAGCTTTCAAACTTGGCCAGCCTCAAGTCTTAATTTTTCTCTCTCTTATACTAATTAAATGTTACTCTTCTATAGAGATCCTTCGTACATAACTGTGAGCTGACTCAATGTTCAACACTCTGAATACTGTATATATTATTATTGTTATATAATATACTCAGCAACTGATAATAATTTAGGATTAATGCTTCATCCTTAACATTATCCAAATATTTGCCAATAATATATATGTAATTTCAAGCAATTTTTAAAACTTATTTTATTAGATTTTTTTTTAAATGTGCCTTTATTATGTAAGTAATTCAAGGCAGCAAACTTACATAATACTTCTTTCCTCCTCCTATTTTCTCCATAAAAGCAACCTTATAAAGTCACCCAGCCAGCTTTTATGCCTAAACTGGGTCCTGTTTCTTCTGTTTCCTTCTGTTTTCTTAACTACTGCACCAAACTGGCTTTTTTTTTGCTAAGCTACATGTTGTGTGATCAAGTAATTCTAATTTTGATAGCTATTTTGACAATTAAATTCACAAAAAAAAGAATGTCTATAGCTACGGGTTGAGCTGTAGAGTTTTTGAAGCTCTCTGAGCTTGGTTGTTTGCTTGGAGATGTTTCATTATGCAATTAGATAACATCATCAGTGCAAGTGAAGTCGAAAGTGGTTGCTGCCTGTTTATTTGTATCAAAATGTGACAATTTTTTAATGTTCGGATCAAAATCTAGGCATCTCTTTAGAAATAAGAATTGGGATGCAAAGGGCTTATCAGACAATAATCTGATACTTGCCCCAGTCTCATTAATTGTTCCCTTTCTTTTGTAGAAGAAATCAATACTGTGTTTATACAAATATTCAAAACATATAATCAGGTGCTGGAAACAGAAAACAGGAATGTTGAATTAATCAATGCAGCCATCTATCAAGGTGAAGCCTTTAGCTTTTTAATTTGTGTGATATGCTTATTTAGACAAGGCATTGAAAGTAGTCTTCAATAAAAAAAATCACTTCCAGTTTTCTGGTTTAGTATGCAATCTGAATATCCAAATTTATCTAACCCAATTATAAAACCCGTTACTATTCCCAATGTTTCAAGGAAAAAAATTGGTTTTTAAATATAATGGAAATATAAATAAAAAGAGCCAACTGGCTATAGAACCTGACTATAGCTCAAAAATATCTATCACCTCTCTTATTAAAATATAGATAGGAATCATAAATTTCTATTCTTGTTCTTCCAGTTCTTGTTAGCACTAAAATGGCATAGGATAAAATAACTCAAATAGTGAATGCTTAATTTTGGATTAATTTTTTTAAAAAAAATATGAGATGTGAAGACATGCTCATATGGAACTATAATTATTATATTCACCAAAAATCCTGAATTCCCATACTCTTGGACAACCTTCATATTTGAAAGTTTAGTAATGCATAGTAGCAGAAATATACATAAATAGGCTCTAAAATGTCTAGCCACAACAGCTTGGTCTTGGAAGAAAGCAGCAGCAGAGGAGGAAAGATTTGGAAAGAAGCAAAACTTTGAGCAGTGTGTTGCAAACTGGAACTATACTGGAATATAACTATGGAGGGTGGGGGAACTCTCACAACATAGGAACTGCTAAGTAAGTTAGATGAATAAGAAAGTAACTCAGTTTTTGTGATGTCCTTTTACTGTAAGAAAATAGTATGGTTAACAAGGCAACGATTGGAATGTGCAATACACAAAATAGAAGCGATGATAATTTTTTAAAATACGTCATAGATACTCATAAAATTGATTGTTTCCTCAACCTTTCTAGTCTGTAATATTCCTACTATCCAAGCTTGATTTTACTTCATCCCCTCCCCCTGGATATAGTAGACTGTAGTCACTCATTTGTTTTACTTTCCAGTAACACCTTGGGGCAATAAAGATCTTAAGCTTCCAGGCCTGAGATAGATAGATATAGATATAGATATAGATATATATGTTTTTTTAAGTTTTCGCAGGTACTCACGTGTATGCTGTTCAGCTTCCTTCGGGTATTATCCCACGTCATTGTAGTTGTGCTTTTAAAGTTGTAGCAACGTTTCGGCAGAATCTCATCTGACATCATCAGCCTTCTGTATTGAGTTCATCTGTGAGTCAAGCCATCATAGCCGTTTCAGTTTTAAATTTGAGGCTAGCCTACTGCTGTGCCAGAATGGTTTTTTCTTCATCCTGATTGGTTGGGAGTCTTGGTCTGTGTTTATTGGTCTTAGAGTTTGCTGTGTTCTGCTTGATTGGTGTTTCTAGTTTCTTCTGTCTGTTTTGTGGCTTTGATTGGCTGGCAACATTGTGTTCCTGTATTGGAGGCTTTCAGTGCAGCTTGGCTTCGTGTGAAAGAACAGCTATTATCTATTAGGAAGCTAGGTTTCATCTGGGTGCCTGGTTGGGGTGTGTTTGAGCTGGAGGTATCAGGGGGAGTCTGTTTGTGCCCAGGTGTTTGCCTGGCTTGTGGTGTGGAGAACTTTCTATTTGAGAGTGCAGGCTTCCAAATGATTGAAAGTCTGATGGAATAATCTCTTCTATTCATGCTTTCAGGTCTTTTTTCAATCTCTATGGCTTCTCTGATGATTCTGTGGCTGGGGTTTTCTATAGTGGCTAGGGTTTTGGTGCCATTGAAGTTGATGCTATGGTCTGCTGCTTTCATATGTTGGATTAGTGAGGAAGTGTGTTCCAGTGAGGACTAGTGAGAAAGTGTGCGATGAACACAAAAATTCAGTAAAAAAGCTGGAACACACCTCCTCACTAGTCCAAGACATGAAAGCCACAGGTCATAAACATCAACTTCAATGGCACCAAAACCCTGGCCACTATAGAAAACCCCAGCCACAGAATCATCAGAAAAGCCATAGAGATTGAAAAAAGACCTGAAAGCATGAATAGAAGAGATGATTCTACCAGGCTGTCAATCATTTGGAAGCCTGCACTCTCAAATAGAAAGATCTCCACACCACAAGCCAGGCAAACACCTGGGCACAAACAGACTCCCCCTGATACCTCCAGCTCAAACACACACCCCAACCAGGCACCCAGATGAAACCTAGCTTCCTAACAGATGATAGCTGTCCTTTCACACGAAGCCAAGCTGCACTGAAAGCCTCCAATACAGGAACACAGTGTTGCCAGCCAATCAAAGCCACAAAACAGACAGAAGAAACTAGAAACACCAATCAAGCAGAACACAGCAAACTCCAAGACCAATAAACACAGACCAAGACTCCCAACCAATCAGGATGAAGAAAAAACCATTCTGGCACAGCAGTAGGCTAGCCTCAAATTTAAAACTGAAACGGCTATGATAGCTTGACTCACAGATGAACTCAATACAGAAGCCTGATGATGGCAGATGAGATTCTGCTGAAACGTTGCTACAACTTTAAAAGCACTACAATGACGTGGGATAATACCCAAAGGAAGCTGAACAGCACACATGTAAGTACCCGCGAAAACTTAAAAAAACAAATATGTATGTATGTATGTATGCACATATATATGTATATATATGTATTTGTGTGTGTGTGTGTGTGCGCGCGCGCCCTACATAAGAGGTACTACAGACAAAATCAGTAAGATACTACACAGGCATCACATCAAGACTGCCTTCAAAACAGACAAAAAAATAGCAGCCATCTTTAAAAACCCCAAAGACAAAATTGACCTGGAAAACCAAGGCATATACGAAGTTCCCTGTGCATCATGCCCGGCCACATACATTGGACAGACCAATAGAAGAATAAGTACCCGCCTGGATGAACACAAAAATGCAGTAAAAAAGCTGGAACACACCTCCTCACTAGTCCAACACATGAAAACCACAGGTCACAACATCAACTTCAATGGCACCAAAACCCTAGCCACTATAGAAAACCCCAGCCACAGAATCATCAGAGAAGCCATAGAGATTGAAAAAAGACCTGAAAGCATGAATAGAAGAGATTATTCCACCAGACTGTCAATCATTTGGAAGCCTGCACTCTCAAATAGAAAGATCTCCACAAGCCAGGCAAACACCTGGGCACAAACAGACTCCCTCTGATGCCTCCAGCTCAAACATCCCCCCACCAGGCACCCAGATGAAACCTAGCTTCCTAATAGATAACAGCCATCCTTTCACATGAAGCCAAGCTGCACTGAAAGCCTCCAACACAGGAACAGAGTGTTGCCAGCCAATCAAAGCCACAAAACAGACAGAAGAAACCAGAAACACCAATCAAACAAACTCCAAGTCCAATAAACACAGACCAAGACTCCCAACCAATCAGGATGAAGAAAAAACCATCCTGGCACAATAATAGGCTAGCCTCAAATTTAAAACCAATGACTGTGAGACTCTGACCCACATACAAACTCCATACAGAAGCCTGATGATGGCAGATGAGATTCTGCTGAAACGTTGCTACAACTTTAAAAGCAGTACAATGACGTGGGATAATACCCAAAGGAAGCTGAACAGCACACGTGTAAGTACCCGCGAAAACTTAAAAAAGAAATATATATATATTTATATTTATGTATGTATGTATGTATGGAGAGAGAGAGAGAGAGGGAGGGAGGGAGGGAGGGGGGGGAGAGAGAGAGAGAGAGAGAGAGAGAGAGAGAGAGAGAGAGAG
>BLBF01000020.1:11909731-11922931 GCA_015471245.1 Laticauda colubrina | reverse complement strand
GAGAGAGAGAGAGAGAGAGAGAGAGAGAGAGAGAGAGAGAGATTTATGGGGGTCCTGTCATATTTCAATGGCTGTTTTAATCTGTGCTTCCAAATGTATTTTGTTTTCTGGATTTTGTCAGCTAATGGGCAGCTATAATAAACTTAATAAATTTATTAAATAAAATAATATATGATAAATTAAATAGTACTGAAAATAATTTCTTCATCACATGTTTCCCACTTAGTTTTATTTAAAATTTAAGAAGTCTGGAGCAGACTGGCATATAAGTAAAGTGCACTAGTGTCAATGTGAAGTATATTGGGAATGCTAGACTTACACTTACCTAAATAAATCAATATTTTAAGAGCTTTAAGATGTATTAAGATAGAATGTGGTTAGGGGAACAAATGGTTTGGTGGAAACAGAAAGGATACCATATTATAGTAATGTGTAAGTCTGTGAATAAGTGACTCTTCACATTTTGAACCAAAATATCATGAAAAATATGCCACCCACAGTTATCAGCTATCAAAATATCTGTATTTTTAATTTTCACAAATTATTCACAGATTATTCATTTTTCATGATATTTTGGTTAAAAAAATTGATGGTCATCTTATATGGGGATTTGCTTATGCACAAGTATATACGAGATATACAGGTGTTTTAAAAAGTATTACCTTCTCCCCTATCCAAGATCATCTATGGTTAAGCAAGTTGCAATTTTGGGGATGTATTTGGGCACCTAAAATTCTTCACTTATTTTGCAGGTTAAGTATAGTAAATGTTTGTCATATGTTTGTATTTTGCAGGTAAGTATAGTAAATGTTTGTCATACACTTGACTATGGACAATGATTTTTATGGTAGAGAAATGCAGATTTTCAAATTGAGGAAAAATGAATTGTATGTCTTTTTTTTCATTCACCCTTCTAGACATTCCTGGTGACATTGATGGCTCACCTTTGTTTTGAAGGTATGATTAGTAAATGCCAAGATGATTAATGGAAAATCTTTAAGAATCTCTGAATCAATATCAAGAAAAATAGACTAGCCTGATCTATGTAATGCCAATTTAGTTAAATGAAAGGAATGGTGTTTTGTTCAATATATTTGGTTGGGAACTTGAAGCTGACAGAGATTGCATAAATGTGTCATGCAACCCACTGCTGAATTTTAGGAGATTTTAATTCTATTATTAAATTTCTTCAGGAAAAGCTCGTGATTCGATGGCCTCTATTACAATCATGTGTTTATAACTCTGAGTTCAGCAGAAGCAGGATTTATTCACTAGGCCTCATTTTTGTACAGGCTTAGTCTCAATTATTGAAGCCAGTAATTTATTTATCATGGACACTCATTATTTGACTGTGATTAATAAACTCCAAATTGATTGAAAATTTAAACATAAATGTCTACCCTGGAAGATCCATGGATATTTTCTAAGATCTCTAATTAAATTTCTTATAGGCTGCAATCTTCTCAAGGCATTAGGTTATGATATAGTGATACAAAGTTTTGTTTGCCAAATGCACTAGGACAAAATATGTTTAAATAACCTGTGTCTCACTATGTAGTTAATTTTTGGTTCTGTGTCTAATGAATTGGGATCATTCATTAGATCATGGCTCAGTTACCTAGGGATCAGCACATTATATAAACACAGCTGATAGATCTGAATGTTGTCAATTCAAAGACATTCTGGCTCTTCTGGTATTCCTGAGAGCTGCAGACAATTAAATGATGGTGTTTGACAGCTAGAGTGCAGGTGGCATGACATGATGATGAGCATGACTAAATAACAAAAAATATTACTTGTTTCCATTGTTGCATATGCCCTAATGCTGGCTAGTGGATAATTTGTGTGATAAAGAGCCTTTTGCGCATGGACCCCAGGTATCCTGCTGTGCAAACCAGCTGAAGGATTGCTGATACTAATTTGGAATGCATTTCTCATATAAGTAATTTGCATTTACAATTATATGGATGTGACAGTTTTAACCATCAGAGATAGATGCAGACATGATACCATCTGGTCCTACATTTTTGGCTTATCCAACCTGAGGATAAGAACTTTGGAGGGTTGAGGCATATAATTGTTTTCTAGATTCTTACTTTTAAAAAAATTGGAATCTTAAAACTTGGCCTTTTTATATGAAATTCAGGTAATATAAACATCTCATTGAGGAAAACTGTAGTTATCACCATATCAACAAAGACAAGAATAATAAATATTGTTAGAAAATGTTAGATCTCATCTAATTTTGGTTTAACTATAGGGACATAAATATCTGATTACAATGTCATGCCAATGTCATATATTTATTTATTTTTTTAAATCATACGAACCCCATTCCAATTTATGGCTTTAGGCACTTTACAAATAACCATGTGGAATAAAAATTTGTAAACCTCAACTGAAAGACTGATTGACCTGGATAAATAAATGATTTAACTCTCCTATTAAATTGTAACAAGGAAATGTTAACTTTAGCTTCAGCAGCAAATAACTGTAAAGTTTAGGCTCCTCCCTGCAAAAGACAAAATAGCTGCTGATGATACTACATTTATGAAAATAATTAGAACATTGATAGTACTATGATACTATTGAATCAATATATTGCATCTCAGGTAAGAAGAACGGATATAAAAGTGTAAAGATATAGCATAAAATATATATTTCCTACACCAGCAGCCAACCCTCAAATTTAAAACCAGTTGCAGGATTTAGGCATAATATTTTACCCTATATAAATAAGGTAATTATATTTTTTTCAATTGAAGCATCTTTTAAATACATTTCAGCATTAATTTAGCACATTTTTATTTGGGTAAAAATGTAATCCAATCAGTCTTTAATGAATAGAATCTAGATAATCAAGAACCGAGCATTTTTCCCTTAATTAAAATTATTTTGCAATTTTTAAACAGCTTCTGAACACTTTTTAAAATGAATTGCTTATGGTTATATCAATGTCGCATTCTTGATTTGGCAGTAACGTCTTCCAAGACATTTTTTTAAACTTCATCATCTATCATATAGCCTTGAAATTCCCATCAAAATACTAATTGGGATGACCCTGCTTAGTTTCTGACAAAACCCAAGGTCAGCTAGATGCTGCCATTCACTGAGGCACCCTCGCTATTGAACCAGTTTATTGTCATCGACAAAGCTGCTATGAGAAAAAAATCCAATTGAAAACAAATTTGCTTCTATATTTCAAATGAGAAAAGTCTCTAGGCTAGGATTAATAGAGAAGATTGGAACAGAAAAACTCTTAATGCTAGTTAAACCATTGTTCAGAATGATAAAGTAATAGAAAAAAACAAAGATGAAGTTGTTACCATTTGATATAGCATGGGTCAGTGCTGTTTTTACATTCCTTCATGAGAAAAGAAATATCATATACTAAAAATGTCCATGAAATTAGTACCTGCAGAACTGTAGTTTTACTTTGAAGCATGAATAGTGTCTTGATTTTAAATAATACATTTTAAATACCTTCAAAATCAAGTAACTATGTACTCAATTATTCCCACAGCGAATATGAATGTCTTTTCAATAAGTTCATTTATTAGAAGAGCAGATCATACTAAGGGGAGACTGAGTTTCAAAACTTGGACGAATTATTTAAACATACCAGAAACATAGTTCCACGTTATCTTTTCAACAAATAACAAATAAGTAACAATTTCTTTACAGGTTAACTTGAGTTATTGGGCCAGAAAGATTATTAATGATAAACATGTTTAGATCCTACAAATAAATGCTATATTTACTACATAACTATAAAATAACTAGCTCAATACCCATGCTTCACTACAAAACTATGTGATCGGGCTTATTTTTTGGGTTGGGAAATAAGGGGGGATGGAATTGTGCCTCTGTCTACCAACATCCATCAGTATTCATCTGGCTCGCGTCCTGTCAGTGTGTGAGAGAGTTGAGGGCTGTTTGGAAACTGAAATAGTATTTACTGTGTGAGCAAGAATAAGACAGCAAGGAGCCTGGGCATGGCTTAGCTCAAGTGTTCTGTATTAAAGCTGCTTGCTGTTTTGAAACTAAAAATGAAATTCTTCTCCTCTGCTTGTGCTTTGCATTTGGAACAATTTTTTTTTCAGGTGGGAGTAGAACTCCTTAGCATCAGAGTGTGTTAATAATAATATATGAAATACTAATGCTCATTTCAAAAAATCCTTTCTTAGTGAGTACCTAGAAGTCAAGAGGAACATACGTGCCAAATGTCAAGTTTGTAGGTATTCCGGTTCTGGAGATGATGCGTGAGTGGTATTTCGCTTTTATATATATAAATTCCCAATATTCTTAAACATGCTATAAATACAGAAAAACTATACTGGTAATTACATATACAGATTAGTCGCATCATTAAAAACTATAATAATATTACCTGATTAAGTGTATTATCAGTCTTTAATTCTTTATGATTTGAATACTGAATATATATAGGTTGATTGCGAAGATGTGGTGTCACAGCAGAATAATAATTTACCATAGTAATAGCAGCTTCTTCTGTTGCCAGCTCTAAAAAAGCCTAGAAAAATATATATATATTACTATATACAAAAGAAATTACTATCACATCCATCAGTCCATCCATTCGTCTATACACCCACTTACCTAGTTTCAGAATCATAGTCTGGTAAAGTATTTAAACTATTTACCAAAATCATTTAGAATTTAGATTAAAGGATTTGGAATGTACAACTTATAAAGAGCCATATGTGCTTCATATTTGCATACACATGCACTGAGTCAATATATGCCCCCATCCCTGGCTTCTATAACATGCTATATGTTCTCCCTTTTTGCTGGTCTACCAATATAATAAAGATTTGATTTCATTTATGCTCTCCCTTACGATCAGCATTTCTTAGATCATTATATCTGTAATCATAAAATCAAAGCTGTGATTTTAGTTCAAGAATATTTACATGAAGCAAACTTATCCTTGAGAGTATTAATGAGATTGCTGACATTCAGAACAACAACAAAAACCCCTCTAAGGCAGGGTTCCCCAATCACCGGGCCCTGGACTGGTATCGGTCCGTGGATCATTTTGTACCGGGGCGCAAAGAATGAATAATCGTGATTAAAATATATATAAAAATATGTTTTTAGTAAAGAAATAAAGAAGCCCTTTACTATTGGGGAAGAATTGATTTTGCCGGTCCATGAAAAAGTGTTTCTGCGTGAAACTGGTCCCTGGTACAAAAAAGGTTGGGGACCACTGCTCGAAGGAACCAAAAAGATTGAAAGGCACAATCTAAACAGGCACAGACCTCTAAAAACATGATTAAATTAATAATTTCTATATTCTTGATTTTTAAATTTTAAATACATCTAAGTATAATTTCAATGTAACAAAAAGTTAAAAAGTTACGTTTTGTGTTTCCCACACCCAGCCATTATATGTAACTTTTATTTTTTATAATGGGTGCAACTTCCACTTGTTTTTTTAAATAAACTTTATTGAATTTTTATTACATGAAAAACATAAAAAATATCACTCAATAACAGCTATTTGTGATGCTTCCACTTTAATGAAGTTAAAACATTTCAAGCTTGTAAACTTTTAAATCCAAAATATGGTTTTTAACTGTTCTGAGCCCAGAATAAAACTGTGATTTCAGAATATCTTCCTTCAGAATAAGCTCATTTCAAATATTCATATTCTGAAATCCTGAAGATATCACCTCATTTATACATTAAATTATAATTATATAGTTATATAATTTGTATAAGTATATAATTTAATTATAAATTAAATTTATTTTCCCCAGCATGACTATCAAAATAATTGTAGCTGCATCTGCACAAAAGGAAGAGGAAGAGGGTGAGGAGGAAATGACATTATTTTAACCTATACTTAAGATGCATTCGTGCGCCTTCGGCATTTAGTCATGCTGGCCACATAACCATGGAGACGTTTTCAGAAAGCGCTGGCTCTTCGGCTTTGTAACAAAGATGAGCACCACCTCCTAGAACTGGAAACAACTAGCACATATGTGCAAGGGAACCTTTACCTTCAAGAGGCAGATGACAGTATCAATGATCAAATGTATGATGCAAGATGGGGATAAATTTCGTGGTTTTTTTTTTTCTTTAAACTTTTTAGCTACTGGAAAGTGTTTATGTTTTTTTTGTGCCTACAAATGCATTGTTCTGTACTTTCTTTCACTGACAGTCTTTATGCAAATGGAAAGGTCTCTTCCATGCAATGTTTATTAGAAAGTTTTGCTAAAACTGTGTAGCTTTCGTTTATTTGTTGAGTCATGTTGTGTACTATATGCATATTCTTGCTGATGTTTAGTCTTCAGGCAGCAAGTTAACTTCAAAGAGTAGGTTACTTTTGCTGCATTGGTTGAGTTCTGTTTGTAGACTGTCAAATGGAGAGGAATGCACTAAGCCTATGAATTATGAGAAAAGCCAGTAAAAATAAATTTGTGTTGCACTTGTCATTATTGTTCACAGATTGAAGTGAATCATGCTATTTTTTTCTAGATTTCAGCAGCTGTGTAAAGGCAGGCTGTGGAAAATGGGCGTTGGTAGAAGTTACCCTGAACGCCCTTTCTATCTATGCTGCGAGAGATCCCAGGATGGGTTGACTCCTTCCTATGACATCATTTAGCTGAGTCTTCACTAAGATATAAAAGCCAGCCCCTGGAAGAGACCCCAGCTTTGGCGAAGATACTTGACAGACTGAAAGGTGTCTCTGAAAGCACAATTGAATACAGAAATATGACTTACCCTCTCAGGACGAATCGGGAGGGGGGGGGGTCTCTCACAGCATAGATAGAAAGGGTGTTCAGGGTAACTTCTACCAATGCCCATTCTCCTCCATGCTGCATCGAGAGCCCAGGATGGGACATACCAAAGCTTGCATGTCCACAGGTGGGTCCTCGTCCGGCTCATCATACCGACTGTTGAACCACTCGCTGAAGCACCCGTCTGCTGAAGTTGCAGTTGCCGAGGCAAAGACATCCAGATGGTAGTATGTGATGAAAGGAGACGGAGATGTCCACGTGACTGCACGACAGATCTCTTCCAAGGCTGCTTGGGTCGCCCAGGCAGCAGAAGTGGCTGCATTTCTGGTAGAGTGCGCCATCAGACCTCGAGGAACTGGAAGGGTCGCAGCTTTGTAGGCCTACTCAATGCAAGATCTGACCCACCTGCTAATAGTAGGAGAAGAGGCCTTGTGCCCCAAGTGAGAAGGGAAAAGGAAACAAAATGGCTTCTGACTTCCCGAAGGAGGAAGTGCGCTTAATGGATATTCTAAGAGCCCTACCTATGTCTAGCGTGTGCCAATGCCACTCTAAGTCATGGTGCGGGAGGGGGAAGAAGCCAGGCAACATAATGTCCTGGGACCTGTGGAACAAAAGACCTGTGGAATATCCCAGGAATACCCTTGGAATAAATGAGGGGTCCAGACTGAGGATAACCCTATCATTGTGAAAGGAACAAAGGTCCTGTCTGATGGAAAGAGCAGCGAGCTCAGATACCCGCCTGGCTGAAGTGATGGAAACGGGGAACACTACCCTCAGAGACAGGAAACGGAGAGACAATGTTCTAAGGCAGGGGTCCCCAACCACCAGGCCCCGGACCAGTAGCGGTCCGTGGATCATTTTGTACCAGGCCGCAAAGAATGAATAATCGTGATTAAAATATATATAAAAATATGTTTTTGCTTCCGGGTGTCTTATTTTGAAAGACAACCACTTCCGCCCTCACCTAACTTCCACGCCTAACTTCGCGGACCGCATTGCTAAAGCTAAGAAGCCCTTTACTATTGGGGAAGAATTGATTTTGCCAGTCCTTGAAAAAGTGTTTCTTCGTGAAACTGGTCCCTGGTACAAAAAAAGTTGGGAACCACTGTTATAAGGGGTTAAAAAGGGGGCTTTATAAGGGCATTAAGGACCACATGAAGATCCCAGGAAGGATACCTGTGAACCACCGGTGGGTGCGGGTTGGAAACCCCTTTCAAAAACCTCCTGACTGAAGGATGATGGGATGAGGAAGAAAGCGAACACCATGAAAGAACTGAGGAGAGGGCCTCAACCTGCCTGTGTAAGGTTTTGGGGGCCAAACCTTTCTCCAGATCATGCTGAAGGAATTTAAGAACCTCTGCCAATTGGGCTAAAGCAGGAGAGAGAGAGACCCTCCCTAAGGCACCAATGGGAAAGGGCTTTCCAGGTGGCATCATAGATGCCCCTTGTGGAAAGTTTGCAAGATGCCAGGATAGTGATGATGATCCTTTCAGGAAGATCAGCCACCTCTAGCCGCTTCCGCTCAAGTGCCACATGGTCAGCTTGAGCCACTGGGACTCCAGGTGGAGCAGAATCCCCTGATGAAGGGAGATTAGATGGGCTGGGATCCTCCAAGGACAAGCCACCGACAGGTTGACCAGGTCTACAAACTGATTTGTAGACCAGGTCTACAAATCCTTGGCCAATAGGGTGCCAAGAGGAGGAGCTCCGTTCGTTCCTCCAACATCTTCCGAATTACTGCTGGAATGATGGGGAGCGGGGGAAAGACATAGAGGAGACTTTGGGGCCATCTGCACCGAAGGGCAATGGTTCCCTCCGCTCCCTCGCAAGGAAAACTGGTGAAGAATCTGGTGACCTGGGCAATTTGAGGAGTGGAGAAGAAATCCACCTCCAGCGTTTCAAATCTGAGGGAAAGAATAGAGACGGAGGAATGGACCATTCTGCCTGGTCGACTAGGCTCCTGCTGAGCCAGTCGGCCTGGGAGTTGTCGATCCTGAAGATGTGGTCCGCCGAGATCGACAACAGCTGTTTCTCTGCCCATAACCCCAGTCGTAGAGCGTCTCCCATAAGGGGTCTGGACCTCGTTCCCCCTTGCCGGTTGACATGAGCCATGGTGGCCATGTTGTCCATAAGGAGTAGAACTTGAGAGCCGGTCACTGAGTGCCTGAAATGCTGGAGAGCTAGAAAAATGGCTCTGAGCTTGAGAAAGGCCTGCTCTGACCTGGACCGAGGTCCTGAGCTATCTGGCCCTGCATATGGGAACCCCAACCCAGGAGGCTGGCATCAGTGGTTATCACTAGCCTGTCTGGGACCATGAAAGGAGTCCCTTCCAGATTAACAGGGAATACTACAAATTGAGAGATCTCCGGATTTGTGCAGGAAGCGGGACCTTGATGGATGAGTGGCTGGTTCCTGCCCGATGGTAGATTCCGGCAGCACTGATGGCATCTCTGCTTTCTGTTCCAGTGAGGATCCAATGCTACTTGGAGAACATTTTGATTCTGTCCTCCTCCATCCATGCAGCCTGTCGGGATCTGCAAATTCCCCTGTCATATCTCCAGAGCCACAGATTTTTCCACTCCCGTCTACTCCAATGTTTCAATCCAAGATGGCCACTGACTATGGGAAACAGGCTCTGAGATAGAAGAATCTCTCCTTAGGCTATAAAGAGCCCCGAGTGAAGTCAGCAAAGGAAAGGGCAGCCGCTGGCCACACGATCAGCTGGCTGACGGTTGTATCAGTTTGCCGATTGCTTTTTACGACCGCTCAAACCGCAGGCGTGGGGGAGGTCTACAGACGCTGCCCAACTTGCCTGAACAGCACTCTAGCAATGCTGCTCCCAACACTGCAGGAGAGAGAGCCTGCTCTCCTGGAAGAGCAGCTGCCCAGATCCTGGGAGCTGCTGAAGCGAGGAAAAAAGGTACTGAAGATCGCGAGTGAGTGCTATCTACAGAACCTCAGCTGGCTGAAGCTCTTATCGGTTTGCCGATCACTTTTTATGACTGCTCTAACCGCAGGCGTGGGGGAGGTCTACAGACGCTGCCCAACTTGCCTGAACAGCGCAATGGCAACACTGCTCCCAATGTTGCAGGAGAGAGAAAGAGCCCTGCTCTCCTGGAAGAGCTGTCCATATCCTGGAAGCTGCTTGAAATGAGGAAAAAAAGGTACTGAAGATCGCTGGTGAGTGTTATCTAACAGAAGCTTTCAGAGACACACCTACTAACTGAAAGGAGCTGAGTCAAAAGCTGGGGTCTCTTCCGGGGGCTGGCTTTTAAGACCCTGTCACACCGGCCGACGGATGCAAAACGTTTGTAAAAAGAACACAGCGGACGAGAAAAATGTTCCATCCGTTGTTATCCGCTCTCAAAAGGGGCAAAAATTTGCATAACCAGAGCGGATTATACGGAAAGGAACGGATGGGGTGAGGACGCAGGGCAGATGGAAAGCGGATGCTCCACGGAAGCCTAGCAGATGGAAGCGGATGGAAGTGGATAGCACATCCGCAAGGCTTCCGGGGGGGGGGGGCGCAGCAAAGCGGACGCGGAACGGACACAGCGGATGCAGAGTGGATGCCGAGCGGATGAAGCGGATGCACAGGGGAAGCCTAGTGGATGAAGCGGATGCAGAGCGGAAGTCTAGCGGATGCCTAACGGATGCCTAGTGTTCACTGCGCATGCGGGGAGGATGCATTGCATCAGCCCCGTGGATATAAAGGGAGGCAGCTCCCAAGCAGGTCACCATTCAGAGGAAAGACCTGCTTCCAGACACATCGACTGCCTTGCCAGCCTGCCCTGCCTGCATGCCTGCCTGCCAGCCTTGCTGCCTGCCTTCCTACCTGCCAGCCTTGCTGTCTGTCTGCCTGCCAGCCTGCCTTCCAGCCTTGCTATCTGCCTGCCTGCCAGCCTTGCTGCCAGCCTCCCTGCCAGACTTGCTGCCTGCCTGCCTGCCTACCTGCCAGCCTTGGTGCATGCCTGGCTGCCTGCCTGCCAGCCTTGGTGCCTGCCTGCCTGCCAGCCTTCCTGCCAGCCTTGCTGCCAGCCAGCAACCCCACAACCATGGGGAAGAAGAGAAAGTCTCAGCCATCTGCTGCCAGCCCTGGCAAGAGGGACAGGATCACCCTCCCATCCCCTGGCCCTCACTCTGCTTCTTCTGGGGCTTCTGCAGCATGGGCTCGCTCTTCTGGGGCTGGGGCTTCTGCTGCTTCTGCTTCTGGAGGAGCTGATGATGCTGCTTACGGCGGTGGTGCTTCTGCTCGTGCTTCCTCTGCTGATGCTGATGCTGCTTCTGGCGGTGGTGCTTCTGCTGGTGCTTACTCTGCTGGCACTGCTCCTGGTGCTGGGGCTTCTGCTGATGCTGCTTCTGGAGGAGCTTATGATGCTGCTTCTGGCGGTCGTGCTTCTGTTGGTGCTTACTCTGCCATAGCTGCTACTCGTCCTGCTGGTCCTGCTCGTGCTCCTGGTCTTGTTCGTCCTACTGGTCCTGCTCGTGCTCCTGGTCTTGCTTGTCCTGCTGGTCCTGCTCGTGCTCCGGGTCCTGCTCGTGCTCCTGGTCTTGCTCGTGCTCCTGGTCCTGCTGGCGCTGCTGGTGCTTACTCTGCTGCTGATCCTGGTCCTGCTGGTGCTGCTGGTGCTGCTGATGATCCTGCTAGTGCTGCTGCTGGTGCTGCTGCTGAGATTCCTGCTGGTGCTGCTGGTGGTGGTGGTGTGGAGGAGCAGCCCCTACAACCTCGAAGCCCCTCTGATGAGGGTCCATGTGGTCCTGCCAAAGGGAGGAAGAGGCAGACGCGAGAACGGGAGAGGAGGCAATACAACATCAAGGAGGAACATGAGGATGAGGTGCTGGAGTGGCTGAGAGAGAATGACTATCTATGGCGAAGGGACACAGGCTCTACAGGGACACCAAAAGGAAGCAGGCTGCTTGGAGAGAGAAGGCGGAGAGCCTGGGCTACACTTCGGAGGTGCTCCTCGGCTGGTGGAAGCACATCCACACCTGGTACAGGAAGCTGCACCTCAAGAAATCTGGCCAGGCTGCGGTCAAGCTGACAGAGAGACCTACGTCACGGCCAAGTGCAGCTTCCTGGAGGGTGAGGTCCGCCACCAAGGAGCAGCCCCTGTCTACCCTCTCTCTCAGGCAGCCTGCTGAGAGCCAGTCCTCTTCCGGCTGAGAGTCAGCTCCTGTCTCCAGGCAGGTGTCTGTGGAGCGTGCCACAACGGAGAACCCGCGGACAGCTGTTGTAACCGTGGCGGAGTGTGTGGAGGACTTCCTGGCACAGTGGGAGAAAGGAGACGGCACTTCCACCACAGTCCTACCCGCATTCACCCCCAGCTCCACCTCCACAGAAAGGCAGAGAGCCAGACAGGAGGGGCAGAGCCACACTGTCCTGCTGGAGATAAGAGATACCATCAGGAGCAGCATAGATATCCTCTCTCAGCTGGTCCACACCAACTCCTCATCCTCCAATCACAAGCCCTTCCTCACATATGTCAACCAGACTCTCACGGACATGGCGGAACCCCAGTACCAGGTGGTAAAGGACCGGATCACTGATCTGCTTCACAACCCTCCAGATCCAGATGAACCTGCTCCCACCCAGTCCAGGTCTGCTCCTCCACCCCAGGTGATGTCCCTCCCGTTCCAAGGCTTTCCACAGGCCCTCACCTACCAGGGCTACGGCTACCAGGAAGTCCAGCAGCACAGGCAGCAGCCCTTCCCAGTCCAGGCACAGAGTCATCAGACACTGTTGCCACCGGTTCCACTGATGCCACTGATGCCACCCACGACACTGATGCCACTGATGCCACCTACGCCACTGATGTCAACCACGCCGATGCCACCCACGTCACCGATGCCATCCATGCCAGTCCTCACACAGCTGCAGACCAGACAGCCCCACTACACTGCTCCTTCCTCCATCCCACAGCCAAGCCCAGCCTCAGTACATCTGTCGTTGGTACTGGGGCTGACACCACATAGCATGGAGGAAGGAGCTCTCAACATCACGGGGCTGAGCCATCTCTCTGAGAGCTTCCTCAACACCGTCACCTGTTGTCCTCTCGGGGCCAGGCACCCCAGTGGTGCTTCAGACCAGCACTCCAGCAGCAGCCACCTCCACACCATCGAGACCCTTCACCCCTGAGACTGGGCACACCTCTGAGTAACAGAGAAGAGTGCCAGAGACTGGATAGCTACCTGTAGACTTTATTTGGACACTTGACTTGGGACATTTTTCTTTTACAGCTTGTTATTAATAAAGATTATCTTTGCTTTATTTTATTTTTTTTAATAAAGTCTTGGTGGAAACTTTTAGAAATGGTTTAAGCCTTTGCATGCTTGTGGGATGGGTAAGGATAGCAGTGGGATGGGCAGGGATACCTGTGGAATGGGTAATAGCTGTGGGATGGGCAGGGATACCTTTGGGATGGGTTAAGATAGC
>BLBF01000020.1:11878999-11909721 GCA_015471245.1 Laticauda colubrina | reverse complement strand
GGGTTAAGATAGCTGTGGGATGGGCAGGGATACCTTTGGGATGGGTTGAGATATCTGTGGGATGGGTTAAGATAGCTGTGGGATGGGCAGGAATACCTGTGGGATGGGTTAGGATATCTGTGGGATGGGTTAAGATAGCTGTGGGGATAGATAAACCTCCAGTGCAAGCATAGTGGGACTGTATGGTCCACCCTCCCAGCTGCCACACCTATGGCCCTTCATTATCAATACGAATGTAATCATTGATCCACACATGTCAACATAAACACAACTCTTTATTAAATGCCCTGTTCATTGTAGGCCCACCCAACATATATGACCCAATCTCATCAGTGTGATGAGATAGGCTGAAGGAAGCACCCATTAATCATCTATCATCCTGTCTTGCCACTTCACCGCTCCAGCTGGGGAGTTGCACCAGTGTTTCAGGAGGTTGTGCTGCTTCTTCCCTTCACGTGAGGCTCTGTTGGGGCCTTGCACATCCTCAGTGTCTATCAGGTTTTGCCCTTGCCTCCATTCCCCAGCCTCCATGTCCCCATTGCCTTGTTGGAGGTCCACGAGCCTGTTCTGCAAGACTGGGTAGCGGGTGCGCATGAGATTGTGCAGGATGCAGCAAGCTTCCACGATGTTCCTCATGGTCTCTGGGAGATGCTGCATGGTGGTGAGAAGTACCTGGAACCTGTTGGCCAGGATGCCAAAGGCGTTCTCCACCACCCGCCTTGCCCTGGACAGCCTGTAGTTGAAGTTCCTCTCTTCACGGGTGAGGTGTCTTGAAGTGTAGGGCTTCATGAGGTAGGTTTTGAGGGAGAAGGCGTCATCCCCCACGATGAAGTAGGGCACATCTTGCGTGTCGTTGGGCAGTGGGTCTGGATCTGGGAAGTCCATGATGAGGTTGTGTTCCAGCCGCTCCTTGAGGTCACTGGCGTTGTATACCTGGGCATCTGAAGCTGACCGGTTGCCTGAAGCATCGATGTACATGAACTTGTAGTCAGCATCGACCATGGCGAAGAGGACGATACTGAAGAAGCCCTTGTAGTTGAAATAAGTGGACCCTGACTTGGCCGGCGCTTTGCAGGCCACGTGCTTGCCATCTATGGCTCCAACGGTGTGTGGGAAGTTCCACTTCTGATACCACTGCTCTGCAACTTTCTTCCATTCTTCTTCAGTGGAGGGGCACTGGAGGAGCTCCTCCAGGTGTTCTTCGATGATGGCCTGCACCACTTCTCTGACCACAATGCTGATGGTGTTGTGTGGCACCCTCCATCCGTACTGCATGCTCCAGTAGGTGGTTCCTGAGGCCAGGTGGCGCAGAGTCAGTGCCACCTTGAGCCCAGGGTCCAGGCTGGGTCGGAAGTTGGTGTTCTGCTTGGTCAACCTGGGTGTCAGCCACTGCACAACTTCATCAAACATGGCTGAAGGCATTCTCATGAAGTTCTGTAATGCACGAGGGTCTTAATTCCTGAGCTCCACCATCAGCTTGTTGTACAGTCCGTACTCTGCTCTTCTCCCGATCCATCTTCGGACCCAGACGCTTCTTGGCCGCCTCCTTTTCTTCCCGTAGTAGAGTTGAAAGAGCCTGTAGATGGCTTCGCACTGTTGCAGAACGATGGTGGCTACCAAAAGGACTGTGTTACGATCCATGGTGGACATCAATGGATGCTGTGGAAGAGCAAGAGGCAGATGAAGGCTGCAGAGGTCTGCACAGCTGGTCTGCTGGTCTGAAAGTGAGATCCAGGTGAGTTGCTCCCCCTTTTTATAGGCAATATAGGTTTTCCACTATGTGTCCTTTTGCATCCTCTAGGCATCCTCTAGACATCCTTAATATCCGAGATAGGTCCCCTCTGCGAACGTTTTTCTGTTTAAAATGCTTTCTTTGCGAGCTGCATCCGCTTTCATCCTTTCTCCGTCCGTGCTACTAACGCTGCGCGTCCATTCCGCGTCCGTTCCGCTTCCTCCCTGTGTCCGCTTTCTGCTGGAGCGGATTTGAGTTGCGCGGATGCGCAGCGGATTCCTAGCGGATGTAGCGGACGCGTAACGGATGACGACGGATGCAGAACGGATGTTCCCCGTATGCGTAGCGGATACAGAACGGACGCGTTGGATACATTTTCTGCTCAGAAAGTTTTGAGCAGCTCAAAACTTTTTGAGCGGATGCTGGACGGATAGAGGAAGAAAAACAGACGCAGTGAGTACAAAATGGAAGCATCGCGTTAACCAACGGATGGCAAGTGTTTTTCTCCGTTTTACATCCTCTTTCTATCCCTTGGTGCAGTGTGATAGGGGCTTTATATCTTTGTGCAGACTCAGCTAAATGACATCATAGGAAGGAGTCAACCCATCCTGGGCTCTTGATGCAGCATGGAGGAGAATAACAGAGTTTAAGCTGTTGGTTCCGTTGTTGCCTATTGGATTATTATTTTTTGTTTTAATCACTCTCATTGCAAACTTTTCTCATTGCCTGTTGGATGAAAAGTAAAAGTCAGACTGTACACCAAATCATCCGATGTAATTTTGTGGTACAAAAATGAAAGAATAGGGCTTTTTTTCCAAGTTCCTATTATTTTCTATTTTTATAGAAAATGTTTGTTCTATCTGAAAAAAGTATCTCGAGTTTTGTTTGGATATAAAGCTCAAAACAAGTTTTGTCTTTTTTCTCCTTTGTGCACACCATTATTTCCTGATTATTTCAAGTTTCACCCAGCTCAAGGTAGGTTTGATACAACTTGCTAAGTCAATCTAGAATTGATTGCAACTGAATCACATGGCGCTACGTTGCTCCCATTTTAAAACATTCATGGAAAGAGACACGGTCCTCTATAAAAAAACTGTATCATTGTGTGAACATGATACCACAAAACATAGGAAATGTGTTCAGTTCCTTGTACTTTCCAGTTAATTGCTGCTATAGCTTACAGCTAAAGGCTAGGTCACATCGCCCGACGGATGCAAAACGTATGTAAAAGGACAGAGCGGACGGCCAAAAATCCGGGGGTGGCTCCATCCGTTCTTATCCACTCTCAAAAGGGGCAAAAATTTGCATAAAGAGAACAGAAAAGAACGGATGGGGAGAGGACGTAGCGCGGATGTAAAATGGATGCTCAACAGAAGCCTAGCAGATGAAAGCGGATGGAAGCGGATGGCACATCCGCAGGGCTTCCGGGGGAGCATAGCAAAGCGGACGCTTAGCGGAAAGAGTGGATGCAGAGCGGATGCGTAGCGGATGACGCGGATGCGTAGCTGCATCCGCTTTCATCCTTTCTACGGCCATGCTACTAATGCTGTGTGTCCGTTCCACGTTCGTTTCGCTTCCTCCTTGTGTCCGTTTTCTGCTGGAGCGGATTTGAGTTGCGCACATGCGCAGTGGATGCCTAGCGGATATAGCGGACGCGTAACGGATGACGGACGTATAATGGATGTTCCCCGTATGCGTAGCGGATGTATAACGGACGTGTTGGATACTTCATCCGCTCAAAAAGTTTTGTGCAGCTCAAAACTTTTTGAGCGGATGAAATCACAGTAGACGGATGCTGGACGGATAGAGTATGAATCATGGACGCAGTGAGTACACAATGGATGCATCGCATTTTCCAACGGATGGCAAGCGTTTTTCTCCGTTTTACATCCTCTTTGCATCCGTTGGTGCAGTGTGACATGGGCTTTAAAACCAACAATGGACCATTCTTGATTGCAATATTTAGCCTGTTACCTGAACACCATTTTAACGATTTGCTTCCCCCCACCTCCATTCTTCACAAAGCAAATGCATAAAATTTGCTTTGCTCTCACGTCATATTTGATTTTGCACCTAAAATACTTTTCCATGTCTCAGTGGATTAAAAAAAAGTTTCCATAATTGGTACATTATGATGAAATACATACACAGTAAGTGTAAAACTTAAATGTCTTGTGATGGAAAAAAAACTTGGTACACTGAAAAAAATAATACAAAAAGAGAAAATACCTGATTTTTTCCTTTCAGCATGAGAATGTTGGTTACCTTACCAAAAGGTAAGCCCAAAGCAATAACTTCTGTTTCTGTCACTTCTCCTGGTAATTTCCTGATATGAAGAACACGAGAAGGAGTCCCATCCATTTTATCTTCACCCTTGAATTTCTTGTTGTCGTTACCATTGGCTGTAAGACATTTTAGAATTAATTTCATATCTAAAATTTAATTATAAATTCTGAGAAAAATACACTAAGTATACACACATTTTCAAATTAGTATATAAACAGTTAATTTGAAATCTTTCAATTAAATGTTGAAAAAAATAAAAACTACATCTAATAAATTACCAAGCAGACCAAAACAAATCAGAAAACTCTAGCATGACAACATACAGAAAAAGAGAAGACATACTTGCATAGTTTCCGTACTAATAATCTAAAGCAAAAATCAGTTTATAATGAGTGACAATTATTTTCTGTATTTGGATTATCAAACAATTCTCATGTGTTGAGTCGTATTGATGTGTCATGAACATAGTACACCTCTCAAAATTTTCTACCCATCCCATTAGCAGGAGATGCTGCCTGTAGGATTTCTTTATGATTTACAGCTATATATCTGTTTTCTTATAATCAGCTTTCACTGACTGCTCCACAGAATATGAAGTTATGCTTCATCCCTGTTTGGAGTGTGAGTTAGACCACCTCAGCCCAAACTCCACACAACATAATTGCATTTTTTTAAAAAAAAATAAAAGCTCCTATTGAGTTTTTGCATGAATCACTACCATATATTGGCCTATTCTACTAATTAAACAGGGGAAAGTACTTTGGCTATAAATGTGAAATTGGTGTTCTATTTTAATTTGAAAAGTCTGGAACAATTCAGCCAAAATATAAAAATATATATTACAAAATATAAAAATATATAAACTTAAAAGTTGTCAGGAAACATAATTTAAATCCATGAAAATCTTATTTCATTCTCAACAGTGATAACATAATACACCAGTTACTTTAGTCAGACACTTAGATTGTACCAGATGTTTAAGGATTTTGCTCAAGATTCAAATGCATACTTTTAAGAGATTATTTATGTACTAAGAAAAAGAACATGATCATAATTAGGATGCAATGAATGTTTATGGGATTGTGGATGCACTGTCTATGAGATGGTGGCATAGGTTGGACTTAAAGGGTTTGCAAATGTACTATGCATACACTAAACTTGTAGGATAAAATGGTATCAGATGCCAAATTAGATGCTACTGTGCTGAAAAATGATACCGGGTCCAGATAGTAGTGACCATATTTAGCAATGTTGGGCATACATCAGGGGGAAGGGGGGAATTCAGTAGACCATTAAAACTAATCCCACAGTGCATATACCTTCTTTTAATCCATTGCTCCAGCCTTGTACCTAGATGACCAAATTACTGATGATAGTTTAGTGTTCAATCCAGAGAGCATTTTTTATTTATTTGATTTCATGATCTCAAGATTTGACCTTCCATGTTGAAGTTATGAGAATTTGGACAATGCTACTTTTGAAATAACTGGATGAGAAAATAGATTGTAAAACATGAGCTAAAGCTGGTGTACAAAATGATCTGCAGAAGATCATGGACCACATTTTGGGATTGTGAGTTCAGCCTTGTGAGATAGTCCAGACAAGAACCATACTCAGATGAATAAATTCTACTCTTTTATAAGGTTAAACAGAATCTTGCCAAGTCTCAAAAAAAATTAAAGAAGTATCAATCTGAGCTATTTCTTCATCCCTTTGTGATTGTTTTTGGGTTGAGTCACATTTCTTCCCCCATCGCTCTGGGAATGGTGTTCATGAAGATCCTCTTCTTTAATTTCTATACAGACTTACTTGTAACCATGTTACCTGTGTTGGTAAACTCAACTATAACTTCTGAAAACAGGCAAGGACTGGATTTAGCTTCTATTTCAGTGAGATGGGATCCACATGTGGAGGACTTTGACATGTATCTGTTATTGTCAGATCATTTTTGGTCAGGATGTATTCTAGCAATAAATGCTGATGTTTTTCTGAAGGCATTCAGGTAATTTCCTGACAATTTGGTGGATAGTTTCATCAACTAACTTGATTAGTTTCTGCTAGAGAGACAACTGGAGCACTGGATAAGATTATTCCTGTGAGGCTTCATCCCTGTAACAGTTCTTGAGCAACCCCATGCTTTGCAGGAGACCAATAGGAGATAGAATGAAAAGCTGCCAAGACTGGCATAAGATTTAAAATGTAGGTTTAAGCCTACATAATAGTGATAAATGCAGCAAAGTATTCCTCTACTCTTCCTGTGTATCCAAATTTTCATTTGAAGCCCTCTTCAGGATTACTTTGATACTCCAGAGCAAGAATGAAGGGAGAAGATATTTGCAAATCATTCAAATAATTCTGCAGCTTTCTCTACAGAAACCTACACAAATTATACATTTGTGTCTTGATGCCATTTGGGCAGAATCAGGTAGGGAGAAGGAGACAAATATTACCTTGTTTTGAGCTTTTAAACACAAGAAGTGGATAGAGTATTCTGTAATATGAATTCTGTCACCTATGATTTGGATAAATGCCCTTATGGACAACCAGGCAGGACATATTTAGCTGGATTTAGGATAGGGTTAACATTTCTCTGAAGAAAAGTGTGATGCCATTGCTGTGGAAAAGACAGTGGTGTGCTCTTCCTTGAAAAGGCCACCTCTCAACTTCTGCCTAGTCCCCTTATCTGGACACACTAGTGGGAAGGTATGCCATGCTAAGTCTCCTCAGAGCTGATGGCAATTAATTATACCATCAACTATAGCAGAATTCTGAATCACCTGCATGGAAACCCTTTTCAAAACAGCATTTAGCACTCATTGGATAACTTTTAATTATTTCAACACCATGGTTTTTATGTCAAATGATGGTTATTTTAGTGGGATGTTTTATGACAGTGTTTTATTATAAATAACCCAGAATCATCTTAATGAGTGATGCAAAATTGTTATAAATCTATAATAAAACAATAGCTGCTGAAAACTGATACTGGTGATTCTAAAGAAAAACACCAACAAGAAATAAGTATTTTGATTAGAAAATGGGACAAAAATTGTCATGCTATAGACAACCACTAGTTTGTGTGTATGCATGTTTCTCAAAAATAATCTGATTGCTGAAATAAACATGCTGCCATAAAAACCAGAATCCTGTCCATAACCTGGTTTTAAAATTTGTGTACACCTTAGAATTAATCACATTTAAAAAGAAATAAAACAAATGTGTAATGATTAAGTATCATCAGTTATAGTATTAATCTTCATAGCTGCATGCAAGCTATCTCTAGAAGGCAGCATGCCTATAAATTTAAACTGTGGAAGAAGAGTAGGTATTACTCCTATGTTTTGCTGTGGACCACCCACAGTTATCTTATTGACCACAGCATGAAACAGAATGTTGGACTTGATAAGCCTGTAGTCTAATCTACCATACACCTTTAAAGCAGGGGTGGGATACGACAGGGTTAACTACCGGTTCGAGCTTCCCTGCAGGCTGTGAGCTGGGTGCCTATAAATAGTCATCAGCATGCTATGTGCAGAGAAGCAGCCTTTGAAACAGCCCTCTTTTCCTGATTTTTTAACTGTAGCTGATGTTGAAAAATCAGGAAATAAAGATCAGGCAAGAGCCCAGGTGGGTTGGTGGGCAAAAACATCAGCAGACATAGAACCGGTTCTATGTCTGCTGCTCTTCAGAGCTACCGGTTCTACATAGGTGGACAGAACTGGTAGAAACCCACCCCTGCTTTAAAGTAATGGATATATTGCAAAATATTCTTCCTCTGAAGGAATATGATTATATAAAATTTGCAGCATGGTTTGATATATGTTTCTTTTTGGTTTTCTACATTATGTGACTATGTTTAAAAATGGGAGGGAAGATTTGTTCCATTTGGGTCTGCTTTTAAATCTGCATTGGGAAAAATATATATTATATGAAACTGGATGAAGCAGAAGAGCTTATTTTTCAGTGATCTCTTCCAGTCCAGAAAAGGAACAGTCCAAATGACAGAAGTGTTTAAGTGTTGTAGCTTTCAAAAAATAACAAATATAAAAAACCAGTATGTTTTCTGAATCCCTGAGCTGATATATTTATGAGTATGTGCTAATTCAACTTGATATTATCGGGATAAAATAACTAAAATTCAGAATGAGTGTCTGCAAACTACTCTGACGCAGGATACCTAAACAAAAAGAGTCACCACAATCCAACTCAGTTTCTTTCTTTGTTTTTTTCCAAATTTCCAGGTTGGCCAAGAGCACAAGCAAAGCAACACCCCCAGAATTTATCCCAGGATAAGCTCAGGTTTATGAGCTTATCAGTTTTTACTTTCTATTTAATAAACACATTTCTTTTTAATTGATCGTACCATTTTACTTTTTAAAACACTTGCACAGAAAATTCCATCACATTCTACAGGCCGAAACATGCAATATTTAATCCACTAGAGGAAACTGACATAGAGCTTCTTCTTTCCTATATGATTCAAAAAAAGATATAAACATTGAAGCTATACAATCCCCTCGCTCAAGAACTCTTTTACTATCAAACTCATTCCAAATCTTTTCCTCACATTGAGTTTGTTAGGAAAAGAGAAGATCTGCTTCTAATCCATAAAAGTTTACATTTCCTAAATAGGATTTAATGTGAAATATAACCTATTATCTATTTTTAAAATGTTTAAACTTTTTGTTTAAAATGCTCTTTGGTAGGATTCCATCTACACATATGTAACTTTATACAAAGTCTGACTAGTCTTAATGCAGGAAGACAGCATAAGAAGACAGTATACTGATGATATTCAACTTTGCATTTCCAACCCTGATGATCCAAGTCTTGCTGTCATGGTGCCTGGAGGCTGTGGAGATCTGGATGGGGGATAATCAGCTTCAACTGAACTCTAGTATGATTGTGTGAAGCCTCAAAGATCTGGTTGTTTTAACATATTTAGTCTTGATGGGATACTGGCCCAGATAGATCCTGTGTGCAACTTCGGAGTTTTCCAAACTAGAACTTGTGCTGCAGTTGCACAGTATTCTGGATTGTGAGGCCCTGCACTCATGCCCTGATCATGTTGGATTTGGACTACCGCAATGTACTTGACACAGTGTTACTCTTTAAGAAAACAGTTCTTGGAATTTATGGATAGCACAGAAGGCAACTGTACAGACAGTTCTAGAGGCACCTGGGATGGCCATCTAACATTAGTGCATTGGCGGCTAGTTTGCTTCCAGGTTCAATTAAAGATGTTGGTTATCACCTTTAAAAGACCTTCATGACATAGGATCAGGCTACCTGAGGAAACTCTCAACCCAATAGGATTGGCCCACCTCACTCACTCTAGCAGAAGGGTCATTTTGCAGATCCGGTGAAGAAACTTTGGCTGCCCTTTTTTTCCTGTGCCTTCTGCCCTTTGGAACATCATGCCATTGGTGGCGAGATCTGTCCCCACCCTTTTGGGCTTCTGAAAGGGCCTCAAAACCTGGCTTCACTGATCAGCTTGGGACCCTGATGAGGGCTGCTCACTCCGAACATGGCTAGTGAACTAAGAAAAAATATCCCACTTTGATCCTGCTCATGTACTGGTTCCTAGTTTTACTCAGTTTCTGCAAATTGTAATGTTTCTCACATTTTAATGTTTTATGTTATTATTTTTATGGTGGTGTTAGCTGCCCACAATCACTCAATAGTGAGATGGGTGATGCATAAATTTAATAAACAAAAAGGATCAAACAGGGACCAAGTTAAGAACCTCAGAATCAATGTCATGTGGAGACCACGCTTACCCCAGTTCTGCAAAGGCAAAAAACATCATGATGCATCACATAATGCAGTCAAGTTTGACACCCATGCCCATAGATTCAGTTATAATCTATTAGTGATAACTGATAAACTTGTTGTCTTACGAAGAAATTGATTTTATTGGGACTGAGCTGATACTTCCCTTCCCATTTCTCTTACAAGTTTAGGGAGAAAGCTAAATCTTTCAACTTGGTCTTGAAGATACCTAGCTTTCAAAGATATTCCTGTTTAATCATACATTTTGGAATATGTCCAGTGGCATGAAGACAAGTTCTAATGAAAATACCAAATAAGAATGAACAGAAAATGATTTTTATTCTTTGCTATTATGAGAACATATTTCTATAAAGAATAAACCAACAGCAAAATCATTAAGGTTATTTTATAGAAATAATTTGATTTGTTGCAATTTTATGAATTTTTTATTATTTTTTTTCTTTTTTTAAAATAAACAATAAAAAAAGAATCACACAATTAAATTTTCCTGAATAAAATAAAATAATTATCATTTTTATACATGTATTGAATTCCTCCATTGTTAAGTATTATTTCAAGCACTATTTTTAAGTAATAATAAACAAACAAACAAACAAAAATAAATAAATAAATAAATAAATAAATAAATAAATAAATAAATAAATAACTGAATGGGTATGAGATGCATGATGACATTTATCTGGATTCTAATTGATGATATTAAAATGTATCCTTTGAGACCGGATATATGCTCTAAAAATGAATTTAATTCCCAAGATCCTTTACATTTTGCATGTGTACATATCCAGGAAATATTTTTTAAAACTCATACACTATATAAGTACAATTGTACATTTTGTGGGTTTCCTCAATTCCAAAGACAACTTTGAAAAAGATGCAATTTCAATTATTTTTCCAATAACTGAGAATATAAGAATACCTTTTAACAAATTAATAAAGAAAAGGAATAAGTAAATTGTTAAGCCTGGGTTCCCCAACCAGGGTTAGGTAGACAAGCTAAACAGAATGTGCAGATAAATGAGTGAGCTAAGTTTGTATATTTATTAACATACAGCAAAAATAACAGATACGCTTGTGCTATCAAGAATATAGTTTATTCCAGTATAAGTTTAATAGCATAGTCAAATAACAGTCCAATAGTCATGTATCATGTAGTCAGTCCATTCAGGGATATTCAGTTAGCAAAGTCCATGTAGAATATCCTATGTCAGTACACTTACAGATCAGTCCTTTGTTGTCTCTCCCGTTCGAGCTATGCAGTCTTGATTCCAAGCAGTAATCAGGGATCATCAAAGCCAGCGAGAGAGAGAGAGCAAGCTGTAGTCTTGCTACTTTTATATTGTTTTCATAACCATTCCTTTAATTGCTATTTCACAGTTAAAGCTGCATACACTCTAACATACACTAACTATGATTCATAGTTATTATTTCACCTAAACCAGTTAGGGTAAACAATGTTATCATTGTGTTCGTAGAGATGCAAACAGAATAACAGTTCATTAAATATCTGTTTCAATGGTCTAAAATAACTAAGTTCTGGGAGCTTGCAATCACATATATACTGCCCACAGTTGCACTGAGAGGGAGATGGATAGCCTCTAAATTTGTTAAATAAAATATAAGGATTTGATTTTGAAATGAAGTTTAATACTTTCAGATTAAACATTATTTTTAATGATATAGCTACAACATGGAAACTGGCAGATAGACAACATAGATTGCCTGTTCCTTTACTACCAAGAAATGAGTTTTTCACACTTAAAAAACAAGTTTATGGCCTCAGTTACACAGACCTAAGATTACATGTATCCTATAAATGACTTGCTTTTGAACAGGTTATCCATGTACAACTACAATGAAATGTGGCTTTCTTTTAATAAAACTACTACGTATGTACCATGTTTCTCTGAAAATAAGACCCAACCAGAAAATAAGTCCTAATGCATCATTTGGAGCAAAACTTAATATAACACCCAGTCTTGGTATATGTATGTAATGTACATATACAAACACATCAATATACTAACAGTATATACATATTTTAATACAGTACAAAAACATTTAAATCATATTTTGGTCTAAGATGAATATATTTAATTATCAAGTAAATTATTACTTATTGTTGATATTAAAATTATTTACAGCATTAAAACATCAATGATAATTTATTGCTGTAAAAGTAAAAATATATGTTAAAGTATTCTATGCCATAAAAAGAATTTAAAAAGTATTGAAATGTTAATATAATATGCTAATAAGCATTAACATTAAAACTGTCAAACAAGGTGAATAGAAAACAAAGCATAAAGGGACAGAAATACAACAATGCAGTTATATAACTAAGGATTTTGACAAATATAGTTAATTCTCATTAGAAGTCAATTCCCAACATATTTACAAGCTCGTAAATATTGTATGCTAGAGTAAAATTATAATCATAAAAAGTACAAAGATATAAAATTTATCAGTATATCTAATCTGTCTTTTTAAAGGAAGGGTGGGATATTTTTTGATGTTCTCATGATATGATCAAAAGAAAGGGACTGTTTGATGATCACATTGAAGGCACAGATACTCCTGGACAGAAATTCTCCTAAACTTATCTTCTGTTAAGGTTAACTATAGAAAAAACATTACCAGACTGAAGACACTTCTAATTTCAAGAACATCTAGCTTTTAACATAAACATATAGGTCACTACTTACCTTTGACATCAGTAAAACTTTATGGCCAAGTTCAATCTTAATCAAAGACTAAATATGGACAGTCAACTTTGTTTCTACTTTTCCCAAAAGTTTTCATACATTGTTTCATGTGAAACTCATTAACATATATTTTGCCATACCCTGATAAAACTGTTTTCTATGTTGATTAAATGTTATTAGAATTTGCACAATTAGGGAAACTCCAAACCCCCACTCTTTAGGCTTATGTCACCTCTGCTACCAATCAATAAACCAAAACATATTTGAAATATATCAATCAAACTCAAAACCTTTTCAACAATAATTATATTTTGATTATAAACATTTTAGGAATGCTGCTAATTCTCTAAGCATTTTGAGCAACAATAGTAATGATGTATGTGTCTTCCTATTATGAGAGGTTTGGACAACATATGATCTATTCAGATGGATACCTATTTATATGCCAGCAGTATTCTTTGGTCTCCAAACTCATATTTTAAACTTTTATTTTATCTATTTACAAATAATTCTCTCTGCAAGATTCTAAAGGGCTTATAGAATTCTTCTAAGACTTATAGGGGTTCCTAGACATGCATGCAGAAGGATGGATATAAATGGCTCTATCAACTTTGAATAATAAAAGCCCCATCTAAGTAACCTACTATGTCATTTATGCAAAAGTTAAACAAAAGCAGAGGTAACTTACAATCATATTTGATTGCCTTTCAAGTTGACATAGCATTTGATAGATAGCTTTGGGGGTTACCTCTGACTTTCAAAGACATCATAAAAGGCTCAAATAGGAAGTAATAGGTGATAATCCATCATGGTTGCTTTCAGTTTTCCCAGTTTTATTCAACAGATTAAATCAAAAGACAATTTTAAAACTTATAAAAGCCAAGTATAAGCAGACTGTGAAGTGACAAGTGTATTTCTCCATTAAATGTAATATTGTTAAGTCTTGGTTGATAGCAGATAAGTTTCTCCAAATTCTATTTATTCCTCTGCTAGGTTTTCTTGTTCTAGCTAATGCTTTTGTATCCAGTCTACATGTCTAGCATAGAGATAACTGTAATAAGCAAACTAATGTACAGGTTGTCCTCGACTTAGGGCCACAATTGAGCCCAAAATTTATGCTGCTAGTAAGACAGTTAAATGAGTTTTGCCCCATTTTACAATCTTTCTTGTCACAGTTGTTAAGTGAATCACTGCAGTTATTAACATGTTTGTTAAGTGAATCTGGCTTCCCCATTGACTTTGTCAGGGGACAAAAGGTGATCACATTACTCTAGAACACTACAATCAACATAAATGTGTCAGTTGCGAGGCAACCAAATTTTGACCACATGATCCTGGAGATGTTGCAATGGTTAAGTGTAAGTCATTTTTTTCAGTGCCATTGTAACTGTACAATGTTACATTGTAACAGTCACTAAATGAACTGTTGTAATGCAAGGACTAACCTGTATTTATAGTTTGCTTAATTATTCTACCTTTTTTAAAAAAATGGGAATTATGACTGCTGGTCCTAGGCTTCCCTCTAAATTGTTATCTATTAAGAAATTATCTAGATCTAGTTCATTTATCAGTATCAAACTTTGGTACAGTGGAAACTTGGGTCGCAAACACTTTTGTTTGTGACCAAATCGGGTGTCAACCAAAAAATCCACCCGATTTTTGCATCAGGTTATGATTCAAAAATTGGGTTGCGAAAAAAATCCGTGTGGAAAGATTTCCTTTCTATGCCAATTTCCCCTTTGGCACCATTTTTTTTGTCTGCACATGCGCAGATGGCCATGCTTCTGGTCACGATCAAATTGGGTTGCGGCCAAACTCCTGGAACGGATTATGGTCACGACCCAAGGTTTCACTATACGTACTGTATCTTTCCCACTGTCTCCAAAATCTAGCCAACAACGGTCAGACTATTTTATATCTCTGGAGAAAAAAAGGGTCATCTATTAAGAGTAGCGAGATCATCTTTTTTGAGTTTGAGCTTGAGTTTATTATTGAAAACTTATCATCAATCATCAATCTCAAGACAATCCTTTCACTTTCCTCACCTAAATTCAAATAAGGTTTGATTTTAGTGAAATTTTTGTTCAGTTTCAAAAGGTAACAAAAGTTAGAGAGAGAGAGAGAGAGAGGGAGGGAGGGAGGGAGGGAGGGAGGGAGGGAGGGAGGGAGGGAGAGAGAGAGAGAGAGAGAGAGAGAGAGAGAGAGAGAGAGAGAGAGAGAGAGAGAGAGAGAGAGAGAGAAAGATATTTTTTAATTAGGCAGGTTTTATAACCTAGTTGTGCCAATTCCTCCCAAAGTCTTTTCGGGAGTTGGAAAAGCCAGGTGATCTCTACTGTCAGGGCAAAAATTATATGTACAACCAATAATTTCTAGGGCTGATAGTGATTTTTAAAATTATTCTCTGGTGAACCCTAATAAATGTTTATGGGCATTATTCAAAAATATTAGTAAATCAGTAAAATTATTCTCCCAATCACTCTTATTTTCTGATAAGATACAAACAAAAAATAATGTCAGGCGCAATGATCATGTCCACATATGTTAAATTAAGCTGATTATTGCTACTTGTGCCTGTGCACAAGAATCTTTCAACGAAGATTAACTAAGGTTAGGAATTAAATAAGAGTCCATGGAATTCAGGGGGTTCACTTTGTGGCTACACAGACAGTCTAAGCTGATCCCTCTTTTGATTCTGCATCCAGCTTCTGCCACTCCTTCTTCTACAATTAATACCAGCAGAAAAAAAAAAAAAGAAAATAATGTTTATACAATGTTCTGAAAAGAACACTCTTCCCATTTGCAATTTGTAAAAAGACCACATTGATAAGCCACAAGGCTATTGGAAAAATGTTCTGTGGACAGATGAGACCAAAATAGAACTTTGGGTTTGAATGAAAAATGCTATATTTGGCAAAAGGCAAACATTGCATTCTAGCATAAGAACCTTTTCCCATCTGTGAAACATGTTGGAGTTGAATGGCCTGGCAGATTTGCTAAATTAAATTAAAAAATGATCCGACATCCTCCTCTCCAATAATGTCCTGAGTATACAGCAGCAGATAGCTTCTTAGACCAATTTTTGCACGCTCCCTAATAACCACTCCAGTTACAGTCCACTCAGTACTGTAGATTCCAGTATTGTAACACCAGTTAATTACAATTTGCTACAAATATTTATAAAGACTAAACATAAATATAAACATGCACACAACATTTAACTTTCAAATAGAAAATGATTACTTGGTTCTTTTCTAAACAAGGTAAGAAGGAAAAACATTACAACCTTTAAAAAAAATTCTGATGCTCTGAAGGAAAAATGTGAAAATTGAGGCTTCAAATTAAAGAAAGCAGCAGATGTCTGGTATTATTCCTGTTTGCTTTATTATCAGAATAACTACATTTATCAACTGGTTCAAAAAGCTGAGGTGACACCTGAAGAGTATTTCATGATAAATAGCAAGAGTTAATTGTCAGGAAACAATATGCCAGGCTGCATCCGGCTTCAATTCTCTTCCATGGTGATAGAAGTTGCATAATTTCAACTTTTCTATAAATTTCTCTTTTTTCACACAAAAAATATTCAATAAACAACTAATATTGTCTAGCCAAGCATAGTCTGTTTGAACTGTTTTCTTTTCTCAGAAATTACTAATGCCATTTCTATTATGTCAGCTTTAATTCAACAGAGATATAGGCATTACTTTTTTTGGATTGAGAGCCTTTTCAAAAGTAACTTGTCATCTGGAATTATAATACTTTTCAGAATAACAAAATATGTGGATTGTTCAAGCACAGTAAACTTTTGAAATAAGTAACTGAATTTTGGTCTTGGCTCTTTTTACAATTGAAATGATCAAAAGTATTTATTTACTTCTCTGGCAGTATGCCAGAGCAAAAACCATTTTGTTATCACCATTTTGTTAGTATTTAGTAATTAGTGTAACCAATACATAAATCAGGATCTGTAAATTACTTAGTCCCAACTCCTGTTGAAGGAATCTAGAACTAAAGCATATTGATGTTACATACAATTTAAATTTCCTCTGAAGTAAAACAGTAACAGTAAGACCCACTCCTTTTCAAACACTTGATAAACTACGAAATTGATCTTAAAATAATATTATCCTTCCTCATGGTGCCACACTTGACAGAATTGCTGAGGCCTCACTTGTGGATGCTTGGTCATAATCTTATCTGATTTATTTCACCTTGGGTCTATGCCAATATGCACTGCTGCCTGCAGTCAGGGAGATGGGCTGCAATTTTCAAAGTATTATGACCAAATTTCTGGGGCATTAGGTAGAACTGCATTCTTCACCACATCCTAATGACACTGCCATTCGTGATCTGTGACTGTATATTCTTTTGCCTAAATCCAACTCATACTATCATTAATCTGGTCATCCCACTGTCTACTAAGTGAAGATACACTATGGTTCCTCAAGTTGAGATTTGGCAAAAGCCAGAGGAAATCTTGGGAAAACTAGGGAGCTTAATGCAAATTTCCAAGAACAGGTGAGAAAGATATACAGTATATCTGAACTCAGAATGGAGAGAGAAAAACATTCAGGAAAAATAGGGGAGAACAAAATCATGTAATTTAATATTAGGTGGATGACAGAAACTGCAAGTAAATATCAAAAAGAACTCAACTTCTATTTTATAGAGTACTCCAAAGTTTTTGATTATGTTGATAATTTGAGACACTGGAAGCATATCAAAGCAATGGGTATACACAAGCATGTATGTGATGTGTATGCATGCACCATTTTTATTACACACAAACCAAGTAAGAAGCCACAATGAAACCTATAGCTTATATACTTGCAGCAGATGCCAGGATGCCATTACATATACTTAAGGTTTGTGTCACAATATTATGCCCACTGTTGCTATTTCAATGCAATGTAAAGTTTCATGTAAATACCTCTGGCTCATAATTATTCTGGCAGTCATGTTTTGAAAAATCATGCTTCCTCTATTAGTTATTTTGTGTACATTCCTGAAATATCTCAAAATCTAAAATATGTCAGTTACCAACAAATTGTCTTCATCCTTAAATAAGGAAGCATTGGTGCTTCCTATTAATATACAATTTTAACGGCATCTAATGCTAGCATATTAGAGAGGCAGTTTGGTGTAGGGCTTAAGCCACCAGGTGAGAAACCATGAGTTCTCGTTCTGCCTTAGGCATGACGTCAACTGGGTGACCTCAGGCCAGTCACACTCTTAGTCTTAGGAAGCAGGCAATGCAAACCACTTTTGAAATCTTGACAAGAAAATTACGGGCCTTGTCTAGGCAGTCTCCAGGAGTCATCCCTGACTTGAAAGCACAAAGAAGAAGGAAAAAAAAAAACCACATAATCCCAACATATACAACCAGAATGAAACAAGTATCCCTGTGCAGATCACTGACCAATCAGATTACCTACTTATTGTAAGTATGCCATCCCAGAATACCTTCTCTCCTAATTTTATATTCTACCAGTAGTTTCAGTTCATTTGTATATTATTTTCCCAGTAAAAAGTCCAAGGATAACTTAAAAACTAAAAGAAATTCTAATACTACCTGTCAAATGTAAGATAAATAGAAGCACTGAATAAAATGAAAAGATATCTTAATGTATAATTAAGGAAATTAATGCATAATTAAGAAAAACACTAAGATTTCAACACATTAATTATATAGTTGCTAGATGATCAGGCAAGAGATTATTTGAGTATTTGAAAAGGCTGGTCTTTTTAACATTATTTGCAAAACTTACATAATTATTCAAGGGCAGAGTATAAGACTTTTTTTAAATCTCACATTTAGTATATTCTTGGATGTGGCTGAAAAAAATAGAACAGAAATATTGCAGTAAAAAGGATAGAAGACTAACAGGTTTGGAGAGGGTGAAGGAAAATAGGTAAATTTCAATATTAATTTTCTGCAGTACAGGTAATTCTTGACTTACAACTGCAACTGAGCCCAAAATTTCTGCTAAGTGAAACAATTAAGTGAAATTTATCCCATTTTATGACAGTTCTTGACAGTTGTTAAGTGAATCACTGCAGTTATTAAATTTGTAAAAGGACTGTTAAATGAATCTGGCTTCCCCACTGACTTTGCTTGTCGGAGTGTTTTAAAAGGTGATCACATGACACTGGGACATGGCAACTGTTATAAATATGAGTCAGTTATAACAAGCATCTGACTTTTGATCACATGACCATGGGAATGCTGCAATGATCTTAAGTGTGAAAAACAGTCATAAGTAACTTTTTTCCATTTGTTTTCCTGCCATAAAACATGCAGAATGAAAGATTTGTCCAATTTATTTATTTATACACATATATACACAAACACACACATCATATGAGTTTAGTTCAGGCACTTATTGCTGGCTTTGTTTTGTTTTTAAAGTTTAATGTGTCATTATTCAAAAGGCATCATGAACATTCTTTTTGCCACATATTTTAATCTATTCTGCAAGATGGATATATTTTGATATTCAAAATACAATGATCCTTTAAAATGCATCACTTACCAGTAACTACTATGCTGCTCATATTAGAGTTCGGGCTATTGAGTACACTGCCTGAAAGAAGTTCGTCAGATCCTCTCTAAGAAAGAAAGAAACAATAAGTTTGCCATCTAAAAATAGAAAATTGCTATTAATAATGTCAAAATGATGTTGTGAAAATCTAAAGCAAGGAAACTATTTAGAGAGTTATTAATTATTTTCACTAAACTTTCTGGTATCCTTTTAAAATATATTAACTTATTTACATCTGTTTTTATTCAGTTACAATAATCTCTTCAGGTGAGACTAAAACAAAAGTTACTTATCCAAATCCCCATGAAAATATCAGGTGACAGATCTAAATTACAAACATCCCATTTGAAAAATGAGGAGCAACTAAATTATCAGAGCGGTATTTCCTAAAGTAGTAAGGCCCTTTAAGTTGTAGATATATGGTGTTTTTAAGTTTGCAAACCCTTTTGAATTTTCAGTATTTCAATATTTTTCAATATTTCTGCATAAATATGTCCTAAAAGGTGATCTGTTCATCACACTGATCCTAAAATTAGACAGAGAACCAAATTAAACCAATGAGTCAAGAACATACTTATTCACTGATTTATTGAGGAAAATGATGAAAATGACTTTTTTCTGCTTTAACCATTCTTTGGTTGTATGACATGTGTTTTTAGTTGTCTTGAATGACCCAGTTTCTCTTGAACATCAATTCACAGACAGACACCCTGACACTTTCCTGTAGAACTTGCTGAAACAATTCAGAATTTATAGCTCTATCAATGAGGGCAAGCTGTACTGGTCCAAAGACAGCAAAAAAGGCCCAAAGCAGGACAATGCCACCATGTTTCACAGATGGGATAAAGTTTTACTGCTAGAATGCAGTGCCTGCCTTTTCCCAAGCTTTTCATTCAAGGCCAAGGGTTTTATTTTGGTTTCATCCATCCACAGAATATTCTTCCAATAGCTTTTAGGCTTATCCAAAGTGGACTTTCATAAATTATAGATGGGTAGTAATGTTCCATTTGGATATTGATGGAGTTCAAACTCTGGGAGTTTTGTAACCTTTAGTTAGTTTTGTAACCTTTTCTAAACTGGTGAACATTAATAACTATTTTTCATAGTCCATAGACATTTCCTCTATTTGAGCCATGCCACATAGGAGTTAGATCCTGACCAGCTCAAAGTTGACCCATCCTTCCAAGGTTGGTAAAATGAAGACACAAATGGATGGGGGCAATATGTTGGCATCTGTAAATTGCTCAGAGTGCTGCAGCATTATGGAACAGTATACTCATACAGTACTCATATTCAATTATCATCCCATTGATTGAAGCACATGACTCTAATATCTCCTTCAGAAAAAAAATTAATTACAGAGTTTCACATACGTTTGCACTATACAAATATGTGGTTTTGGATCATTTTCTTCAATAAGTAAATGAACAAGTATATTTTTGATTCAATTTTTAATTGGGTTCTTTTTATCTAGTTTTAGGCTTTGTATGGAGAACTGCTCACATTTTAGATAATATTTATGCAAAATATTGAAAATTCAAAAGGTTTCAGAAATGTTTAAGCACCACTGTATCTTCATCTTCCTTTGATTTTCATGGCAAAGGAAAATGTGGAAGTTTTAAAAACTATCATTTTCAGAGATTTTGAATGGATCCAGAAATGAGATCAAATTTAACCCATAGGTTCCATATTTCCAATTTAAAGCTGCAAAAATTAAGAAAAAAGTCTAATAGTTAAGGAACCAGATTAAAAAATAGGAGATGTGAATTCATGTCCTGCCTTGGCCATAAAAAACGGCTGAGTAACTATGGGCCAGTCATTGTCCTCTTGGTCCAACCCACCTGACAGGGTTTTTACTGTGGGGAAAATAGGAAGAGGAAGAGAAGGATGTGTTGGATATGTTCACTGCCTTGAGTTATTTGTAAAAATAATAAAGACAGGATACAGAAAAATAAATAATTAAGTCTTCAAAAGCAAACTAAGACCAAATGAAGCACTGGTTATGTAAACTGATTAGGAGTTTAGAACAGCTTTCCCTTCCAGAAATGACTACAGCATTTTAGTGTTTTGATCTGGGAATTAAAGTAAAGAAGGAAGACAACATACTGGGATATAACATTGTACATTTGTATAAACAATACGAATAAAGAACTTCCTCTCTTCAAGAAACAACCAGTTAAAACAAAATATAGGTGGAAACAGATAAAAGAAGTATTTCTTTACCAAATGCACCATTAAAGTACAGAAGTTGATGTCATAAAACATGGTGATAACTATCAAGACACTGGAGTAGTTTTATTATTAATATTATTTAAATTTATATACTGCCTGACTCTCAGTAATTCTGGGACATTTACAAACTATTTGCAACATTAAAAATAAAACATTGAAAACATCAAGAAACAAAAAAGGATAAGATTAGGATTATTAATAGTTAAATTGATAGCTGTATAATGAATCATAGATAGCTGTAAAGTCGCACGGTTATTGTTTTCTTGTTCATGCTTATGAGTTTCCAAAATAATTTGTTGGCCAATATGTAATGCTAAATACTGAAATAAAAGGGCTCTTCCTTTATAGGTAGTCCTCAGCTTATGACTATAGCCATTCCCATTTAACTGCCATATTCTGCACTACTCGTATTCCCACCTACTTTATTGCATTGTTTTTAACATGTTCATAAAAATAAACAACACCCTAGCTAAACAACAGACATACCAACTTATCGGTTCCATTTGTACATCATGCAATAAAGACATATCCAAAAGCATCCTTCCCCAAAAGCTATAGCTACTTAATTTAACAGGAGACACTAAGTTATTGAAAAAATGATTCATATAGTTTCCCTGACCTGATACACCATTAATAGAAAGCAGCAAAATTGTTTTATCTTGACTGAATTACTTTTGTTAAATATGCACACTCCTTTCCAGGATAATTAATTCTGCAAAGCATAGAATAAGAATCAGAAATAGTAGTAGGATCAGAGATCTAACAGTTTCCATATCGGCTCCATGCATGAGCATATTTCCTCATGTGAATGCAACAACTGGTTTGAAACTATTTTTAATAAATCCTGAAGGTTTACCCACAATTTAAGATAGGAATATTTGATAACCTTCACTTAGGTTTACAGAAAACTGTAAAACTGTTTTTCTTAGCCTCAATTCCAAGGTTATATTGACAGTTACAACCGCCTCTCGAAATGCCTTTTAAGAACAGTGTAAAAAATTTTGTAGTACTACTTTCCAAGATTTTTGGAAACCATTTAAATAATTTTCTTCCAGTATAGTTGAGTCACCGATTCTCCTTTAGTGTACACTTCCTCACTGTAGCCTTTTTCCTTGCCACTCTTTCCAATGCCACAAAAATAATATTAAAATTAAGCAGTTTGTGTTTTCCAGTTTTCAACTAATTTGAATAGAACGTAAACTTGAGATCAATATGAAAGTCAAATGTTGATTTTAATAGGTGTCTGGCTCATCCATAGCAATGATTACATGGAATCTATGCATATTTGTAAAATACTTAACATTGGAGAATATGATATAAAGCATAAAATCAACTACCATTCATACACTAATTCCTATGCTGATAAATAAGGAAAACTTGGCATGCACTTGGAAGGTAGAACTTGGATAATTTATTGTGGGAAAAGAGAGGCAAGAGATCGGTAACAATTCTAGAGTAAATGTGACAATAGCAAGAGTGTAACCAACACCAATCCAACCATCCCCTATTATCGGACTTTGTCACATCAGATATTTTGCCAGTTCCAGGAATTTGCCTCATTCCAAAAAGAGCCAAAAGGATTATGAGATCATTTATGCTAGATGATTATATTTACCATACTCCCATCAGTCTTGGGGATGAGACTAGGGTGTCAAGAAAGTCAAAATATTTTTGAAACCCCGTTTCTGTGCTTCAATATATCACATACATATAAAAAGGACTGAGGCTTTCACTGCCTCATTGCATCCACCATTATACCGATTCCTTTTTACAAACACCCCTGTTTATTTATATTCTTAAAGAACTACTGCCACAATTCTCGGAAAACTTCATAGATGACTTTAAAATATGTTTTACACATTTATTTAACTCATTCGGAGCACAGAAAACTTCCAATGGTTCTGCTTAAAGGAGTTAATAAAGGTGATTAAGCTAAATGATTTTCCTTGAAGAATGGTGCTACAGCCACCCATAACAGATACATGGCCCCAAAAACCTTGCTTTTAGTTTGATTGCTTATTTAACAATTTAGAATTATTCAATTAATTCAATTCTTTACTAGTTTCAAAGGAGCCAAAATGTTTCACTTTCTTCTGGTATTATTACTCTGTATGTATGTTAAATGATTTACAATTAACAGTTACTGTTAATTTTGTAATTACTCTGTTGCTTATGGAGTAAATTGGCTATCTTTCATTACAAGTATATGAAAATCAGTGATGATGTGGACAAAATAAACTATCTATTCACAACCGTCTAACCATGGCAAAATGGACAATTCTTTCATTTGTACTTAAAGTGTCCAATAAGTTCAACAGAATTATTTAGATATATAGATTTGTAGGGGTCTTTGGTGTTCTCTGAGTTTGCTTGTTGTCTTACAGATGTTTCACTATCAAACTAGGCAATACTGGAGTACTGATGATATTCCCCCCAGTTCAACCCTGAGCTACAAACATTCTCTTATGTATAGATTTCCCAATGAATGTTTCTATTTCCAGTTCGAGACTTCTGAATATGAAATAATCCCTCAGAAAACCAAAATTTTCATTTCAAAAATCTAGCACCTCATGTAAAACTTTAGTCTGCAACAAATATTAGTATAATGTGATGCTTTCTTTTTTCTCAGGAACTCATAATGTAATATGGTTTACCTTTATAGGTAAATCACACCAATATGATTTGTTTCAGAAAACAATGAAGCATTTGGGCTCAGTATTCTGTGGAAAACAAACTTTTATTTAAATTAAGGTTATGTTATATGTAGACCAGGATTATAATTTCTCTAAGATAACAACTGTTTCTCATCTGTCTCAACTGAAACAAAGTTGGCTTAAAGGGGAGATCAGAAATAGATATGCATGTAATTTAATTGAAAAAGAAAGCAATGTGTGAAGGCTACTTTTTTCATACAATATAGAAAGCCTTAATTTTATTTATTACAGCCTAAGCTCTAACTTTTGAGACACATTGTTTAAGGATAATATTTTTTTAATCAAAATTAGTCCATTTTTTTTAAAAAAACTCGCTTTTTACAACCTTGTAATCCCTTAATTCAAGGTAAATAAGATTATAAAAGTTATTATCTGCATTCTAATTATACTTTATGCTCCAAGAATGCCCCTACTTACACAGGTATGTGCATATATCATATAAAATAAAAATGTAAGTTACTTGTGATTTTGTATGCGAAATGAACCTAATCTAACAATTTATGTCTCATTAGAAGGTATTCAACAGTTACGAATTCTCTTTCCTACTTTATTGTAGGAAATTAGCACCCACCTCTCTCCTAGACAAATGAAATATCCTTGGAAATATTAAAAAGGCAGAATATTTCCCCTAAAAGTAGAAACTCAAGAGAGGCAGAAGCTCACCCCCCCACCTTTGTGAATGGGCGGGTCATGGGCAGGTCATGAAGGCCTGGGCCAGGCCACAAAACAAACATAACCCATCTTACCACCTGGCCTGGGAAGATTGCATCAGCCAGCACTCAGGTAGAGCCATGTGGTCCAGACAAAGCCTACAAAGTTAGCTAAGATCCCTACCCCTGGGAATCTGACAGCCAATGGGATACATTTCTTACAAAGGAACAGGAAACACTAAGTTTCTAAGGGGTCCAACAGAGGGTATATAACTAAGGATCTCTCAGCATCTTGTTCCCTTTTTTCCTTCACCCAACATCTTAAAGCATGTGATCATCCTTTTCACTTTGGAACTCTAAGCCATGTGGTCCCGTATACCATTAAACCATCTTTCCAAGCAGTCACCATGTTTCCAGTGTCTTTTCTCCCACTTGGAACTAAACCCAGAAGGATATTTCTTCCAACAATTTGGCACCTAGCAGATGGGACTCCAAGCTAAACTAACCAATGGACCAGGCCCAGTTAAGATTCCACTGCCAGCAAACACCCATTGAGTCTGGGGTGAGTTTTCCTGGACCTTGCACATTTGGAAAAAAAAGGTTTTAAAGGGGTTTTGAGTGTTAATCTCAAAGGCTGCTTGGAAGGAAGGTGAGTCCCTCGAAATTCTAAATTGAAAGCATGGGAAAGCATGGGAAATGTGTGTATGTCTGCATGTGCGTGAGAGGGCCTTTCTCCCAAACACAATTGGATTTTGCTTCCCCTTTGCATTTCCTAACTGCAGAAAGACCAAGAGTCTGGAGAGCATGGGGGGTTTCCCAGAGCACAGGATCTTTTGTTAGGAAAGGAGGAAGAGTGTGTGTGTGTGTGTGTGTGTGTGTGTGTGTGTGTCTTCATCCTTGGAGAGCAGCTGGATCTCATTTCTCTGTTTGACCTCTAGCCGCACTCTACAGAGACATGACCAACAGGACAGAAAAAGCAAGGGTCGGCATCAGAGGGTGGGACCTTCTGTATATAAGAGGAAAAAGCCAAGCGGATTATGATTGAAGGGAGAGAAGAAAATTTTTTTTGTCCAGTGTACCCCAAAAGCAAATCCCAGGATTTTAGGTAATTGTGAATTTAGGTAGTTAGGAAGTTGTGAAGTAATAGGAGTGCCAGTACTTGCCTGCAGAAGAGCAGCAAGTCCTCCTGGATTTGAGCTCTTCCAAATCCGCCAACCTGAGGCGGAATAGGAGTGCCAGTACTTGTCTGTGGGGGGCAGAAAGTTCTCCCGGACTGTCTTTTTTGGGGATAGTAAGTCCTCACAGACTATTTTTTACTCCAGTCCAAAAACCGTGGCCTGAGAATTCCTTCTGAGGGGAGTGCATATACTTTGTAAAGGGAACCAAAGTCTCCCCCAGACACCTTTTTATCTGCAAACTAATAGCCAACTGACCTGACTAAGCCAAAGTGTGAAACCCCACTCTGAAGGGGAAACATGGGAAGCTGTAGTTCGAGAGTCCTGAATGGAAAACCTCCTGGGAGAGTTATTGGAGACTTGGGATGAACAGCAAATGCCAGTCCTAGTTGGTATGGAAAAAAAAGCTAAAAGGATATGTTAAAAATGAGTTTTGCTGAGAGATGACACAGGAAGACAAATTTGGCTAAATAAAGGTACTTTAAAAGAAAAAAGAAAGAAAAGGGAAATATATAAACAGGATCACATGGGATTTTTTTTGTTTGTTTCTTTCTTTGTCTCCACATGGTTTGTTCCTTAAGATTTGTGCCTTCACCAATTTAACAGAGATTTATTGTGGGAATGATCAGTGTATGTGTAAACCTCAGTTTTGTTTTCCTCTCTTTGTCCTTGCTTTTGTGTGTGTGTGTGTCTAAGATTTTGTGTGTCACTGAGGTAACTGCAACTGTTAAGTGTCTCTGATCCCTTAAAATTCTGATGTGAATTTTAAATTGTTAGGAAAGAATTGGAATCATTGAAAAGAAAACGTATTTGCCTAGTTTGGTCTGGCCAACTAGACTGGATGAAGAACAAAGTTCAATTTTCTTTCCTCTCTGTGCTTTTAAGAAAAATCCAAGGTTATTAGTGAATGTTTTAAGTTCATTTACAAGAAAAGTTCCATCCTTGCATTTGCTATGTGTTTAAATGATCTTACCTGATCATCTTTTTCCTGAAGCATGTGAATCCAGTTTTTTCCTTTCTCATCTGTTGTGTCTCCATTTTGTTGAAATTGATGTATGTTTAGTACCTGCAATACTAATTATTGGTTTTTTTTTCCTCCTCAAACTATGCCTGCAAGATATCTACCTTCCCACCCAAATCTCTTATCCTTTTACAATGCCTTTCCTGGTAGAATTACTAGCAAAGGGGCGAGGGGACCCTTGTTCTTTGTCTTTCAGCCCTTCCACATGTGGAAACAAGATGCTGCCCCCTAGAGACATTCCATTCACTGGAGCCAGTAATTGGGTTTGGATCCAGCCTCCATTGAAACCAGAGTGGGGCAGACCTTCCCAAGCCTGACCACCCTTCCCACTAAGCCAAGCCTATGCCACTCAGAGACATGAAGGAAAAGACCCTGAGATGGATCAGTAAAAGACTAAAAGACTATTTTCAATCCCCAGCAGACAGTTAGAAAGATTTTTTTTTTTTGGGGGGGGGGGGGGGTAGAAATTCATTGTAATGTGAAATTCATTGTAATGTTTTCTTTCTCTCTTCATTTTTATTGTAATCAGTCTAATGTACTCATGTAAAGATTGTATTTGAGAGTGGCTGACCCACCAAGTTCTGAACATCATGGACTTCTGTCTGGAGGGAGGGAAAATTGTCCAGCATATTTGTATCATCTGTATTGTAAAAGTAGCTACATAAACAAGGCAGAATATTTCCCTTAAAAGAGAAGTAAAAACTCAAGACAGGCAGAAGCTCACCCCCCACCTTTGTTAATGGGTGGGTCATCAAGGCCTGGAACAGAATATTCTACATAACAAAGGCCTCTACCCTTCTCCTGGCCTGGAAAGACTGCATCAGTCAGCACTCATGTGGAGCCATGTGATCCAGACAAAGCCTACAAAGTTAGCTAAGATGCCCGCCCCTGGGAATCTGAAAGCCAATGGGATACATTTCTTACATAGGAACAGGAAACACGAAGGTGGGGTCCAACAGAGGGTATATAACTTAAAGGTCTCTCAGCATTTTGCCCCCTTTTTTTCCTTCACCCAACATCTTGAAGCATGTGATCGTCTTTTTCACTTTGGAGCTCGAAGCCATGTGGTCCTGTATACCATTAAACCATCTTTCCAAACAGCCTCCATGTTTCCAGTGTCTTTCTCCCCACTTGGAACTGAACCCAAAAGGATATTTCTTCCAACAGTATGTTGTTACATTATACTCCATTTATTTAAATACCAAAAAATCCTTTCTAATATTAATATTATAGTATTATTAGCAAAAATCTTTACAATTTGACTCTTTCAAACTCTGATTTGAACAAGTGTCTTCAAAAATGGAGAATATGCATGCTTGTGATAGTTTCTTGGATTTGACCCTAACTTACTCAAAGTGAAATTTTGAAAGAAAAGTCTACCAACAGTTTGCAGAAGATACAAAGTCCAAAGTTAAATTAACCAATCAAGAAGAGAAAAAAGGAAAAGCAAACCAAAATTAAGTCCAAAAAATAGTATGCCAAGCTGTTTAGTGAATAAGATTATTTGGGGCATGTGTCCACACACTTTCAGGCATAAATCATGATTTACAAAGCATACATAGATTTACACTCCACATCAAAACCAAAAATGACAAATCTTGATTTAATGCAATGTGTAAACCAACAGATGTCTGAACTGTAAAGTATTAAAAGCACAGGACAAGAAAAATTGTGCAGACGAAGGAGTATACATATTTACTGCACCATTCCATTACTTGAGATATAAAAATTGCAAATGCTATGTCTAGACAAGGCCTCTAAGAATAATAAAAACTGAAGGCCTTGATAATATTGCTAATATTCCTTAAATTGGGATTCTTTTTTCCTAGTACTATTAAAACCCTGGATTAGAAGTGTGAAAATTCCCTATCAATTATCTCATTTCCTGAAAGCTATTCAATGTTTTAACTCATTATATAGTTGACTGCAATTACATTTAGTTTCTGATAAATAATTTGGGGGTTTTCTACTAACTTCTTGGTTGCTTGAAGCTTCTAGATAAAAGAATGACAACCAGTCACCGAGATAAAATTAAACAAATTTAAAAATAAATAGTTTTAGACCAATGCTTCCATTATTCAACATTATAATTTAAATTGATCACATACCTTCACACCAACTGCAACATCAGTAACAATGCTGGAAAGAAAAAAATATCAGATTTTAGAAGAGAAAATGTATTTTTCTCTACCAAGGCAAATATTTTTCATAAAATCAAGTATTCAATTTGGTATTTAACTTCCTTTTTATTTAAAAACTAAGGAAAATTGAGAATATATTTTCATATTAGTATATTTATATTGTCACATTAAATTTATATGCCATCCATGTTGCTAATTCAAAGCAGCACTATCATATTAAGGTAAATGATGTGTTGAATAAGAAACAGATTTCTTCTTCTCTGCTCTTTCTCCTGAACTTTCTCCAGAGTTTCTCAAAATCTGTTGTGATGGTCCCCTTCCTCCACAGCAGATTGGACATATAATTACTTATACAGAGGAGTTTCCATACAAATGAAATTGGTACACTGACAAAATTTGAGTGGCTGCCTTCTCCCAAGAAAATCTGCCTGTCCCACATGCTTACACGGGGAAGGCATGCTCTAAGTTCCTTCTTTTAAATATGAATAAGTATCTACAGCCTTTTTTGTAATTGCTCTTGTTCTCTGAACAATCTTCCAGTTGATGTGTGACCCGCCCCAACTCTACTTGCATTTAAGACTTGGCTTTTCTTCCCGGCATTAGGGACCAGTTAAATTGATCCCTCTTTAGTTATTCTGTTGTGATGGTCAGTCACTATTTTTCCTGCATTTTATATTTATCTATTTTAATGTTATGTGGGGTATTGGTTTATGGGTTTTTTGTTGTTGCATGCTGCTGTTAGCCTTTTGAAGTGGTCAAGATAGGAAACCAAAACTATGTCTTTTGATATTATCTTTATTCTCAGGTTACAATAACAGAATATTGCTAGACTGAAAGCATTTTCCCAATCCTCTGTCTTTACGTTTCCAGAGGAATAGGTAGGGTACTTTCTGAGATGTTTTCTCCATCCCATCACTGCTTTGTACTGATTTCATATATCAAACCATTATCTAGGCTAGGGGTAGGGAAACTTGGCCCTTTTATCACTTATGGACTTCAACTCCCAGAATTCCCAAATGAGCCACATATGTCCTACATTTGTATATTAAACAGTCCCATTCAAATCAAATTGATTTCTCCCACAACTGAAAAACCAGTAGGCCAGGGATGGGGAACCTTTTATGGCTCATTCAGGAATTCTGGGAGTTGAAGTCCATAAGTGATAAAAAGAGCCAAGTTTCCCTACCCCTGATCTAGGCTGTGGCTGGTCCTACTCACTCCCAATGTTCTTCCCCACAGCCCATTATATCTGCCCAGAGTCATATTGTTTGTGTTAGGTGTCCTTATAAACCTACCTGTAGTTAATTAAGAAGTGAAGTGCAGTTAAACAGACCAAGTTATTTTTTATACTTATTATATTAAAATTCCAGCTTAAACTGTTTTGATTCATTGCACAGTGAATAGCATCAGAGTAAAAAATAGCCCATATGCCACCAACACATAAAATGGAATTATGATATGTAAAGGGGTTGAAACTAATATATTTTAAACACTGTAATTATACTGCAAAATCTAACATCTTGAGTTCCCTTAAATTAAGTTTATATGAAATTAAATACAAATCACATATCCCTTTAAAAATCTGGAGTGTGGGTTTGAGAACATTATTATTTATATAATCAATTTGCAAACAATTAAACTGAGGTTCATCAAATGGCTTAAGGGAGCTATGTATGAGGAACTGTTCATCATATTCTTAAGGGAGATATATTTGACTCCAAGATGGGGTTTTGA
>BLBF01000020.1:11815973-11863999 GCA_015471245.1 Laticauda colubrina | reverse complement strand
TGTTTAGCTTGTCTACCTAACCCTGGTTGGGGAACCCAGGCTTAACAAGTAACATGGTTCTTAAGTGAAGAATCTGGCTTCCTCGTTGATTTTGCTTGTCGAATATCACATAATATGATCACATGATCCTGGTATGAGTACATACCAGTTGCCAAAGCAGAATTTTGATCACATGACTAAAGTGATGCTGCAAAGGCTGTGTGGGGGAAAAACAGTCATAGGTCACTCTTTTCAGGGAACCAATTTTCATTGGCTCTCTTTTTATTGATTCATAGTCACTTACTATTGGGGACCATAGGAAAGCAATGAGCTGCCTCTTGGCAGTGAGCTATGGATTGCTTAATGGTAATTTACTTTGACAGCACAATTGGCTGGAGTGATCCAACATCCTGAACTATAAACAACAACTAAGTTTATCTTACTTAAGCCAAAAGTAAATAGACCACATTATGGCCAACAATATACACCCAAGCACTTTGTGATCTAGTTCCATAAATCATGCAAGATTATATAAACAAACCAGAAAACCTATGTGCAAACATAGTATACAAACCAGTAAGGTAGAAGTCTACCATCTGTACCTGGTCACATTGTTAGAGGTTGTATTGATATGGTTTATGTGCACAACATCTTCAGGATTCTTTTCATAGTTCACAATTTATAGCTGGGTTCACACATTCCGCTAAGTAATATTTGTTCAATGAGACAGAATACTGTCTAACTCATAATGGCTAAACTAATATATTAATACAAAATAAACCACATTATAACTTTAGTACTTAGTTCCAGTCATAGATGCATGCTGTATATTGGCAAATAAAAATGACAAAATAATGGAGACAAAAGTGATATGTGCCACAAAAGTGATATGTGTGCAGTGCACGTTACTGAGTCTTTTCAGAATGTGGGAAAAGATGATACAGAAAGAAATCAAGTAAAAATACAAGGGAATCTACTAAGAGAAGAGGTTGCTATTTTTGTAGATTTTTTTTCCCCACCATTATTTTTATAAATAATGTGGCAAACATATCTAATAAGTTTTCCTATTTTCCTCACAACAACCCTGTGAGGTATGTTGGATTGAGAGAGAGTGATTGATCCAGGGTCACCCAGCTGGATTTCATGTCTATGGGAGAACTAGAACTAAAAGACTCCTTTCTAGCCTGGTGCCTTAACCAATAGATCAAGCTGGCTTAATATGTAGTTCACATGTGGTGAAATTAGCTTTGCTAATATTTCAACATATTTTGGTTGATAATCCTTCTATGCTTACCTATGAATACAGATATAACATTTCCAGGAATTTGGAAGCCATGAAGAAAAACATTATTTGGGGGAGAAACTGGATTTCAAAGGGGAAATGCAACACACACATTTTTTTAGCATCATTCACAAATACATAATTACTATGCTTTCTAATTAGTACATTTCAAATTCTTTGACCCTTATTTTATCATTTACATTATGTGTCTGAAAAACCAAAGGTCTGCAATCTATTGAAGCAACTTTCTTTATTCTTTCACGTTTATTTGATTTAGAAAGAATATTTCTAAATATAGGCCAGTTTCTTTCAGCTGTTACGTTTTAAAAGAAACTACCAGGAAATATCCATTTTTCCCCAGGTGCTCAGAGAAAGCAAAAAATATCAGAAAAAGGATTTTGCTGCTTTTTTAAAAAAACTTCTTTAGGCCTTCACATTTCTACCCAGAGTTTCCCTGTGCTAAATGGCATTTCTGAGCAAAGATTACTTTAAAAAGGTTTTTAGAATAGAGAAAAAAGAATTACCATGTAGAAATAATTATTACTGCTCCCCCCCCCCCTTTCTATATTCAGATGTTCTGATTGCTATTCAGTTTGAATCTCCGGCCTCCTGCAGCTTTTAGAATTAACACTGTCCCAGGAACAGCTGCCAAAGAAGACAGCTTGGATTTTCTTTATCCAGCAGATGTTGATGTCCCTTGCAATTTTTTTCTGGTACTGATGGCAGATGCAAAAGGCATTGAGAAAGAATAGGTATTAGATTGAAATGCTGCCAAGAAAACTGCATGGATATATCCATGTAACTGTTAGGAGTCAACTCTAATGAAGGAAGTTTTTACCTTTTAAATAGGGAATGAAAAGTTAATTCAGAATTCGTGTTTTTTAAGAGTAACTAAAAAGAGCTAGATTCATACCTTGACAAAGCTCCAATTTGTTATATTTTGTAGATTCAACAAGGGATTGGCTTCTCATCACACGTAGTTAAATGAGAATAAACCAGAACTGACTTTATTTGCCCAACCTATTAAGCCACAAGGCACAATAGTTGAGTTCATACACCACACCAAAAATAAACTGCATTATGGCTTAGCGAGAAGTGTGAATCCAGCTAATAGCTGTTGAAATTGCTTCATGTTTGACAACTAAAGCTCTGCCTGATTACTTACTTTGAAATACAATCCTGTCAATTCCTCTGCCCATGTGGGCATGACGGATACTTTTACTCATTGAAATGATTCATTGGTGATCACGGGAAGAAATACTGACCGAGTGAAAAGAAGCCAGATTGGAGGGAAAAGGGTGTGTGAAGAAAATTGTAACAAGCATGTGCTCAGCTGGTTTATGGGTTGTACAAAACCCAATGAAGGTATTTGCATCACACACTTAACCAGGGAAAAATTACTTACCAAGAGATCTGGAACCAGATCACCTAGCAAAATGGAGGCCAATCTATTTTTTAGAGTGTAGCCACTGTGATTAAGTGTAGCCACTCCGCTTTGCAGAGCTTGCCTGGCTGTTTCTTTCTGTTTTGTAAAAAAGAACAGTTCAAACTGTTTAAAAAAAAACAAAACACAGTGGCCCAAACTGTGGTGACAGGAAGGAGGTGAAGTCACCATTGTCCAACATAGAGATTCAGCATTGATTATAAAATAGAACAGAAAAAGAGCATGTCTGATTAAATCCAGAGTCCCATCTTTATCTAGAAATTGGAAGGGTAGATTTATTTCATACAACAAATTATCAATTTTGTCCTGGTTATAAGGAAAACAAAATATCCACTTTCTACTGCAGGGATGTCAAACTTGCAGCCCGCAGGCCAGATGCATCATGCACCAGCCACCGTCACCCTCAGTTTAGCGAAAGGGGGGAAATAATGATATGTCATGTGCCACCACGACACCCCTTATCTACTGGAATTCAGGTTTGGACTCTGTGTGGTTAAAACAATAACCCTGCGTGCTGCATTATTTAATGTAATAGCTATGTAATTGGTTGATTAATTATGTAGTAATTGAAAGGTAAGGGGCCATCCCCATATGGGCTGAGAATTGAGAACTATTCTGTTTTTATTGGTTTAGTTTATTTAGCTTTCTAACAATGCAAATAGGAATTTCTTCTAGCTGCATAAAAGGTATGAAGTATTGTTGGAAGAAAAATCTGATCTGGTTTTAAGCCGGGAGAAAGGTGCTGGAAATAAAATGGAGGCTATTTGGAAAGAAGGACTCTGTTTATTGATGAGCAGAACCAACAACAGCATGTAGTTCTGGGACAGCTGAAAAATTGATTTGATGAGGATATGGATTTTATAGGGTTCTGGGATGCTCCAAGGGGGTTGTGCAATGTAGTGACCCTGGTGTCTTTTGCTATTCTAATGGTGATGCGTTAATCATATGTCCTGAAGGTCATGTCCTGTTCTTATAATTTGGGTGGGGGGGTGTAAATTTTAATCCCATCAGACGGAGCTGAGCGTGTTTTGTTTGTGAACAGGCTGGCATGGATTTCTTAATGGGCACAAAATATCCACCTCTAAAGACTTCAGGCATCTGCTGGAGGCTGTTGGAGCTGCTTTCTGCCTTTGTTAAGATTATTTTTCTCCTTTGGGGAAATATAATATTCTGCCTCTTTCAATATTCCCAAAAATATTTCATTTGAGGGGGTGCTTCCTACAGTATGACTTCTATATATCTATTTACTAGGTAAGAGTCAAGGCAGCATTAAGACAGTACAATTAAAGTTCTAATGTGTTGTTCAAATTCTAGCCATGTTTTCGACAAGTATTACAGTAACTCTCTGGTTAACTTACCTTACTGTAGTGTACTGGGTAGTTGTTGGTTGATTAGGCATGCCTGTGATCTGGGGTTGTGGTTGATTGCCTGGGGCTTCCTGTAGGTGTTTTGTTCTTGGAGGCTCCTGAGAATTAAAGTGGTTCTTATAAAAGGTTCAAGCTTGTGACTCCAGAGTCTTTTCTTTGTTTGCTGGAAACGACACAATATTTTCTATGAAATATATCCGGAGAACCTGTTGTTAAAGGAAAAGCAAACTCTTTGCTGAGATAAACTACCAAGCCATTACTTTAAAGGTAGTGCTGTAGTAAATGCTGTAAATCAGCATTTCTCAACTTTGGCAATTCTGAGATGAAGGGAACCCAACTTTCAGAATTCCCCAGCCAGCAATTGAATCGCCCAGGTTGAGAAACTGCTGTAGATGAAGAATGTATTACTAAAACAGGGGTATCTAATCTCTTGCATGAAAATAAGACCTGCAAGGGGGCTCATACCAAAAACAGAACAGTGAAATCTTACCAATGCAATAGAATACTAGTTTTGCTTTCACAATTACTGGCAGCATGAATTTGAGGAGCGTTTTAATAATGCTAAACCAAAGCCACTAGAAATACAGTTAAAATGATTACCGGCAAAAAGATCACAATGTAATATCTGTCAGGGATACACTGATCAGAAACATATTTTGGAAACAGGTGAACAGCACTCAAGCACAGCTTTGGTAAGAGTTACAAGAGAGAGTGTCACTCCCAAGTTTCATAAAGCATGTTCAGTTCCATATGTTACGCTGTTTGCAAAAACTGAACTGGTGGGAAGCTAAGGGCAAAGCCTGTGGTTCTTCTAGTTAAAATTCTGGTATGGTCAGGATTTGTGATGATTTAAAAGGTAGCATTCATTCACAATTACATGCCAAGCAATCTACTTGCTGAAATTGAAGACATTTTTGCTAGGCTCACTGAAGAGCAACATTTCAGCAAAATAAATCTAAAAGGCTTTCTCTACTTGGAGATGGAGGAAGATTTCAGAGTGTTTCTCACCATGAATACAATCAAATGTATAAACTTGCTTATGGACTAGCATTTGCACCAGCACTTTGTTAAATCAGCACCAACCTGTTAAATCAGCACTGATTTTTACAGACAGTGCTGTAAAATCAGTACATTATGGAAGGATTTTCAACTTTTTTCAGGCCATTAAATCTGTGAGTTTAAGAAAGAAATCTCAGAACTCTGATTAAGAGACAAAATTTTAGTGATAGGAAATGAGATGTGCACTTGTTAAGTTGTTTTGTTTGTTATTAGTACCACAGAGAATCTCACCACATTTTCACAGAACCCTGGAGATACAATAGAATTATTGTTGAGGTTTTTAAAAATCTAGTACTACATATGTTCATACCAGGGGTGGGATTCAAAAATCCCAGCAATCAGTTCGCTGCCCAGTTGCTGGGTGGATGTGGCCATGGTGGGTGTGGCCTACCAGAACTTCCGGGAGGGCCGCTTTTCACCTTCCCAAGGGTCCAGAAGGTTCTCTCAGGCCACTGGGAGGGTGAAAACGGCCTCCTCCGGGCTCTGGAGGCCCTCCAGAAGCTGGAAGCAGGCCCATTTCCAGACTTCCGGTACTTCTGGAAAGAATGTTTTCCCCCTCCCAGAGCCTCTGTGCGGACCCTGCACTTACCTGCATCAAAAATGGACTGCGTGGAGACTCCAGGGAGGAGAGGGGCAGGCAGTGCCAGACAGTCGGTTCAAATACCAGTTCAGTGAACCAGATGCAAATTTAATATCCAGTTCTCACAAACTGGTAGAATCCCACCCCTGGTGCATACTATTTACACCCAAGGCATACCAAGGACTATGGAGAAAATTCAGGAAGTTGTGAAGATTCTATAGCCACAACATCTTACAGCAAGTATTCTTTTTATGATCTCTCATTTATTATATTAGATTTCTGCAAAACTGAACCACCATGTAACATCCCTTGAACAGTACACTGGGGAGGACTTAGTGATAGACAAATAGTGTGAACAAATTTTCATTTTCAAATGTGCAGCCCAGAAGCCTCAAAGAAAAATGGCTTCCAAGCTGACAGTAGCAAAGAAAATGATGAAGTGATGAAATGTGTGCTGCTGTAAGAATATAACTTGGAACTTCAAGCCACTTTAGAGTCCCCTCACTGGCCGTTAAAAAAAAAAAAACATTGCTGTAATCTGCAGTCCTATAACCACTTAAAAAGAAGGTAGCACAGACAGATTTATTTGAATTTAAACTTCTTAGGATTGATGTGCTGGAGAAGAGCAGTGGGTTTGAATTGAAAACCCTGATTCCTAAGTATAGATATATTTTATTTCATTTGTATTTTGCCTTATTGGGAGCTCTTTCAGTCAAAGTTCAGAGCAGGTTATGGAACAGAGACAGCTTTGATTGCACTCTTAGATGACCTCTGAAAAGAGCAGGATAGGGACTGTGTGCCCATCCTTGATATTCTTGACTTCTCAGCACCATCTCCCTCTGGATTACTGCAATGCACTCTACATTGGGCTGCCTTTGAAAAAGGGTTCAGAGGTTTCAGCTACTGCAGAATGCAGCTGCATGGGTAATAAATTTGTCAGATATTTGATACACGTCACACTACTGTTACATGAGCTACAGTGGTTGCCACTGTGCTTCTGGGTGCAATTTAAGGTGCTGGTTGTCACATTTAAACCCCCCCCCCCAATAACTTGGAGCCACAGTGTCCTGCTTCAGGTTTCAGCCACAGATGCACAGATGGTTTCTTGGGAAATTACCAATTTTATTTTCAGACAATTGAGTGAGCTCTACAGCTAGGAACGTCAAACAAAGCAAAGGCTTGCCTGTGAAGCTTGTATTGAAAAAGGCATATGTGGAAGCATTATCCCAAGTTGGTCCAGGTTTCAAAGGCTGGATCAAGGTTGTCAGCCAGTTCAAGGTCTAACGTTCAAGAGTAGAATTCACTCATGGAAGACATATACAAGTCAGGCATTATTTCCAACAAGAGAATAGAGGTAAAGCAAGTCTTTTTTTTTTTTTTTTAATAAGTTGCAGCCTGATGCCAATAATCAGAATGCTTACTCTGTTGCTTGGCAAGTAGCCTAATAGACTTCCTCTGTTCTACTCTCCTTTTGATGAGGGGACCAAGAGTTCTTAAGTCATCCTCACCAGACAGGTCCAGCTGCACAGGTGGTGCTTATGATTGATCAGTCACATGTGATGTCCAGCTTAATGCTTCATGAGGCTGACATTCTAGAAGCTAAGCTGGAGCAACTTCTTCAATATCAGAATCAGAATCTGACGCTTTGACAATGGGCTACCTAAGGCATCATCTTCTCCCAGGAATTTCTTCTACCTGTTCAAGTTGGACCAGCAAGTTGGGTATGTTATGATCTCATCAACCAAGGAATGTCAGCTGGCAGAAATTAGGAGACATGCCTTATGTGTCATAGCTCCTATTCTCTGGAACATCTCCCTGCAGAAATCTTCTACACCAGATTTTCCAGTGCATCATATTCCTTTGGTACACTCCCTCCCTAATCTTATCACCACATTCCTTCCATCCTATGTCTTCTTTCTGCTGTCAGTGCTGCTGATGTATGGCATATAAACATCCAAGTTACCCAGAAGCTTGCTCTTCCTGAGACCATCATCTGTGAACTATCCTTAACTATCACATTACAATTCTTACTATGTTACAGAGCACCCGATTATGATATTGAACATGTAAACAAGCTAAATTCACTACTAACATGGGCAACATCCTGCCCACATGCTTTTATCTTTCTTGGTGACTTCAATCTACTTCATATTGACTGGACCTGAAACGAATGTACAACTGAAACCATACACGCAACCTTCTACAATGCTGTTACAAATCTGGGAGTGGAACAACTAGTAACCAACAATACTAGACTAAACAACTGCCTCGATCTCATCTTCTGCAAGAGTTTGAATTTAATTTACAGAATACAAACTAAAGAACCCTTTTTCAACAGTGACCACAATATGATTGACTTTTGTCTCAACATACGCCCACACAAAAATCATCACAATGATGTAATCCCCAATTATAACTTCAAAAAAGACAACTATGATCTTATAGACAGCGATCTCTCATCCCTTGATTGGCAATTTCTATTCACTGAATGCAACATTGTTGAAGACCATTACAACATATTTTTACTTGAAGTCAAAAGAGTCATCAAACTATATGTACCAATCACAACTCCAAAAACCAGAAAAATTAGATTATCCATAACAATAAAGAAGCTTCAATCCCCAAAAAAGATCATTTTGGTGGAATAACAAATCTGGTCATGTTGTCAACTTCAAAAGGTGATACAAAAAATTATGCCACCAGATAAAGACTGAATGCACCAATTATCACATTAAACAAGAGGAAAATCTTCTACGCACCAATTCCACCCGCATTTTTTATAATTTTGTAAACAACAAACTAAAAGACTCAAAGTCCATCACAGCCCTGATAGGACCTAATGGTAAAGACCGCAATGACAACACCATTAAAGCCAACATCTTTAACACATTCTTTGGCTCAATATTTGTAAACAGCAATGGCTCATGCTCAGTATTTCCTAGCTGAACCACCGAAAACTACAATGATCTAATACATATCAATTTTACAGAAAACAATGTTGAAAAAGCACAACGCAATCTAAAACCATCTCTATCTATTGGACCCGACAGAATATGTGCCTACTTCTTGAAAAGCTATCCACTGCCATAGCAGAACCTCTAAGCATAATCTTGGAAAAATCTTTCAGGACCAGCTCCTTGCCTAACCTATGGTCACAAGCCACGGTCATCCACATCTTCAAAAAGGGAGACCCCAACCTAGTTGAAAATTACAGACCATTCTCCTTATGCTGCGTCACCTGTAAAGTCATGGAATTAATTATTAACCAATCCATGATCCTCCACTTAGAGACAAACAACCTACTTTCCAATAAACAATTTGGTTTCAGAAAAAAACTATCCTGTAATCTACAACTCTTACACTGCAAAAACATATGGACTACACAACTCGATCAGGGCAAAACAATAGACTCAATCTACATAGACTTCTGTAAAGCCTTTGATTCAGTGGTACTCCTAAAACTAAAATCTTATGGTATCTCTGGACAACTACATAACTGGATAGAAGCATTCCTGTCAAACAGACAACAAATGGTCAAAATTGGGAGTGTCCTATCAAATTTTGTACCTGTCAATAGTGGTGTCCCTCAAGGCAGTGTTCTAGGACCAACTCTCTTCATACTCTACATAAATGACCTCTGTGATCATATTAAGAGCAACTGCATTCTCTTCTCTGATTATGTAAAGCTATTCAACACCACAGACAATACTGCTACCCTTCAAAAAGACCTCAACTATGTATCAGAATGGTCAAACAAATGGCAACTTCAAATCTCAACAAATAAATGCTCTGTCTTACATATTGGCAAAAAAAATCAGAAGCTGAACAGTCAAGATCTTGTTGATGATCCAATCTCTGTAAAGGACCTTGGAGTACTCTAATGATCTAAGTGCTAATGATCTAAGTGCTGGAGCCCATTGTAACTACACAGCCAAAAAGGCATTAAGAGTTGTTAACCTAATCCTACATAGCTTTTTGTCTAGTAATATCACACTACTAACTAGAGCATACAAAACATTTGCTAGACCAATACTCAAATACAGCTCATCAGTCTGGAACCCACATTTCGTATCTGATATTAGCACAGTTGAGAAAGTCCAGAAATATTTCACAAGAAGAGTTCTCCACTCCTCTATTCATTGTAGAATACCTTATGCCACCAGACTTGAAATTCTAGACCTAGAAAACCTTGAATTACTCCGTCTTCGGTCTGATCTAAGTATGGTATATAAAATCATACATTGCAATGACTTACCTGTCAATGAATACTTCAGCTTCAACCATAACAACACAAGAGCACACAATAGATACAAACTCAAGATTAACCGCACCAAACTTGATTACAGGAAATACGACTTCAGCAACAGAGTGGTCAATGTCTGGAATACTCTACCTGACTCTGTGGTTTTTTCCCCAAACCGCAAAAGCTTTAACCTTAGACTGTCTACTGTTGGCCTCACCCTTTTCCTAAGAGGTCTGTAGGGGGCATGCATAAGCGCATCAATGTGCCTACCGTACCTGTCCTGTTGTTTTTTTTTATTTTTCTTATATGTACCCATTTCATGTATTCATAACTATGTGCATACTTATACCTATTATCTTGTGAGTGATTGACAAATCAAATAAATAAACAAACAAATAAATAAATATCACCGACTCACCCATTCCCTGATATATCCAGCATCTTCATTTCCTTCATTTGCTGCTGCTTCTGTTCCCAAGTATCCTTACTTGTCATCCCAAAGCCCTAAGTGTTGGCCTTTTCTTGTTCTTTTCACATGGCACTTCTGCCTGGAATAACCATATTTCAACCCAGATCTAGATTTCATTCTTATACAGCTAAAGCATCCCAAACCGGAGGGTTTCAGAAGAGAACATCTGCATCTAGACAGTACTTCTTTATTGATTTATTTTCATTTTATTGGCTTTTTAAACACAGTAGAATTTTTAATATAGATATAGAATTCTTTATTGGCCAAATGTAGTTGGACACGCAAGGAATTTGTCTTGGTGCAAATACTCTCAGTATAATCTATGTTTAATTATTTGCTGTGCTGTTCTTGTTCTTTATTCCTTTCTTTTTTATCTTTATTCTATCGTGTTTTCTGTTTTGTTTGGTTTTATTGTACATTGTCCAGATTCCATTTGGATACTTTGAATTGCACTGTAGTGGAAAAGAATGATCTAAATGTAATAAATAATATAACATCGGGCACCCAAGAAACTGCAGCATAGCAACAATGAAAATGGAGCAAGTTGAAAGTTGAAAGCAAAGTTTTTATCTACAACATAGTAGAGACTGAGGAACTAGGAAGTAAGTAGGTTGTGCTGTGTATTTCAAGGGATTGGCATTTCTTCTTTTGGGCTTTCCTTCTCTTGATTTCATCCATAATTCATTGTACTGTAATTTTTAAACTGATGGGCAGAGGTTCTTTTTATTTTTAGACAACACTTGCTGATTTTATACAAAGCAATCCTATGCACATCGATCAGAAATAAGTTAGTTCCAAATCAGTAGCTATATGACTGCACGGTTAGACATTTTATCAATAAATGGCAGGATTCACACGACAACATCCCCAAAGTAACTAAACCACATTATAATGTAATGTAAAGTATGGTCCACGTCATACATAGACAAATTACAAATAATCATTTTGGAGGGAAATACATATACAATAACACATCTCAGATAAAGACTTTATTTCAAAGACTTAAATCCTAAAGAGATTTGCGAAATTATTTATTTAAAAGTAAGTTCTCTCTTATTCGTGGGCCTTAAAATTAGGTAAGTCTGCAGCACTGAACTCAATGGTTCTTGCTTTTGAGCAAGGAAGATTAGATATGAACTGTAACTATGCTAATAATAATAATACAAGTATTTTGAGCATCTGATGTAACCTTCAGAATATCCTTTAATCTGCAAAGTGTTTATAACTAATGTATTCAGAGGTGGGATTCAGCTGGTTCAGAATGGTTCGGTCCAATCAGTTGTTAAAATACTGACCAGTTTGGTGAACTGGCTAATCCCACCACTGGCTGACCCAGCCTCTGCCTATTTTCCAGCTATTTTCAGGCTGGCTTTTGGGGCCATTTTTGACCCATTTTTGGCTGTTTTTCAGGCATTTTCAGGCCATTTTCCAGGCTGTTTGGGGGCTATTTTTCACCCTAAAAATGGCCCAAAATGGCCTGAAAATGGCTGAAAACAGCCAAAAAAACCAGCCCCAAAACAGGCCGAAAATGGCCATTTGGGGGGCTGTTTTGATCCATTTTTGTCCAATTTTGGCCCATTTGGGGGCCTTTTTGCCAAAGAGCCAAAAAACACCACTGACTGTATTGCTGATATAACACTGAAGTCAAGATTTTGCTTATCCAAAGAGAACATGACGCAAAACTGAAGTTCTCAAGTTATACCCCAGAGGGGTATAGATCAGAAGTGAAAATGACAGGATACAATTTAGACTTTTAATTCATAACACCATCTGATGCAGTTATCTTACCCACAGTGCTCATTTAAACTTACTGTTATAGCTTCTATTAAAATTTTTCATTTGTTTTTATGCTGTTTCAACTACACTGGCTCCAAGAAAAAAAATAAGTTTCCTAACATTGAATATTTGCTCTGTTGCCATGGGCTGCATATAGCCTCCAGCTCTATTTTTATGTCTTGTAAAACAAAACAAAACAAAAGAAGCCCCTGGCACTGCAATTTTTTAAAAAAAAAGAAGTTAAACAAGTACATGAAACTTCTGATATGTGTGTGTGTGTGTGTGTTTTTTTAAGCTTTCGCGGGTACTTACATGTGTGCTGTTCAGCTTCCTTCGGGTATTATCCCACGTCATTGTCGTGCTTTCAAAGTTGTAGCAACGTTTCAGCAGAATCTCATCTGCCATCATCAGGCTTCTGTATGGATGTGGGTCTCACAGCTTTTGGTTTCAAATTTGAGGCTGGCCTATTCTGATTGGCTGGGAGTTTTGGTCTGTGTTCACTGGACTTGGAGTTTGATTGATTGGTGTTTCTGGTTTCTTCTGTCTGTTTTGTGGCTTTGATTGGCTGGCAACACTCTGTTCCTGTGTTGGAGGCTTTCAGTGCAGCTTGGCATCGTGTGAAAGGACGGCTGCTATCCATTAGGAAGCCAGGTTTCACCTGGGTGCCTGGTGGGGGGGGGTGTTTGAGTTGGAGGCATCAGAGGGAGTCTGTTTGTCCTCAGGTGTTTGCCTGGTTTGTGGTGTGGAGATCTTTCGATTTGAGAGTGCAGGCTTCCAAATGATTGACAGTCTGCTGGAATCATCTCTTCTATTCATGCTTTCAGGTCTTTTTTCAATCTCTATGGCTTCTCTGATGATTCTGTGGCTGGGGTTTTCTATAGTGGCTAGGGCGTTAGCCACTGCACAACTTCGTCAAACATGGCTGGAGGCATCCTCATGAAGTTTTGGAATGCACGAGTGTCTTCGTTCCTCTTATGTAGGGCAAGACAGCTGTTCCATAGGTCTGTTGTTCTTCTAGGTCAAACTATGTCTAAGATACATCAATGACACATTTGTGATTTGGCCCCATGGAAAAGAAAACCTAAACAATTTCCTAACACACCTAAACAGCACACACCCCAAAATCAAGTTCACCATGGAAACAGAAATAAACAAACAACTACCATTCCTAGATGTACTAATTTACAAAAGAACAGATGGCACACTGGGACACACCATATACCAGAAGAAAACACACACCAACCACTACCTCAACGCCCAATCCCACCACCACCCAGCACAGATAGATTCTGTGGCTAAAACACTAATTACCAGAACCAAACGCCTGGCAGACAAGACACATATAAAGACTGAACTATGCACCCTGACTGAAGTATTGACAGCCAATGGCTTCCACAAAAACAAAATCACCAACTTGATCCACAAAAACACACCAAGACATAACAGAGACCTAGAAGATCAACAGACCTATGGAACAGCTGTCTTGCCCTACATAAGAGGTACTACAGATAAAATCAGTAAGATACTACACAGGTATCACATCAAGACTGCCTTCAAAATAGACAAAAAAATAGCAGCCATCCTTTGAAACCCCAAAGACAAAATTGACCTGGAAAACCAAGGCATATACGAAGTTCCCTGTACATCATGCCCGGCCACATACATTGGACAGACCAATAGAAGAATAAGTACCCGCCTAGATGAACACAAAAATGCAGTAAAAAAGCTGGAACACACCTCCTCACGAGTCCAACACATGAAAACCACAGGTCACAACATCAACTTCAATGGCACTAAAACCCTAGCCACTATAGAAAACCCCAGCCACAGAATCATCAGAGAAGCCATAGATATTGAAAAAAGACCTGAAAGCATGAATAGAAAAGATGATTCCAGCAGACTGTCAATCATTTGGAAGCCTGCACTCTCAAATAGAAAGATCTCCACACCACAAACCAGGCAAACACCTGAGCACAAACAGACTCCCTCTGATGCCTCCAACTCGAACACCCCCCCACCAGGCACCCAGGTGAAACCTGGCTTCCTAATGGATAGCAGCCGTCCTTTCACATGAAGCCAAGCTGCACTGAAAGCCTCCAACACAGGAACAGAGTGTTGCCAGACCAAAACTCCCAGCCAATCTGAACAGGCCAGCCTCGAATTTGAAACCAAAAGCTGTGAGACCCACATCCATACAGAAGTCTGATGATGGCAGATGAGATTCTGCTGAAACGTTGCTACAACTTTGAAAGCACAACAATGACGTGGGATAATACCCAAAGGAAGCTGAACAGTACGTACATACATACATACATACATACATACATACATACATACATATATTCATATTCTTAAGTTTTCGTGGGTACTTACATGTATGCTGTTCAGCTTCCTTCAGATATTATCCCATGTCATTGTAGTTGTACTTTTGAAGTTGTAGCAACGTTTTGGGAGAATCTCATCTGCCATCATCAGGCTTCTGTTGAGTTCGTCTGTGAGTGATAGCCTCAAACTCAATACAGAAGCCTGATGATGGCAGATGAGATTCTACCGAAACGTTGCTACAACATTAAAAACACAACTACAGTGACGTGGGATAATACCCGAAAGTAGCTGAACAGCTGATAGATAGATAGATAGATAGATAGATAGATAGATAGATAGATAGATGGATAGATGGATAGATGGATAGATGGATAGATAGATAGATAGATAGATAGATAGATAGATAGATAGATAGATAGATAGATAGATAGATTCTTAAGTTTTCACGGTTATTTCATGGGTATGTATGGTATTCAGCTTTGTTCGGGTATTTTCCCACATCATTATAGTTGTGCTTTTAAAGTTGTAGCAATGTTTCAGCAGAATCTCATCTGCCATCATCAGGCTTCTGTATTGTGTTCATCTGTGAGTCAGACTTTCACAGAAACAGCTGTGGGGTGATGGGAGTGTGTGTGTGTGCGCTCGCCCCGAGCATGCTTCTAGCAGCCGATTGAAGTGGCTGGTGACTGCAGTTGGGGAGCTTCCATCATCCAAAAGAGACTGCCTAAAGGCAAGGGGACATGGGAAGCCACTTCACGCCCTGAAGCGTCTGGGGACTCTGTCTTCAAGGGAGCTTTCGTCTGCCGATAGAAGCAGCCTTGCGGTGAGGGGAGTGTGTGTGAGCGCTCACCCCAAGGCCGCTTCTACCGGCCAATCAAAGTGGCTGGTGACTGCACTTGGGGAACTTCCATCGCCCAAAAGAGACTATCTAAAAGCGAGTGGACATGGGCTGCCATGCCATGCCCTGAAGCAGCTGGGTACTCTGCCTTTGGGGAGCTTTCATCGGCCAATAGAAGCAGCGTTGTGGTGAGGTATGTGCATATGGGCCACTCTCAGTGGGGAAGGAAATTAAGTCATCCCCGAAAAGACGGTCTAGCCATTTTTTCATTGGTCAAAAAAAAGATAAGGCCCTGCCTTATTTTGTGAGAAACACGGTACGAGAAGAGGGTTGATTTTGGAGAAATCTAGAAAAGTAAATATAATTGTTACTATGTTAGCTAAAGTGAATAAAAGCAACCCCAGTGTCAAAAATGTTATCAACAATATCTCACTGGACATGATCAGTTGGAACATCTTACTAGCAAAGAATGACTTCAGCAGTCTCAATGAATAATCCATTGGACAATTCAATTATGTGGACCATTATTCTAGAGCTAAACCATCCAGAATTCTTTGCTTGGCTTGTTCCAGAAAACAGCAGAATATTACAAGAATGGAACATGTTTTCACATTTAATTCTAATGAACACGCTCATTAAATCATGTCATAAATTACAATTTGTTTGGTTATGCCTTTGTCATAATCTTTGTATGAATTCAGTTCTAGTTTACAAACCATCATTTATTATTTAATGCATTTTTGGTGGTGTATTTAGACAAATGGGAGGAAGGGATTGTGAGGCAATTTAGATTCCAAATGTGAAGTTTATCCAAAACAAAGTTTACTTTGTAAACAATTAGATGAATCAAAATGTTTATTTCAAGGTAGTAAAACTCAGTTAAAAATAAACTGAAAAAGTATTTTAGGATTTGGGGTTCTCTCACATACCGTATCAAATCAGGGGGTTGGCTTATACGCGCATAAATCTGATCTCACACAAACGAACTGACATGACGCCACTTCTCAGATCACGCAATATCATCGATATTACCATACAGTCATACATACATGCAGCACATTTTTTTTACTCTGGGCGCCTCCATTTTGCTTTTTCTATCACTGGATCATAACACACTGTGATTGGTTAGTCATTCACGTGACCGCTTTCGTGTTTGTGATCCTCACATGCAACATCAGATTCTTTACATACTGGGTAATTCACTTAATATTGTTTCCTACACAAATGCTTTGATAATGAACCTTCATCAGTGCATTGCATATTGATACTCTTTTGTTATTAGCCCAAACAACACACCATAGTATTTGGGGTTGGCTTATATGCGAGTTTTTGCAAAATTCCTCATTTGGGGGCAAGTTTTTAAGGGTTGGCTTATACGCGAAATCGGCTTATATGCGAGTATATACGGTATGTCTGATTACTAGATTACTAGGGACTCTAGACAACAATGGAGAAAAATTGCATTGGCATAGAATAAAATAAGATAAGCATCCCAATTAAAATTCTTCTCAGACATATCAATCATAAAACAAGAATCCCTCGTGATAGAAATGCTATTCAAATTTGTTCAAAACTTATACACAGCATTGACGCTAACTGAAAGGAATTTATTAGGGGAAAAAAATGAAGTGAAGAGCTGTAAAAAGTTAAACATCTATTATCCTTGATAATGAGAAGGCTTTTAGCTATTGTAAGGTTTCCAGGTTTCAAAGTGTTGCTTACTCACACAAAGTTCAGTTTGAATAATTAGCAAAACAAATATTGGTAGTGTTTAGGGAAAAACGTTTGCACTATCATTTCCTACAGAGGCACACATCTGTAACAGAAAGCCACAGGTAAAAATTGAAAACATTTCTCTGGCTAAACTAGGCTCTCCAAAACAATGGCCACAGGCTTCGAAATAGCAGATGTAACTGAGTGATTCTAGTTTTGACTTTTTTTTTTTTTACACATGTGCAAAATATGTCATGCATGTTTAAAAAAAGGAATTGGGCCTTAATAACCCAATCGTACCAATGATTTTGAAGCCAATGACCAATACCATGGACATCACTGGGCTAAACCAAATAATAGGAGATATTCACAGTAGTTTTTTTCTGATAAACATGACATTAAATATTCACATCTAACTCGTAACTTCTGAAACTTCAGGCAAGAGTGTTCTTTCATTCATTCATGTTCTATTCTTTAAAAAACTCAAGATCTTGTCCAAGAAGAAAATCTTTAAAATCTAATTAAGTATCCAGTCTCTTTAGACAACATTTTACTTTCTGATCTAGGCCTAGGCCTAGACAGTGCTGCTTGTTTCTATGGTAAGTAATAACTATGGTATTTTTGTTTGACTTTCTGATTCAGCAGCCTAGGCCTAGACAATGCTGCTTGTTTCTGTGGTAAGTAATAACTATGGTATTTTTGTTTGACTTTCTGATTCAGCAGCCTAGGCCTAGACAGTGCTGCTTGTTTTTATGGTAAGTAATAACTATGGTATTTTTGTTCATTTATTTATTTTTACTACAGTTAAGAATTCAAGAAAGATGCATCCAAACTCACAAGGTGCCTGGGGGTAAAATCATTTATGGGATTCTCTCAAAAACCATTTTAAAAAGAAGTTTATTTCCAATACAGGTAAATATTGGGGATGTCCAAATCATCTGTGATCCAGTCTGAATCATCAGTAAGTTTCAGATCACTGATTCAATTATGAATTCAATTTGAATGGTTGAATTCTTGTTACGTGTTTAGTTGCATGCATGATAACTTATAAACACAGAATTGATTCAACAATTTGATCTAGTGATTGGGCTGAAGATAAGATTCAACCAAATTGCCTTCAAATGGAAATTCTTTGAATTTCAACTCCATGTAATTTTAACAAGAATTTCTATATTTAGATTATAATTCAAAAGTCTGCCTAAAATCTCAAACTCTACCAAGGGAACACTACAAAAGAGTTTCTATATCTATATGAATAACTTGATGAGTTTGAATGTGTGAAAGCCAGTCCACTGGAAACAATTGCATTTGCAGTTATCTCAAATATTATAGAAACTTCTTTGGAGAATTTTATTTCACATTATTATCAAGTTAAATGCATAGCTAGTAGAAAGGAAGACTGTGACAACAATACTAACAAAATAAGAAACGAATACAACCTTCCCTGATTTGACACCCTTATTATGCTCAATTTACAGCTCTGAGAATTCCTAACCAGCAGGGACCAAAGTCTTGCCATTCCTGTTGTAATGTGGCTAATGCAGGTAGTCCTCAACATATGATCATTCATTTAATGACTATTTGAAGTTATGACAGTAAAAAAAAGTAACTTAAAAGACCAATCCTCGCACAACTGTAGCAGCATGCCCAAAATCACATTTGGGCACTTGTTAACTGGCATGATGACAGCTGAATGTTTAAGTAGAGTAGAGTAGAGTAAAACAGAACAGAACAGAATAACAGAGTTGGAAGGGACCTTGGAGGTCTTCTAGTCCAACCCCCTGCCTAAGCAGGAAACCTCACACACTTCAGACAAATGGTTATCTAACATCTTTTTAAAAACTTCCAATGTTGGAGCATTCATAACTTCAGGAGGAAAGTTGTTCACTGATTAATTGTTCTAACATTCAAGAAATTTCTCCTTAGTTCTAAATAAGTTATAACTAAATTCTTAGTTCTAAGTAGTTCTAAGATGTCTGAAAGCATACAATTTTGTTGCTTCTCTGATGATACTTACAGTTTGCAGAGGTGTTGTGTTTATGGTCTAACTTAGCTAGAGTCTGGCAGAAGCAAGATGTTAACCCAACAAAAACAGAGCCAAACTACAATGTTGCCCATCAAGGAACTGAAAAATGTCCCTGGAAGATATTTTCAAAAAGTTTCATCAGTTTCATCAGTGTCATATGGATGAATTGTCAGATTTCTGTATTGTTTACAGGCTAAAGTTGTGACATTCTAAACTGAATTCTCTCTAGGCTACAGATCTGGTTATGTGGTGACTCATAATAACTACAACCCATTCCAATTAATAACTGCAATGACTTACTTCTGGAATTCCAGATGTAATTACACTTATAAGTCGAAGCCTACCTGTATCTGAGGCAAATAGAGGAGAAAAGCTATTTTTCTTGTGCTGGAAATAAATCTCACAAAAGTGGATTCCCTCTGGCATGAGGAGCTTTGAAACTGAAATCTATTCAGTAATGGATATATTTTGAGAGCCATTAAAAAGATTCTTCCATCTGAAGAGCTAATCTTAATATTCTGTATTCTTTGAAGACAAGTAAACAGTATTTTAGACTGTCATTGTCAATCTAGAGAAAATACCTTTCCCTCCATTTCATTTTGCTAAAAAGATATTAGTGGTTTTAATTTAACAGAGTCAAAGGATTAACTTGTATAGTAGCAACATGTTTAAGCTAGAAAACATTTGCTATCACCCCAACACTTTTGGACCAGCTGAGAACCCAGGACTGAACAATATATATTGGAAGCAAAAAGAACAGATGCTAAAGCCCCTGTCACACTGCACCAACAGATGCAAAGAGGATGTAAAACGGACAAAAAAGCTTGCCATCCATTGGTTAACGCGATGTACTCACTGCCTCCGTTTTGCTTCCTCTCTATCCGTCCAGCATCTGTTTATTGATGTTTCATCCGCTCAGAAAGTTTTGAGCTGCTCAAAACTTTTGCGTGGAAAATGTATCCAATTCGTCTGTCCTGCATCCGCTACAAATCCGTTACGCATCCGCTATATCCGCTAGGCATCCGTTCCACATCCGCGCAACTCGCATCCGCTCGGACGCAGGGAGGAAGCGGAACGGATGCGGAACGGATGCAGAACGGATGCCTAGCAGATGCAGCACGGAAACAGCATTTAAAACGGAAAAAAACTTCGCAGAGGGGACCTATCTCGGATATTAAGGATGTCTAGAGGATGCCTAGAGGATGCAAAGGGACACCTACACTGCCTATAAAAAGGGGGAGCGACACATCTGGATCTCACTTTCAGACTAGCAGCCCTGCTGCAGACCTCTGCAGCCTTCATCTGCCTCTTCCTCTTCCACAGCATCCAGTCATGTCCACCGTGGATCGTAACACAGTCCTTTTGGCAGCCACCATCCTTCTGCAACAGTGCGAAGCCATCTACAGGCTCTGTGAACTCTACTATGGGAAGAAAAAGGGGCGGCCAAGAAGCGTCTGGGTACGAAGATGGTTCGCCAGAAGAGCAGAGGACGGACTGTAGAACAAGCTGATGGTGGAGCTCAGGAACGAAGACACTCGTGCATTCCAAAACTTCATGAGGATGCCTCCAGCCATGTTTGAAGAAGTTGTGCAGCGGCTGAGACCCAGGTTGACCAAGGCAAACACCAACTTCTGGCCCAGCCTGGACCCTGGGCTCAAGGTGGCACTTACTCTGCGCCACCTGGCCTCAGGGACCACCTACAGCAGCATGCAGTACAGCTGGAGGGTGCCACACAACACCATCAGCATTGTGGTCAGAGAAGTGGTGCAGGCCATCATCGAAGAATACAAGGAGGAGCTCCTCCAGTGCCCCTCCACTAAAGAAGGATGGAAGAAAGTTGCAGAGCAGTGGTATCAGAAGTGGAACTTCCCCCACGCCGTTGTAGCCATCGATGGCAAGCACGTGGCCTGCAAAGCTCCAGCCAAGTCGGGGTCCACTTATTTCAACTACAAGGGCTTCTTCAGCATCATCCTCTTCGCCATGGTCGATGCTGACTACAAGTTCATGTACATCGATGCTTCAGGCAACGGCTCATCTTCAGATGCCCAGGTATACAACGCCAGTCACCTCAAGGAGGAGCTGGAAGGCAACCTCATCCTGGGCTTCCTGGGATCCAGAACCCCTGCCCAACGACACACAAGATGTGCCCTACTTCATCGTGGGGGGTGACACCTTCTCCCTCACAACCTACCTCATGAAGCCCTACACCTCCAGACTCCTCACCCGTGAAGAGAGTATCTTCAACTACAGGCTGTCCAGGGCAAGGTGGGTGGTGGAGAACGCCTTTGGCATCCTGGCCAACAGGTTCCATGTATTTCTCACCACCATGCAGCATCGCCCAGAGACCGTGAGGAGGATCATGGAAGCTTGCTGCATCCTGCACAATCTCATGCGCACCCGCTACCCAGTCTTGCAGAACAGGCTCATGGACCTCCAACAAGGCAATGGGGACATGGAGGCTGGGGAATGGAGGTAAGGGCGAAACCTGATAGACACTGAGGATGTGCAAGGCCCTAACAGAGCCTCACGTGAAGGGAAGAAGCAGCGCAACCTCCTGAAACACTGGTGCAACTCCCCAGCTGGAGCAGTGGAGTGGCAAGACAGGATGATAGATGCTTAATGGATGCTTCCTTGAGCCTGTCTCATCACACTGATGAGATTGGGCCATGTATGTTGAGTGGCCCGACAATGAACAGGGCATTTAATAAAGAGTTGTGTTTAAGTTGAAATGTGTGGATCAATGATTACATTGTTATTGATAATGACTTACCATGATAATTGGGTCATTATCAATGATAATGACTTATCATTGATAATGACTTACCATAGGTGTGGCACCTGGGAGGGTGGACCATACAGTCCCACTATGCTTGCACTGGAGGTTTATCTATCTCACAGCTATTACCCATACCAAAGTTATCCCTGCCCATTCCACAGCTATCTCAACCCATCCCACTGCTATCTTAACCCATCCCACAAGCATGCAAAGGCTTAAACCATTTCTAAAAGTTTCCAGAAAGACTTTATTTAAAAAAAAAGAAATGAAGCAAGTGTGTGAATCAAAAATAGACTTTATTAACAACAAGCTATAAGACAAAAATGAGTCTCTGGCACTCCTCTTGGTCGCTCAGTCTCAGGGGTGAAGGGTGCACGTGCTGTGGAGGTAGCTGGTGCTGGAGTGCTTGTCATCAGCTCCTCCAGAAGCAGAAGCAGCAGAAGCCCCAGCCCCAGAAGAGCGAGCCCATGCTGCAGAAGCCACAGCAGAACCAGAGTGAGGGCCAGGGGGCGGGATGGTAGCCCTGTCCCTCTTGCAAGGGCTGGCAGCAGATGGCTGAGGCTTGCTATGCTTCTGCATGGTTGTGGGGTTGCTGGCTGGCAGGGAGTCTGGCAGGAACCAAGGCTGGCAGGAAGGCTGGCAGGGAGGCAGGCACCAAGGCTGGCAGGAAGGCTGGCAGGGAGGCAGGCACCAAGGCTGGCAGGAAGGCTGGCAGGCAGGCAGGCACCAAGGCTGGCAGGCAGGCTGGCAGGAAGGCAGGCACCAAGGTTGGCAGGCTGGCAGGCACCAAGGCTGGCAGGCAGTCTGGCTACCAGGCAGGCAGGCACCAAGGCAGGCAGGAAGGCTGGCAGGCAGGCAGGCACCAAGGCTGGCAGGAAGGCTAGTAGGTAGGCAGGCACCAAGGCTGGCAGGCAGTATGAACCAAGACTGGCAGGCAGGCAGGCACCAAGGCTTGCAGACTGGCTGGCAGCAAGGCTGGCAGGCAGGCAGACAGCAAGGCTTGCAGGGAGGCTGGCAGCAAGTTGGCAGGGAGGCAGACAGCAAGGCTGGCAGGGAGGCTGGCAGCAAGGCTGGCAGCGAGGCTGGCAGGCAGACATGCAGGCAGGACAGGCAAGGCAGTCGATGTGTCTGGAAGCAGGTCTTTCCTCTGAATGGCGACCTGCTTCCGAGCTGCTTCCGTTATATCCGCGGGGCTGACGCAATGCATCCTCCCCGCATGCGCAATTAATGCTTGGCATCCGCTGTGCATCCGTTTCATCCGCTGTGCATCCGCTGTATCCGTTCCGCATCTGCTTTGCTGAGGTCCCCCGGAAGCCTTGCGGATGTGCCATCTGCTTCCATCCGCTTCCATCCGCTGGGCTTCCGTTCTGCATCCGCTTTCCATCCGCCCTGCGTCCTCCCCACATCCGTGTTATCCGCTCCGATTATGCAAATTTTTGCCCCTTCTGAGAGCGGATAACAACGGATGGAACATTTTTCTCGTCCGTTGTGTCCGTTTTGCATCCGTTGGGCAGTGTGACAGGGCCTTAAAATAGCAATGTAAAATGATATCAGAATTATAGTACTTTGATTAGCCCTGCATAATTTTTCTTAATTGAATATTTACTCAGCCTTTGTTTATATATAGTGAGTAGTTCACATCCTTTATTTCTGAATTCTTCCAGCCTTAAGGCTACAATTACATAAGGGTATCCCTAGGAGGGGAAAGACAGACAAGTCACATCGTGTACCTCCTGATACTGTTACATAAACAACTTCCAAATTCACTTAATGGCATTGTGGCTTGTTCTGGATGCCTTTGCCATTGGGATTGTTTTAGTCCATTTCCATAGAATTAAAGCTTCATATCTCCTATCTATTTATCTGTCTGTCTGTCTGTCTGTCTGTCTATCTATCTGTCTGTCATCTATCATCTATCTATACGCACACACAGAGAGAGAGCATGTTCTCCAAGAGACACTCAAATTATTTCCTCAACTTCTCCAAACATATTAAGCTTTATAATTTTCTCTCAGAAATATTAATACTTAGGGCTATTTGATCTGGACTGCAAAAATCCTGAACACCAAATCATATTTTGTGTTTCCATCCAATGGTCACTTCAGAAATTTGCAGCCCAATCTAGTTTTTAACTGGAGAATAAGTTTATTTAATTTTCCTTTTACAGTAAGCCTTTAAGTCTCCAAAAAGTTTTCCTCTTTTGTCCAGATTATTCATTTCTCTTCATTAAATAGGAGGGTATTTATTTAGATAAATGAAGCACTAGTAAACCAAGATTCATTAATATATATTTAAGGAACTTTGCTGCTTTGATGAATTATTGAAACAAATGTGTGTCTCCATAAAAAACCACAAGTATCTATAAAATGACTCACAGGACAAAATGTTTTAGCATATCATTTTTAAAAAACATTAGGCATGTTTTTAGACTTCCTTCCCCATCCTTTGGGATTCTGATCAATTAATTCGTAGGTCGATAAGGAAATAAACAAACCCCATTTCTCTTCCCAGTCTTGGTTCCCAGCTTCTGTTTCATGAAAATTGCTATAATCTACCAGAAAAGGAAAAAGGTTAGAGTAATCTCCTTGACAAGTGATCCCAAGATATGCTTCAATCAGTTTACGTGTTGATTAAAAATTCAGACATGACTTGCCTGTCCATTCACTACTGAGACAAAATATTTTTTTTTAAAAAAAGATGTGGCTGCTTTAAAATATGCTGATTAAATTATTCATTTCATTAAAGTAGCCACAGATCTGATCTTTTTTCAGGTCCAAAGAAATATGTCTGTGCCATGTCTATATGGACACTTTGAATGAAGCAGAACTGAAATAAGAACTTGACTTATTAATTACACTTCTTTATGCTTTCCCATCATCCCTACCTAAAGAAAGACTATCTAAATTGTATAGAAGGTTATACCAATACCCAAAATTTGCTAGTGTTAACCAGCTAATGTCATTAATGCATCTGAAACGATTTACTGGAATGGCCAATAAATGTGAGTAGTTAAGAGATTATGATGAAGAGATAAGGAGGCTCTGGACCAGATTTTTCAACATGTTTTCAGATATGGTAGTTTGAGGAATTGCCAGACAAGTTGACCCACAAGTTACCTCACAACTCAGTTCACCAACAGTTTATGAATTTAAAATGTCATTGTATACATACTCAATGGAAGCATAATTCCACTGAAGTCAGCGAAGTTCCATTGCAAGTGTGTGTGTTTAGGACTTACTGCTCACCTTCTAAGTATAACCATCACCCAATTAAAGATCTTTAATCAATTATCCCTCTTGCTTTTAACCAATTAATTAAATGATTAATTTGCAGGTGCAAATTATTATTTCTTCCAGCTAGTACCCTAATGAATATTTTGTATTAATTATCTGTGTTGAGCCTTACACTTAAATTACTTAAGGTAGAATTATAGAATTGAAAGCCACAGGAAGATCATCCACACAGGCAGGGGGCCACCCAATCTCCCCCCACCTCCAGTGAGATTTCTAAAGATAAGTCTTCACTGTTAAGACAAAGGGCTGTCATAAGTAGATTAAGGCCCTGTCACATTGGCCGACGGATGCAAAACGTTTGTAAAAAGGACACAGCGGATGAGAAAATGTTCCATTTGTTGTTATCCGCTCTCAAAAGTGCCCTGAATTTGCATAACCAGAGCGGACAACAACGGAAAGGAATGGATGGGGGGAGGATATAGAGGGGATGGAAAGCGGATGCTCCACGGAAGCCTAGCGGATGGGAGCGGATGGCACATCCGCAGGGCTTTCGGGGGAGCACAGCGAAGTGGACGTGCAGCGGAAAGAGTGGATGCAGAGCGGATGCCTAGCGGATGAAGCGGATGCAGAGCGGAAGCCGAGTGGGAGCCTAGCGGAAGCCTAGCAGATGCACAGCGTTCACTGTGCATGCGGAGAGGATGCATTGCGTCAGCCCCGCAGATATAAAGGGAAGCAGCTCGCAAGCAGGTCACCATTCAGAGGAAAGACCTGCTTCCAGACACAGCTCTCCAGCCAGCCAGCCAGCTAGCCAGCCAGCAAGCCAACAACCCAACAACCATGGGGAAGAAGAGAAAGTCTCAGCCATCTGCTGCCAGCCCTGGCAAGAGGGACAGGGCCACCATCCCACCCCCTGGCCCTGACTCTGCTTCTGCTGGGGCTTCTGTTGCTCGGGCTCGCTCTTCTGGTGCTGGAGCTTCTGCTGGCGCTGCTCCTGGTGCTGGTGCTTCTGCTGGTGCTTACTCTGCTGACACTGCTCCTGGTGCTTCTGCTGGTGCTTACTCTGCTGGCGCTGCTCCTGGTCCTGCTGGTCCTGCTGGTGCTCCTGGTGCTGCTACTGCTGCTGGTGGTGCTGCTGGTCCTGCTTTTGCTGCTACTGTTGTTGTTGCTGCTGCTGCTGCTGGTGGTGGTGGTGGTGTGGAGGAGCAGCCCCTACAACCTCGAAGCCCCTCTGATGAGGGCCCATATGGCGCTACCAGAGGGAGGAAGAGGCAGACACGTGAACGGGAGAGGAGGCAATACACCATAGAAGAGGAACATGAGGAGGAGGTGCTGGAGTGGCTGAGGGAAAATGAATATCTTTGGCGGAAGGGACACAGGCTCTATTGAGACACCAAGAGGAAGCAGGCTGCTTGAGGGAGAAGGCAGAGAGCCTGGGCTACACTTCGGAGGTGCTCCTCGGCTGGTGGAAGCACATGCATACCTGGTATGGGAAGCTGCACCTCAAGAAACCTGGCCAGGCCGCGGTCAAGCTGATGGACAGAGAGAACTACGTGATGGCCAAGTGCAGCTTCTTGGAGGGTGGGATCCGCCACTGAGGAGCAGCCCCTCTCACAATCCTCTCTCTCAGGCAGCCTGCTGAGAGCCAGTCCTCTTCTGGCAAAGAGTCAGCTCCTGTGTCCAGGCAGGTATCTGTGGAGCGTGCCACGACGGAGACCCCCCCTGACAGCTGTACTACCCCTGGCAGAGCACATGGAGGACCCCCTGACACAGTGGGAGCAAGGAGAGGGCACTTCCACCACAGCCCAACCCGCATCCACCCCCAGCTCCACCTCCACCGAAAGGCAGAGAGACAGACTGGAGGGGCAGAGCCACACTGTCCTGCTGGAGATCAGGGACACTATCAGGAGCAGCATAGATCTCCTCTTGCTGGTACACACCGACGACCCATCCTCCAACCGCAAGCCCTTCTTTACCTACGTCAACCAGACCCTCATGAACATGTCGGAACCCCAGTACCAGGGGGTGAAGGACAGGATCACCGATCTTCTTCACAACCGTCCAGACCCAGCTGAACCTGCTCCCACCCAGTCCAGGCCTGCTCCTCCACCCCAGGTGATGTCACTGCCCTTCCAAGGCTTTCCACAGGCCCTCCCCTACCAAGGCTATGGCTACCAGGAGGTCCAGCAGCACAGGCAGCCCTTCCCAGTCCAGGCACAGGTACATCGGATGCCACAAGTGCCACTGATGCCACCGATGCCACCCACGCCACCGAGGCCACCCACGCCACCGATGCCACCCACGCCACAGATGCCACCGACGCCTCACCTCACTCAGCTGCAGACCAGACATCCCCACTACACTGCTCCTTCCTCCACCCCACAGCCAAGCCCGGCCTCAGAACATCTGTCATTGGTTTTGGGGCTGACACCCCATGTCATGGAGGAAGGGGCTCTCAACATCACAGGACTGAGCCAGCTGTCTGAGAGCTTCCTCCACACACCGTTCCCTGTTGTCCTCTCGGGGCCAGGCACCCCAATGGTGCCTCAGACCAGCACTCCAGCAGCCACCTCCATAGCACCTGGACCCTTCACCCCTGAGTTTGGGCACGCCTCAGAGTGACCAAGAAGAGTGCCAGAAACTGGGTGGCTACCTGCTGACTTTATTTTTGCTTTGGACACTTGACTTGGGTCATTTTTCTTTTACAGCTTGTTATTAATAAAGATTATCTTTGCTTCACACACTTGCTTCATTTATTTTTGTAAATAAAGTCTTGGTTGAAACTTTTAGAAATGGTTTAAGCCTTTGCATGCTTGTGGGATGGGTTAAGATAGCAGTGGGATGGGCACGGATACCTTTGGAATGGGTAATAGCTGTGGGATGGGCACGGATACCTTTGGGATGGGTAATAGCTGTGGGATAGATAAACCTCCAGTGCAAGCATAGTGGGACTGTATGGTCGGTCCACCCTCCCAGGTGAAACCTTTGGCTCTTCATTATCAATAACAATGTAAGCATTGATCCATACATTTCAACATAAACACAACTCTTTATTAAATGCCCTGTTCATTGTAGGCCCACCCAGCATACATGGCCCAATCTCATCAGTGTGATGAGACAGGTTGAAGGAAGCATCCTTTAATCATCTATCATACTGTCTTGCCACTCCACTGCTCCAGCTGGGGAGTTGCACCAGTGTCTCAGGAGGTTGTGCTGCTTCTTCCTTTCATGTGAGGCTCTGTTGGGGCCTTGCACATCCAGAGTGTCTATCAGGTTTCGCCCTTGCCTCCATTCCCCAGGCTCCATGTCCCCATTGCCTTGTTGGAGGTTCACGAGCCTGTTCTGTAACACTGGGTAGCGGGTGCGCATGAGATTGTGCAGGATGCAGCAAGCTTCCACAATCCTCCTCATGGTCTCTGGGCGATGCTGCATGGTGGTGAGAAGCACCTGGAACCTGTTGGTCAGGATGCCAATGGCATTCTCCACCACCAGCCTTGCCCTGGACAGCCTGTAGTTGAAGATACTCTCTTCACGGGTGAGGCATCTGGAGGTGTAGGGCTTCATGAGGTAGGTTCTGAGGGAGAAGGCGTCATCCCCCACGATGAAGTAGGGCACATCTTGTGTGTCGTTGGGCAGGGGGTCTGGATCTGGAAAGCCCATGATGAGGTTGCGTTCCAGCCCCTCCTTGAGGTCCCTGGCATTGTATACCTGGGCATCTGAAGATGAGCCGTTGCCTGAAGCATCGATGTACATGAACTTGTAGTCAGCATCGACCATGGCGAAGAGGATGATGCTGAAGAAGCCCTTGTAGTTGAAATAAGTGGACCCTGACTTGGCTGGAGCTTTGTAGGCCACGTGCTTGCCATCGATGGCTCCAACGGTGTGGGGGAAATTCCACTTCTTATATCACTGCTCTGCAACTTTCTTCCAGCCTTCTTCAGTGGAGGGGCACTGGAGGAGCTCTTCCAGGTGTTCTTCGATGATGGCCTGCACCACTTCTCTGACCACAATGCTGATGTTGTTGTGTGGCACCCTCCAGACGTACTGCATGCTCCTGTATGTGGTCCCGGAGGCCAGGTGGCGCAGATTGAGTGCCACCTTGAGCCCAGGGTCCAGGCTGGGCGAATTTGGTGTTTGCCTTGGTCAACCTGGGTGTCAGCCGCTCCACAACTTCGTCAAACATGGCTGGCGGCATCCTCATGAAGTTCTGGAATGCACGAGTGTCTTAGTTCTTCATCTCCACCTTCAGCTTGTTGTACAGTCCATACTCTGCTCTTCTCCTGATCCATCTTCGGACCCAGACACTTCTTGGCCACCTCCTTTTCTTCCTGTAGAACAAGTGAAAGAGCCTGTAGATGGCTTCGCACTGTTGCAGAACGATGGTGGCTACCAAAAGGAGTGTGTTACGATCCATGGTGGAGATGACTGGATGCTGTGGAAGAGCAAGAGCAAGATGAAGGTTGAAGAGGTCTGCACAGCAAGGCTGCTGGGCTGAAAGATCCAGGTGAGTTCCTCCCCCTTTTTATAGGAAATATCATTTTTTCGCTCGGTGTCCTTTTGCATCCTCTAGGCATCCTGCAGTCATCCTAAATATCCAAGATACGTCCCCTCTGCATACGTTTTTTCCATTTTAATGCTTTGTATGTGAGCTGCATCTGCTTTCATCCTTTCTCTGTCCGTGCTACTAATGCTGCGCATCCGTTCTGCATCCGTTTCGCTTCCTCCCTGTGTCTGTTTTCCGCTGGAGCGGATGCGAGTTGCGCGGATGCGCAGCGGATGCCTAGCGGATATAGCGGATGCGTAACGGATGACGACGGATGTAGAACGGATGTTCCCCGTTTGCGTTGCGGATGCAGAACGGACGCGTTGGATACATTTTCCGCTCAAAAAGTTTTGAGCAGCTCAAAACTTTTTGAGCAGATGGAACCTCAGTCGATGGATGCTGGACGGATAGAGAGGATGAAAAACAGATGCAGTGAGTACAGAATGGAAGCATCACGTTAACCAACGGATGGCAAGTGTTTCTCTCCATTTTACATCCTCTTTCCATCCGTTGGTGCAGTGTGACATCCTTTAGGAAGGATTGGAGTCTACTTCCCCCATAAAAAACTGCAACACTGGAATGTTTCAAGCTGTGAAGTGTCAGTTGGTATAATCAATATACAGTATCTAATAGCTGATTGAGATTTGGATTTAGAATTGAATACTTGTTCTATTCTCACAAGTAAAAAGTTTCTCTTTTAGAACATTTAAGAAAACAGTAGAATTCACAACTGCAGCGAATGGAAGGCCAATTAAAGCTTTTTTTCTTCCTCTTGTTTTTCTGTCCACCATCCCAATACAAAATTGAATCTTGTCTACTTGTTTAGTTCTTTTTGAGCAGTTTAGGTTTTCTTGATGTAATTTTATTTTCCTCTAAGGATTTAGAGAAGAAATAACCTGTTTTTCCCCAAGCACTTTCTTAATCTCTTCTAGTACATGGAAGATACCATTTGGAATCAAAATAATTGTTTTTAAGGGAATGAGTTCTCTGCTATTTAGGATAAGTGTAAACATTGCCTGTCATTCTAAGGAATACCTTCCTATGGCATATACTTCTCTGATGTGGACATACCTCCTACTTCGAGAGAAAATATATATATATAATCCCAGACAAAGAGGCAGATTTACACAATGGTAAATCCCAACCTGTTGTCCTGATTATTCTGCTGTATCTCTACTGAGAGCAAGTGAAGGTGTAACTAATAGAAGAAAATATTTGAAGCTTGGGGTTGAACTAAGTCTCTGAGCTTGATGGTTTTCTTGCAGCCATTTCACGACCAAAATACGTAACTCCTTCCTTATTAGCATTGATGATATTACTTAGCTTGGTCATAAAACATCTGCAAGAAAACAACTAAACTCAGAGATTAATATTTTTTTTACTATTGGTTCTGTGGGTGTGGCTTGGTGGGCATGGCAGGGGAAGGATACTGTAGATCTCCAGTCAGAGATGGTATTTGTTGGTTCTCTGAACTATTCAAAATTTCTGCTATCGGTTCTCCAGAACCACCTCTATACTTTACCACATATACTTTAGCAGTTCTAGCAGGATACCATGATTGGGGAAAAAAACAAGTTCCAATCGTGAAAAAATATAAGAGAATTTTTGTTGGAAGAAAGTAAGTAGTTTGCGGACAGAAGTAAATATTAGTCAGATAATTAACGTGTTAAATGTTCTACAGAAAATGTCTAGAGAGAGGAACTGCAATTCATTAGATGTTCCAAAGAATCAAGAAGTGCTAAGTACTATTTAACCAATTGCCTCTGATTTAATTTCTCTGTTTTAGGGGTTCCCTACCTCATAGCCTCTACTGGGTCTTGAGCTGTTTCAAACTGGGCTATGGAAGTGGAGAGCTAGCATACGCATCCACACTTGAACAAATAAGGGGCAAGCATGTGAGTGCACACTTCGTTTTTGCGAGCTGAGGGCGTATATGCCCACCACTTGCACAAATGGAGCTACACGTTTGCTCTCTGCTCACGTGGAACCATCCTCTCTCCCCTCCCCCCAACCCTCCAGTCCGCACCGACTTTGCCTTCTGTCTTCTTGGGCCTGTGTTCTGATTCATATAAATACTAAAACCAAAAAGGGGCACAAAAAGTTAAAAATAGAGACATGTTTCATAGCCTGTGGAAAGAATCACAGAGGACCTCTCCTACCCATCTGAAAGATAAGCCTCCAAAAGCTGTGACACTTCAGTAATGTCCCTCCTGTAGATCTGAAGTTTGTAATAGGAGATAAAGTTATGGTGATCCCAATCTCAGAACCATTTTCATCGAAAAATCTATTGCATTCCTATATAAATGTTAGAATTTATTATTTTTATTATCTGCTACTTGAAGTGTTCCCATTTTTAAATGCTGAATACCTGAGAAAGGTTGAAAAATTGATATGCAAAGGAAGTTGCAAAATGTAAAAGTAGCCTGGAACAGAAATGGGAAATTCATGAAATCGATTTGCCTCAATGATATATGAGTTCTGTTCATTCACTCATTCATTCATTCATTCATTCTAAAATGTACATCTCACTCACACTCACTGTTTGAATGTATTCTGCAAATGTGGAATATTAAGATGGATGGTTCCTCAAGCACCATAAATTTTCCTAAAATTTTGTATGTCTATTCAAGGGGATCAGCTGCAACTCTAACTTTGCAAGGGATATTTGATATTATATCAACCATCGGGACTGGATGGGATCCACACTCAGTGGCATGGACAGTATAAAGCAGGGGTGTCAAACTCACATCGTCACAAGTGGTATGACATGTCACAACTTTTCCCCTTTGCTACCCTGGGCATGGGTGTGGCCGTACATGATGCATCCAGCCTGCGAGCTGTGAGTTTGACACCCCTGGTATAAAGAAATCCTGGCTTCTGTATTGTTAGCAATATCTTTTGAAATGAGGGCCTTGCCCTTATCATGTTCTGAAATTTACATAATGATTATTTTTGAAAATGGGAAAGGATCCCATGAGATCCAATAATTAAGCTGTTGTCCAATATCCTTATTAACTGAAGATGTCAAGATTTTGACAGTTACTTTGACATGAAGTTCATAAATGGTGATCCCGTGACTGTGGGATGCTGCAACTAAACAGAATTCATTTAACAATGGCAACTGGGGCTGCCACAACCACTGTTGTAAATTGGCACAGTCTTGCATTGTCATATTTTATGAGTGCATCAACTAGCATCAGAACTGCCGGTCCATTATGATTGTTAAGTGAGGACCACCTGTATTAACAAACTTTGAAAAAAGCATAGAATTCTGTAATGGAATAATAACCGTAACAATTTCACTCTTTGCTTTCAAATGCATACCAAGTTTGAGATAATTGTAGTAAAAAAAAAGTTACTATATATTCAGACATGGTCCACTCAGACTCAATGAAAAAGTAACATAAAGTAAAGATACAGTAATAATTATTCAGTGAAGGCTGGACTATACCATGGTTAATATATTCACAAATGGTTGAAAGGATAAAAACTATCTTAAGAATGAAGGAGGGACATTAAGAAAAATGACAGCATTTGAAATGCGTAAACAAAACCAATGCCATCTGTTAGGGTACATAAAAATGTTTCTCAGATACAACAAAGAGATAGAACCAATTAAAAAAAAACTATGATAAAATGAGTACAAAATTTTAAAGAAAGAATCACAACAAAACAATGGGAAGAGTTATGGACCAAATCTATAAAAAATTATTTCAAGCTATAACTTAAAATAAAATACAGTAGACATCTCCATCAATAATCTTCAAGATAGGTAATAAATGTTGGAAATGCCATAACACAGAAGGGACATTTTACTATTGTCTAGTGGGCATAGATATATATAAAAAAATTCAAGCAGCATTGAAAAAAAATACAAAATACAATGTGGAAAATTTTGGATATTAAATTTGAAATAAAATCACATTTTTAAATCAGATATAATCCCAGATTATATCAATAAGAAATGCCATTATTTTCTGAGATACATGCTTACAGCAACAAAAATATTTTTTCCCCTTAGATAAAAGATACAATTTTGATGATATCTGATTGGAAACTGAAAGTTGGATTATATGAAGTGTTGGCAAACAGCAGTTAACCCAAAATTCACAACAGCAGTTAAACCAAATTCAAGCAAGCATGGTTCCCATACAATACAAACAATATTATGGAGCATGGCAAGTATAATAAACATAGTAAGGTTCCAAAGGGGGTGAAAATGCTTATAAACACTGCAAATTAATAGAGATGCAAGAAATGGAAGGTTATATATGAAGTAGATTTTTTAAAGTTTTGTTGTTTATATAGATAACATATAAACAACAAGTAACAATATAATGGAGACCTTAGTATTACATATTAAGCTTAAAACAGAACCTTCAGTACATAGAAATGATTTTGTAGTTGTTCATAATACCACATTCAGCTTTAGATATAAAATTCAACCAACCTTATGCTTATCAACTTTAAGATTTAGAAATCTTAGTTAATATTGACTCAAACTTTATTTTTCTTTATTTTTAAAGATTTAGGTTATCTAAACATCAGACTCAGTGTTAATCTCTAGTCAACACTGCATAAATACCACTGTACACAAATAATATAATCTATTTATTTATATTTTATAATAATGATACAAGGTGAAAAGGAAAACAAAACAAAACAAATAGCAAGCTTTTGGGAAAAGCAATGGATTTTCATCCCATTTGGTTTTATGGATTTATGAATTATAAAATTAATCTCTCTACTTATGCAATTACCAATGGAATAATTTTTCTTATCATTAAGATGCTATGTGGAACTCATCAAGGATGTTTCTTATTTAACATCAAATGTGTTGTTGAAACTTTTCACCAACTTAAGTCATCCAATGACATTCAAGGTATTTGAGAAGTAGGAATTGAACATATATTGTTGTTAGAGGCAGTGGTACCTTGAGTCCTTTCCATGACAGCCAAAGACTCTTACCCTGATATGTGGAAATGGTGTAAAAATATCAAGTCCAATATTATTCTGAATATAAATGCAATTAGAATAACTCTAATATTTTACTAGTTGATAATCTGGTATCTGTGGAACTTTGTGAAAATATTGGCTTTTTTTGTTTAGATACTATGAAATAGTTATGGTTAATTATATTTAAGAGTATATCTTCATTGATTAATAAGAGTATCTCAAACTGCAAAGATAAATGGGGATGCAGAAGTATGTATCACTTTATCTTTATACTTCCTAAATAATACTGTTGGGAGTTAAAACCCACCCCTCTCCTAGATAAATGAAAAAATTTAGGATATATTAAAAAGGCAGAATATTTCCCCTAAAAGAGAAGTAGAAACTCAAAGAGGCAGAAACTCAGCCCCCCACCACCTTTGCTAATGGGCCATTAAGGTCTGGGCTGGTCTATTCTACAAAGATCTACCACCTTCAGGCAGACCCATGATAGGAATCCCAAAGCCCTTTCATTACATCATCATCCAGCAAGGCTCAACCAAGCCTGGATGGGACTCAGGACAGCCTACAGAGTTGTCCCTGCATGGTCCCATAGGAGTCTGACAACCAATCAGAATACAAGCTCAAATGCAAATCCCAACAGAGGGCACAAACCCAGGGACTCTCAGCATCTCTTCCCTTTTCACTCAGGAATTCCAAGGCATGTGATCCTGTCCACCATCTTTCCAGGCAGCCTCGACGTTTCTGTTATCTTTTTCCCCACTTGGAACAGAACCCAGATGGACATTTCTTCCAACAATTCTCAAATCACTTTTTATGTAACAAGCTTTACATAAGTTTACCACGTAGTTTACCTTACAGTCTCCAGGAATTCTGCATATTCTGGAAACCTCTTTTATAAAACTTGCAAATTGTTTTAGCAATTATGATGTTTTATAGATCCAACTAGATGGGTTCTACAAAATGAGACAAATGGTTGGGAAACAGCCACCAGCATTTCACTATATTCATAGCATTAGCAGTAAAAACAAAAATCAAATATTAAAACCTATGGAGGAAACAGCATCGCCCTAGGCCATTCACATTAACACACATGCAAATATTCTAAAACAAATCTTTTTACATGTTTCCAGAAGATAATCAGAATAAGTGAAACACTGAATGTAAATAACAGAATAATTCCACTTCTTGAAAAACTTACTTAATTTCAGTAAGCTTGAATTATGTGAAATAAGGCTCAATGGCCAAGTTATTTAAAATTCCTAAAGTTATTAGAACCATTCATCCAGTATCTACCATGATAACCAGACAGAAACAATTACATATTTTAAAAAAGAGTCAAACAACCAAAGTACTGTCTTAATCAAATATAAACTTAAATTTGAAAAGCCTCCAAGGATCTCTGAAGAGACAATACAGCACTGAACATGAGGGTACATATTTCCCTAAGAGGTAAAGCATAGAAATGTGCAGAATCATCCCTTGTATTCACAATAATATTAAATTACAACAGAAGACTTATAGAATAGGAATATCAATACATGACTGTACACGGCCAGTGAAATTGCACTGAAAGCTGAGCTGGAAAATGCACATATTTTAAAAAGGTTAGGTAGTCAACCAACATATAATATCCTGGACATAAAGTCATCTCAAAGTCTCTTTCTGTGATCTTTCAGAATTCCTGGAGAATAAGTTTAGTGTCAGAAGAGTAGAAAAAGACAAATATCATACCTATCTCCAAAACGTGGGGAAAAAAGAAGACCTGCATAATAATAGACTGATCTGCTTCGTCCAAATACCATGCAACCTTCTGGTACAAACTTAAAAAGCAGTTTGTAATCACTTGAAAAATTGCCTGGCAGGAGGTAGAATAGGTTTATTAAGAATAATTCATGCAAATTCTACCAATCTCTCTCTCTCTTTTTTTTTTTTTTTTTTGGTAACATAGAATTGAATAACAGAGTTGGAAGGGATCTTGGAGCTCTTCTAGTCCAACTCCTGCTCAGGCGTAAAATCCTATACAGTGGTGCAATTCAAAATATTTTACTACCGGTTCTGTGGGCATGCACTTCGTGTGCAGAGTGCTCTAAAATGGGCAATTTTAAGCATGAAAACTTACCGTCAGTGCTGATGAGTAAAACAGCTGAGGCGTGGCAATCCACTCTGCCGTGCCTATCAGCTGAGCTACGAACAAAGGAAATATAGGACAGGAAAGGGCGTGGGTGAATGGGTGGGCCAACTGCTGACCAGCACTACCTGATTGCTAGAACTAGTGTGAACCGGCAGCATACCACCACTGATCCTATACAGGGATGAGATTCAAATTTTTTAACAAACGGTCTATGGGTGTGGCTTAGTTGGTGGGCATGCCTTGGTGGTCATGTGACTGGGTGGACATGGCTTGGTGGTCATGTTATTGGCTGGGCATGGCCAACTCAATATCATTCACATTGAGGCACGCATCTCCTCGCCTGGCCTCTCATGATTGTGGGGATGCTGCAACAGTCGTAAGTGTGAAAAATGGTCCTAAGTCACTTTTTTCAGTGCCACTGTAACTGAATGGTCACTCCACACAAGCAAAATGTGAGAAAAGGGAAAAGGAGGGGGAAAAACTGCAGAGAAGTTCCTGAGACAGGAAGTCTAGTCCTGCCAATAATATAAAAAGGTTAATGGAAAGGCAGTTTCTGTAAGCAATACCAGAATGTTTCTTTCCTGCCTTCCTTACAGGATTAGACCAGTAATTTCTTCTAACAACCAGTTCTCCAAACTGCTTAGAATGTTAACAACCAGTTCTAGTGAATAGGTAGAATCCCACCCCTGAATATAAGATAGGAAAGGGCGGGGATGGATGGGCGGGACCAACTGCTGGCTGACACTATCTGATTGCTAGAACCAGGGTGAACTAGCAGCATACCACCACTGATCCTATACCATTTCAGACAAATGGTGTCCATCCAATCTCCTTTTAAAAACTTCCAGTGTTGGAGAATTCACTTCTGGAGTTGTTCCACTGGTTAATTGTTCTAACTGTCAGGAAATTTCTTCTTAGTTCCACATTGCTTCTCTCCTTGATTGCTTCTTGTCCTGCCCTGCCTTGTCCTGCCACATTATCAACAAGTGATAAGTTTAGTTGACCGCAGGAATGAGGGAACATCATGCACTTCCATTTCCACAGAGCATCCGATAATGCCTTCTGTGAGACTAGGATGTTCTGACCAAGGCTTCCTGAGTCTGTAATTAAGCACACATTTAGTTAGGACAACTCTAGTTTTATTTCACCGCTGGGAATTATGTTCATTCCCAGCCTGTAATGAGTCCCAAACAGTCCCTCAAGATAAGCACCCACCTTTCTTTCCTTTGAATTGCTGCCAACAACAAAAAAGCCAAATGAACTATAAAAAAACCAACTGAAGTACAAAGTCCACACAGCGCATCAAGGATTAATCCAAACAGAATGAATGACTTTGCTTCCTGCAAAGGTTTTGTCACCTTTGCCTGTCCTTTATAATTTATGGGAGGGGCAATCACCTCCCGAGTCACCCCTTTTGTCTCAGCTGTTCTTGCCTTCTAGCAGTTCTGCGCATACGTGCACTGGGAACAGGCTCCTCTTGTTGCTCTGCCTCCCTGCTGCCAGATTCCGAAGGCTCCAGACTCAGCATACCATCCCAGATAGTCCTTCCCACATCTCTGCTTCAGATGCAGGACCCTCATCCAAGTCATCTCCAGACTCCCGGACTGGTCCCCATTCTTCCCCACTGTCTAATTTCACTGCTGTCTGCACAGGCTGCCGGCGAACCACAACATAGGAAGACAAATGGCAAAATGTGGGTTGAACTAGGCAGGTAGTCCTTGGGTTATGATCATTCCTTCAGCAACAGCTCAAAGTTATCACAGTGCTAAATGAGGGGGAGTGACAACTGATTCTCAAAGCTGTGGACCTCACCATGTCCCCACTGTCACGTGATTGCAATCAGGCACTTGGTGATGGGCTCACAATTTTAATGGTTGCAGTGCCCCACAGTCCTGTGATCACCATTGGTGACCTCACATGTTGGCTTCCCATAAATAAAGTCAATGGGGAAACCTGTGGGAGATTTCAAATCAATCCCACCGCTTCTTCTCCTGCTTGTCTGCCTCTCCCCAACAGTCTAATCACATCTCACCATTCCCTCATTGATGTCCCATACAGTTCTTGCTTAACAAAAGCAACCAGTACTGCCAAGTGATGCAATCAAGGCAATGTCATGCTTTACAACCACATTGCAACAAAATCTTCCAATTGGCATCATGACTCAAGGACTACCAGTACAACCATTAGATCGATACAGAACAGAATAATTGTTGAACAAAACAGTTGAATAATCATACCATGAATTAATGTATGCTTTTCTACCACTTGTACACTTTTCTACATTAAGGTGAAAAAGTCAAGTGGAGAACCACAGGGCTTTTTTTTCTAGATCATGCGCTGTTCCGCACCTTATAAATGACTTGGATGACAGCAGTCAGAACATATGAGTGTCAAATTTGCAGATGACACAAAGATGGCAGTGGGAGGTGGAGGAAACAAATACATTATCAAGATTCAGGAGCAATCTTGACAAGCTTGAAAGATGGATTTCAATAGGAATAAATGCTCAGCCTTATGTTTAGGTAGAGCCTGATAATAGGACGAGGGAATCAGTGGTGGCATCAAAAAAAAAAAATAATATTACCAGTTCTCTGGGTGTGGCTTGGTGGGCATGGCAGGGGAAGGATACTGTAAAATCCCCATTCCTTCCCCACTCCACAAACCTGCTTTCCAGCTTTGTTCTCCTGCACAGGGCAACAAAAGAAGATACAGCCAATCAGCTGGGACTCAGGAGGCAGGGAATTGATGGGGATGGGGTCACTCAAGGGTGAAATTTACTGGCTCTTTAAACTACTCAAAATTTCCGCTACCGGTTCTCCAGAACCTGTCAGAATTGGCTGAATACCACCTCTGGAGGGAATCATACTGGACAGCTGTACATGAAAAAAGGAATATGTGTGCCTTGGTGGATCGCAAGGCGAACATGAGCCAACAGTAGAATACAGCTGGCAAAAAATAAAAAGCAAATAAAGACCTAAGCTTGTATCAACAATGGTAGTGTCAAAATGAAAAGAAGCCATCATTTCCTTTATTCTGCACTGGTCAAATCACACCTAAAATATTGTTTCCTATTCTTTGGTATTACATTTAGGAAAGACATTATCCAATGGGAGTTTGTACAGAGAAGTACCAAATGCTAAAAGAGTCTGAAAGAAAACATTTACAAGAAAACATAGATGTTACATTTATTTAACTTGGAGAAGGTTTCACATTTATTTAACTTGGAGAAGGTTTCAGCATGCTAGCTGTCTTCAGGTATTCAAAGGTCTGATCCCTAGAAGATGTGGCAGAATTATTCAGAGCTGTTGCAGAAGATAGGATTTTGGGAAAAAAAAATCTGTTTCAGTTACCAGGCTGTAATGATTATGATAGAACATCAGAAAAAGATTGTAAGTCTTTGAGTTGTTCAACCGTGGAACAGACTTCATCAGGAGATTGTGGATTTTTTTTGCCGGAACTTTGAATAATGAGACGATTTATTAAATTTAATAAATAACATAAAACAAACTACAGGTAATTTTTGAGTTAAGAATGTAATGGAGCTTGCCAGTTACATTTGTATATCCAAGGATTCGTTGGAGTGAATCATGCCCCTGCTTTCGCCCACACATTTGCTAATTGAATGTGTAGGTCGTTAAGTGCACAGAAGGTATCTCAGGGTGGGGAAGGTCATAGGGGAGCCTAGCAATGAAACAGGTCACCTGCTTCAGACTACCTAAGGCCTCCCCCAACCCACAATTGCTCCCCCACAACTTGCAGCACTGGGTCACTTACCCTGTGAAGATCTAGCAAGCTGTCTCCTCTCCAGTCTCTCTGCAGTGGTTTCTTTGCCTGCTTCCTTTCTTAGCGTGAAAAGTGTTTGCAAGCCCATGATTAGGCTTGAAGCAATGCAGTTTCACTGCTCCAAAGTTTCGTCGGCTTCCAAATGCTTTTCGTGCCAAGACTAGAAGCTTCTGGAGGCTGAGATGTCACTGTACTTTAGGCCTCTGTTCTCTGCAAACCGAGACCTGCATGAGATCTGCAGCAAAAGGTTTTGCACACGGAGAGGCCTACCCTCTGTTTGCAAAGCCTTTTGCCATGGATTTTGTGCAAGCCTTGGTTCACAGAGAACAGAGGCCTAAAGTACTGTAGCATGAGACTACGCAAGATCAGTAGTGCAAGATTTCACACTACCGATCTTCCATACTCTCATGCTACTTTAGGCCTCTTTTCTCTGCGAATGCACCAAAGCAGCAAAGGAACTGACAGATAGCTAGGTCATCACAAGTCAGTGAGTCATACAGATTATACAGATTAACAGAGTTGGAAGGGACCTTGTAGGTCATCTAGTCCAAAGCCCCACCTAAGCAGATCCTACACCATTTTTGACAGATGGCAATCCACTCTCTTCTTGAAAGTTTCCAGAAGCTCCCACCACTTCTGAAGACAAGCTGTTCCATTGGTTTGCTGTCAGAAAGTGTCTATTTCCAGGTTAAATCTCTCCTTGTTCAGTTTCCATCCATTGTTCCTTGTCTGGCTTTTGGGTGCTTTAGAAAATAGATTGACCCCCTCCTCTCTGTGGCGGCCCCTTAAATCTTGGAACACTGCTATTATGTCTCCCCTCATCCTTCTCTTCACTAGACTAGCCCTGCCCAGTTCCTGTAATCATTCTTCATATGTTTTAGTCTCCAGTCCTCTAATCATCCTGGTTGCTCTTCTCTGCACTCTTTATAAAATCTCAACATCTTTTTTATAGTTTGGTGACCAAAACCAGATGTAGTAGTCTAGGTGTGGTCTTACTATGGCTTTATAGAGTGGTATTAGTACCTCCCTTGATCTTGATTATATCCCTCTATTAAAGCAGTTTAGGATTGCATTTGCTTTTTTGGCTGTCATCACATACTCCACAGGCCTGACCAGGCAGTGGGGAATAGACAGGGTGAATATTGCAGTGCCTCTGCCTTCATTTTTAAGTGTGAATGACTGCTGTGGTGTTTCAACATTTGTAACTTCGAGACTGTGTCATAAATACTTTGGGGAGGGGGTGTTATGTCATAACCTTGAATGGTTGCTAAATCAACTGTCATAACTCGAGGATTACCTGTATTTAAAGAGAGCATGGATGGTCACATTTCAGGGATGCTCAAGTACTAGATTCTTACACAGAGGATGTGTGACAGAGGATTGGACTAAGTACTTTCCAAGAATACTTGTAACTTCTAAGATTCTATGATTCTATGAAATGCATTTAAGATTTTATAGTCGAACTTTAAATAAAATTAAACACCCAAAAATCTTTTTGACCAGTTAAGAAAAAATACTGGGCTGCCTAGTCTGTCAAGATTTTCCTATCCATCTTTCATACCTCTTTGAAACATGCCATTGGCTATGACACAACACTAAATTAAGCTATTCATATATTCTATTAATTTAATATCCATTCCTATGTTCCTCTATTTTGCTCTATCCACATGGTTCAAAGTTTTGCAGCATAAATTCAGCGCCAGAAAAATAAACACAGATGGCTGATACTTCATTTAAAGTCTTTATAAACATATTAAGTAAATTTTACAAACCAGTTGTAGATTTCTCCAACATGGAGCAAACTCAAACAGAAGTAAATATGTTGCAAGTGCAGAGCAGCAACTCAACTTCAGCAGCAACTCAGGAGCTCAGAAACAGACATCAGTTTCACTTTAGTTCAGCAGGCAAGCAAGATACACAGCAGAGGAGAGAAGCAGTTTCATTTCAATAGACAGACTCAGAGCTTAACAGAGCTTCAGAGCTGCAGAGCTTAATATAGAGCCATACCTAGACAACTTCTAGTTTCAGTTTCCAAACAGTCCTCATTGGCTGACTTTGTTGCTATGCTTATTCATTAGCTTGTTACCATGCTCCATTCCAGTTCATGAATATACTCTGACACACATAGCTGGTTGCACTCCTTTTTGAATGTTGTCCATAAAAGTTCTAGTGTGGTTATCATCCCCAACTTTTCCTATCATTGATGTAGCAGAGATATAAACATTAAATCCAAATAATGATTATAGTTAGTGCTTTTGAAATTGTTAATCATAAGACACAGGTTAAAAGCTTCAGTAAATAAACAAGGAGTACATACCTAAATGACCATGATGCTAACATATTGGACATGTTGAGTATGTAGCAGAAAGCTGTAGCTTCATTTTTTTTTAATGTCTTATTAGCACGCGGGGAGGGGGGATTTGTACTTGGATTACAGCACACAGGGAGAGAACCACAAAGTAGAAATCTCCCTCATCACTTAAGTTGAATTAATTAGAGACAAATTAGGAGTGTCAGTGGGGACTTTTCCAACAACTTTATAATCATCTAGGAACTTTTCTTTGAATTATGCCTTTTCTTCCTCAGTTAAAACCTCTAACCTCAGTCCTCATCCTGTACTTGAAATTCATTAAAGAAAAGCAGATATTACTGTCACACATGACATGTTTGGTGTAAAGCACCGTTTGCAATATCTTGGAGTAGAATAATATCATCAGAAGAGCCCTGGTATGCAAGGACTATCGGACAAACAGGCAGAAGACTAGAAGAACATATGCATGAACATCAATTAACAATCTAAAGACAAGGTGAAACCTCTTAATTTCAGAACGTATGGATGGACATCATAATTTCAAATGGAAAAGCGTGAGCATCCTAGACCAAGCTAAAGTCAAAAACACCAGAAAATTCCTGGAACACTGGCACTCAGACAAATCACCTCCTCACCAGCAATCAACATCCAGATAAGCAGAGCTTAAGAGTAATACTAGACCAACAATCAAGCAGTATCCAATGCCGCAGTCAAGAAACTATGAGCCAATGAATGGTTAAGGCATCAATCTAGCAAGCAGGAGACAGTGAATTTTGGTCCCACCATGGGCATGAAAGCCAGATGGGTGACCTTGTGTCAATCACTCTCAGCCCAACTCCCCTAATAGGATTGTTGTGGGGATAATAGGAGGAGGAAGGTGTGTTGGCTATGTTTGCAGACTTATTTGTAAAAATAATAAAGGTGGATACAAATAAACAAATAAAAACAGAAACAATCAAGCACTAAACAACAGCCTAATCAAGGAACTACCAAAATTACTCCTACCAACACTCATAAAGCAAACCCTATGGCCTTCTATCACTTTGATATAACCTGATTGTGTAATGAAATATTTGTAAACAAACAATCTCAGAGAGCACCAAGGCCCCGACTTGTAATATATATGTATTATGTTTTAGGCATATTAAGGGATGTTTGCTTTAGAATATATTACACTTCTGGTTCTGTCTGTCTCATTTTTCAACCCCTCTTGTTAAGTCTGACTTTTTCTTTTTCATTCTGCTTTTGTGTATTTCTCCTAAGCCTTTTGTATCCTTGCTCTGCTCTTCTCACTGTGGACAATGAACAAAGCATCTGGGATGCATCTAGTAATTGGGACCACAATTTACCAGAATTACCAGCATACAGATTAAATGCTCTGAGATTGTAGCCCAGCATAATTGGAAGCTACCCTGCTGGAGCCCTAAGTAAACTTAGAAATAGTCTGGAAAATTTCCAAGAAATGGAACTGAAACAATTTAACTGGCTCAAGAAAGCCATACTTTAAAATCACACACACATATCCTTTTTTTTTATTAGAGGAGCTTAGAAACTTCCAAAATCACTTGAACGCCCACAGTAATGGAAATGGCAAGTTGAGTTGCCCAGGCAGAACATCCAAACTCTGTAAGCAATAAATATATTCTATTGTGTTTTCGATTATGTTCTCTTACATTTTAGCTTTCATACACCCACATTTTCCCCTTGATCTTTTAGTTCCCATCTTTTCTGTCTGTAAAATGCAGTTTGACAGCTGAATGCTACAAAACGCTGCTAAAGGAAGGAAGGAGGGATGCTGTGATCACTTCTGCATTCCGTTGTCAAATACTCTAATGCAGGTAGCTAACAGTCACTCACGGTATATGTTAGGTTGGTTCACACCTGGGTAAAATGCTGCGAGCCAAAAGATTGAAATGCATATTTTGCAGCTGCATTATCTGAAGAAAATAACAAGTTTCCTAGCCAAATGGGTTTTTTTTTTCCTAAAGTATTTGCTATCTTATCACATAGATTGATGTCCTCAAATTGAAACATGCAATAATTTAATTATACTACTGACTAGACCTTCCTAGCAGGCTGCTATTCAGTACTAATCTACTATGGTTCATACAGAAAATGGAAAATCAAGATCTAAAACGTGTATCAGTGAGGCCATTATTTTATCAGAAATGCCTTTGTTATTCTTTCAACAGGCAGTCCTCAATTTATGATCACAATTGAGCCCAAAATTTGTGTTGCTAAGTGACACAACAGTTAAGTGAGTTTTGCCCCATGTTAGGAAATTTCTTGCCACAGTTGTTAAGTGAATCACTGCAGTTATTAAATTAGTTAAGCAGTTGTTAAGCAAATCTGCCTTCCCCATTGACTTTGCTGATCAGAAGATTGCGAATTATTGTTAAATCTAGCACTATATGTATTAAGTTAAAGGTTCCCCTCAGACATGTGTGCTAGTTGTTTCCGGCTCAAGGGGGTGGTGCTCATCTCCATTACAAAGCCAAAGAGCCAGCGGTGTCCGAAGATATCTCCATGGTCATGTGGCCAGAATGACTAAATGTTGAAGGTGCACAGAACGCTGTTACTTTCCCACCAAAGTGGTCCCTATTCTTCTACTTGCATTTTTACATGTTTTTGAACTGCTAGGTTGGCAGAAGCTGGGACAAGTAACGGGAGTTCACTCTGTTACCTGGTGCTAGGGATTTGAACCACTGAACTGCCAATCTTTCAGATTGACGAGCTCAGCGTCTTAGCCACTGAGCCACTGTGTCCCTGAGATGTGTATTCAGAAAGACCATTAAGAACCAAAATCAGTGCTTTTCTATATCTTTCTAATAGCTGAAAACTGTTACTATAGTTATTACAATAAAAATATTACAAACCTACCAACCAGATCTTCTTTGTCTGGCCTATCTTATAGAGTTGATACAGTCATCCCTCAGAATGTCAGATCTGCCAAACTAGAGTTTTCTTTTTTTGGAGAGACTGATTCTGACTTTGCTCTCTATTAGTTCCAATAATCAAATTTTAATTATTCATTGTATGAAAATATTCTTATTGAAATATAATGTAATGTTTGAATTTACCAGTTTTTATTATTAGTTTTCCAAATGTAACACTGTTTAATAAAATTAAACATGTCATGTTCTTTTGTTGCTCTTTAAGTCCCTTGCAACAGAAATCATGGCAGATTGGCTTGTATATATGCAATTCATTCATTCATTCACCCAAAGTCGCTTGATTCATTTGACTTTTCGTGCCATACAGCAATGGCTTAGAACAATAAGCGGCATACTGTAATGGCTAAGAACATTTAAACCAAGTTAATAAAACCATTACATTCTCAACAAATAATATCAATAAAGCAATATAATGACCTCTGAATAGTCTATCTCTCATTACAATAACCAGGCTGATACCAATGGCTATATTCACTCAATTGTACTGAATCTTTTCTGGAATAACTAGGTTTTAAAACAGTTTTCTAAAAGTTAAGAATGACAGTATCAATCTTCTATTATAGGGGAGAGTGATCTACAGAAGTGGGGCTCCCATAGGTATTGTATTGTTTGCCCTCTTAATCATACGTTACAAAGACCAGGGACCCGCAACAAATACTCTTTACAAGCATACCTTAAGCAACAAATTCTGTTTAGGGTAAAAGATAGTGCAGAGACTCATGCCCCAAACCATGCAAGACTTTAAAAATGATTACCAGCATTTTGCACTGAATACAGAAACTAACTAATCAATGCTTCACATAGAAGTCAATAAGAGCAGGGATCCAATCAACTTCGTCAGAATTAATGGGTTCAGATTTTTCCTGGATGATATCAAGATGTTACCTTTAGAGCATCTTCAGATACTCTAGCCAGCTTCCAGTGAATACAAGTGATTTTATTTGCAATGTGCTAGCTACCACCCCATTGTGGCCCATACCACAATTCGTCTGGCTCATCCTTCCTCAGATAGCTCTTTCTCAATTTAAAGAGGGCAAATGCAATCAGGGCAGAAAAATAATTTGCTTTATTGCACCTACCATCATCCAGTTATCCTAAACCTGAGTTTGTACATTTCAAATTGTATTCTTCTTTGTCTTCCTTCAGGGTCATCCTAAGCATCTTTTTACAGACTTATGGAGCTCCCTAGAAAGAAACAAATAAAATCTTTCCCCCCAGCCAAGAAATCAAACAAACAAATTAAATCAGCAGATAGATTTATCAGGAGTAATTCTACCCAGGACCCTTGTGCTCTAGAGATCAACTGATTTGTCAGATGCCTGGGTGGATCATTCAGATTGTGCCTGCTGTCAATTATATACCTAGAAATGGGTGGAAAGTACAGTATTTGTAGCTTGGGTGGTAGATTTCTAACAAAATATCTATCTAACAAAATAAAATTCAATGGTAAAAAAAGTAAGATTCTACATTTAGGCAAGAAAAACAAAATGCACAGGTACAGTATATGTGGTACCTCGCTCAATAGTAGTAACTTTGAGAGGGATCTTGGAGTCCTAGTGGACAATCATTTCAATATTAGCCAGCAGTGTTCTGTAACTGCTAAAAAAGCCAACATAATTCCAGGCTGCATCAACAGAGGGCTAGAATCAAGATCACATGAAGTGTTAATACCACTTTATAATGCCTTGCTAAGGCCACACTTGGAATACCGCATCCAGTTTTGGTCGCCATGATGTAAAAAAGATGTTGAGATTCTAGAAAGTGCAGTAAAGAGCAACAAAGATTATTCGGGTACTCAAGGCTAAAACACATAAAGAACAGTTGCTGGAACTGGGTATGTCTATGTCTAATTTGATGAAAAGAAGGACTAAGGTGACATGATAGCACTGTTCCAATATCTCAGGGGCTGCCACAAAGAAGAGGGAGTCAAACTATCTTCCAAAGCACCTGAGGGCAGGACAAGAAGCAATGGGTGCTAATCGAGGAGAGAAGTAACTTAGAACTAAGGAGAAATTTCCTGACAGAACAATTAATAAGTGGAACAACTCGCCTTCAGAACTTGTACATGCTTTAACAGTGGAAGTTTTTAAGAAGAGATTAGACAACCAGTTGTCTGAAATGCTTTCCTGCCAAAGTAGTGGGTTGGACTAGAAGATTTCCAAGGTTCCCTTCCAGCTCTGCTATTCTATTCTATTCTATTCTATTCTATTCTATTCTATTCTATTCTATTCTATTCTATTC
>BLBF01000020.1:11801906-11815963 GCA_015471245.1 Laticauda colubrina | reverse complement strand
TCTATTCTATTCTATTCTATTCTATTCTATTCTATTCTATTCTATTCCAATCTACTCTACTCTACTCTACTCTACTCTACTCTACTCTACTCTACTCTAGCCCAGCCCAGCCCAGCCCAGCCAGCCCAGCCCAGCCCAGCCTAATCTAACCTATATTGGTGGTGGTTTGTCTCTGAGCTTGTTGTTTAATTTCCAAATGTTTGGTCACCATTACATATCTCCTTAGCAAGGAATATGCACCCCACAGAAAGAGGAAGAGGCAACAAGGCCTACAGAGAGAGTCAAAACAGGTCAGGTGGTAAATGTGGAGTCATGACATTTCATGCTCATTCAAAAGGAAAGGGGCTTGCACTGTCCCACTACTTCTTCCATCTTGCCTGTTTTTATCTACTCTTAGGATACTGTGAATGCTCCTGTGGGAAGGTACCAGTTCAGCGGGAAATCTAAGATTCATGCTGTTCATCTTAATTGTACATTGATCCCATTCACCCCTGACCTAAGCAAATTCTGTGGAAGCAGCATCATCATGTCATTAGGTACTGTGACTAATATCTGCAAACAAATGAGCAAATGCAGTACAATAATGAAAATAAAGAAAAATGTGGCCATGGGAGAGAGATGCAACTTTTGTACTTATTAAGTAGTAAGTAAATCAACAAAGTAAAAATGTTTTAAAAATCAAAAGTAATCAATTTTTTTTAAAAAAAACTTACAATTGGTTGAAAAGGTTATTCAGCCTCAAATATTAGTTTTTGTTTTTCTAAGGAAATATTGAAAGTGAATGAGTGACAGATTCATAAAATTAAGTCATTGACTAAAACATGAGCTGGTTTTTTTCCAGTCTAGTTTGAACATGCTAGATCAGAGGTCTAGCAAACTCAAGGCCTATAGGCCAAATCCAGCCCATGGGGTCAGTGGTGGGATTCAAATGTTTTTACTACCAGTTCTGTGGGCATGATTTGGTGGGCATGGCTTGACTTGGTGGGTGTGGCATGGTTTGGTAGGCATGGCAGGGGGAGGATACCATAAAATCTCCATTCCCACCCCACTCAAGGGGAAGGATACTGCAAAATCCCATTCTCTCCCAACCCCACAAACCTGCTTTCCAACTCCGTTCTCTGGTGCAGGGCAACAAAAGAAGACCCAGCCAATCAGCTTGGACTTGGGAGGCAGAGAATAGGTGGGGCGGGGCCAGTTAGAGGTAGAATTTTCCAGTTCTCAAAACTATTCAAAATTTCCACCACTGGTTCTGCAGAACTGGTCAGAATCTGCTGAATACCACCTCTGCATGGAGTGCTTAGATCTGGCCTAGTCCCACCCTCAAAACAGTGAAGGACCAGTCCATGGTGCCTCAGCCTGGCCCAGGCTGACCAGTCACTGTTCTATAATCTGGTGGTGTCTGATAGTGTGCTGGAAGAAACCATGGCAGCCAAAAACAGAGTTCAAGAGGGCTGAACATCTGGCTCCCTCCCCCTGAGGTCAAACACAATCCTGATGTGGCCCTCAATAAAATTGAGTTTGACACTCCTTTACTAGATTGAAGTTTCCAGGGTCTCCAGTGGCCATTCCTATGAAAATGGAGCATATCCACTTGCAGAATGAATCAATGCGTTGTTATACACTTATCAACTAAAATTTGAGTTAATGAACAGATGACAAATGCATGTATATAAAATTAAATTCTTAAGTTATTTATTTAGAAAATGTATATTGCCACCTACTTGGACATGGTGACTCAAGGCAGCTTATAAGGACATTAAAAACACAGTATAAAAGAAACAAAAATAAAAATAATAAAAAGGAAAAAGAGAAATAATAAAATAATAACCCTTCACCCACTACCCAGGTGATAACACACATTCTTACTAGCTGTTTAATGGGCTCCATCCTGCTCTGGGTTCCCCAGGCCTGCTGACTGAACCAAGTCTTCAGGGCCTTCAAAAGAGTGTTAGAGGGGGGGCAGTCTAATTTCTGGGGGGCAGGGGTGATGTTCCAGAGAGAGGGAGCCACCACAGAGAAGGCCCTTCTTCTGGGTCCTGCCAGATTTATCTCCTTAGGGCATGGGACCTACAACATTCTTTGCTTCCCTGCTCTAGTTGGTTGAGTAGATGTGACCAACAAGAGACAGTCCCTCAGATAACCTGGTCCCAAGCCATGAAGGGCTTTAAAGGTGACAACCAGCACCTTAAATTGCACCCTGAAGCAAATTGGCAACCAATGGAGTTCCTGCAGGAAAGAGGATACATGTGCAAACCAAGGGCTGCACAAAACCACGCAGGCCACTGCATTTTTGCATCAACTGAAACTTCTGGATGCCTTTCAGGGGCAGCCCCATGTAGAGTGCATTGCAATCGTCAAGACAAGAGGTGACTAGGGCATGAGTGACCATGATTAGGGATTGTTGGTCCAGGAAAGGGCATAATACTAAAAACACAGTGGAATATACTTTTCCCCTTGCCAAAAAGAAGTAGTTGGAGACTGATTTGGAAAAGGAAGCAGTTCCAACTTTCACTCACCCATTGAAGCCAAAAGGGGAAAGCCAGATTTGTAAACATGGAGGTGGGACATCAATGTCACTCTCAGCCTTTAATCTTGTTGAGTCCCTTCACATAGATGATGCACGAGCAGAATTCATACATTTTATCTCTGCAGTCATCTCCACGAACTGTTTGTTTTATTTTATGATGCAATCTGTTGGGAGTTGCTTGCAACTCCCAACGTGGCAGGGTAAAAATACAACAGATAATATTTTCCTAAACTCCAGCATGAGGTTCTTTCTTGTCCAGTTTTGAAAAAAAAACTTGCCATGTTTGTCACCATCAGTCTTCCAATTATGGTGTCATTAGTTGCCAAATAATTATATCCTTTCTTAAAAGTCTTTTCCCATTATTATTTGCTGCTTCTGCTTAAACTAGGAACAGGATAGCTGTATGTTGCTAATTCTCTTTGTCTCTTCAAATCCCTTGAAGCAAGAATCTGACCTTTTCATTGATGCTAAATCCCTTGGGCTTGTTTCTGTGCTGAGAGATTCCTATTTTTCTCTCTTGATATGTCATATAATGCAATTACTATGTAATCAGAGGCCTATATACAAGTCCCATGTTTCCACTAACCACTGCATCTACCTGATAAAAACACACAAATGATAATGCCATTACTGTAATTTGATTCCTAGACAGAACAAAAGAGTTTAGCCTCCATTCCAATTTAAGGATTTCATGATTCTATTAGTTAGATTCTATTCCATTAGCAATAGTAAATACTAGTTGCATTTGTGTTAACTCTATTCAAAGATAAATATCTCACCACGAAGGTATAAGCCAGGGCAGTATCCTTCCCCTGCCATGCCCACCAAGCCATACCCACAGAACCGGTAGTAAAAAAAAATTGAATCCCACCACTGATGTGACATCACCATGATAACATGAGTTTGACACCCCTGGGTATAAGCTTATAGTACATAAGATTGCTCCAGTAATTATGGATTCTGTTTTGTTCGGAAAACACACGAGGTAGACCGGGTTCCAACAACAATTACTTTATTCTTCAAGTAGTTAGTAAATAGGAACACTTGGCTGAAGCTGAGGCCAGCCTTTTATACAGGCTGGCTTGCCTGCTTGTAGCCAATGGCAGTTGCTTGAATTTGCCGCCTTTTAGCAGCTCTTTGGATTGGTTCCTAGTGAACCAATCCAATGCTTATTTTATTTGACCAATCAGGTTTGTAGATTTGGAGTCACCCACTTTACATATAGAACACCCCTCCCCCCTTAGTTCAGTCCTACGTGGTGATGTAGTCTCGCAGGTAGGCGGGGCTTTTTCGGACTCGACTTGATTTGCGCGGTTCATTCTTAGTGCAGACTTCGACCGGTTCGGATGGGGCTGCTGTGTCGTCCGTTCTTCTCCCTGGAACCGTCTGGAAGGGTGAGTCAGCCATTTTACCGCTGCCTGAGTCTCTTAAACAGCACTTTTCTCTTTTTACCTTGAGGCCAGATTCCCTAAACTTAGTTAATACTTCTTTGAGTCTGTTCCTTAATTGAGTTTCATCTCTGGCCGAGATTAGGACGTCGTCAAAGTAGGGAACGACTCCTTGTATGCCATTTAGGAGGCATTCCATCAGACTCTGGAAAACACCAGGGGCCACGCTTGCTCCAAATTGGAGCCGGTGACATTTGAATGCGCCCTTATGGGTGACTATAGTCTGTGCTTCTGCTGTTTCTGGGTCCACTGGGAGTTGTTGATAGGCTTGTGCCAAGTCGAGTTTGGCGAAAACTTTGCCTTTTCCCAGGGAATGAAGCAAATGCTGGACTACTGGCACCGGGTATGCGCTTGGTTGTAATGCGTGGTTCAGGGTAGCCTTATAGTCACCACAGATTCTAATGGACCCGTCAGGTTTTATGGGTGTGACAATAGGCGTTTCCCACTTGGCATGGTCCACAGGTTCTAACACCTCTTGGGCTATTAATTTGTCCAGCTGTTCCTCTATTTTTGCCTTTAGTGCAAAAGGAACTCGCCTGGCTTTTATTCTTCGTGGGGCTATTTGGGGGTTTAGCTTGAAAGAAATGGGATTTCCCCGATACTTGCCAAGTGAGCCGTCAAAAACGTCCTGGAATTCTCGGATGAGGTCGTCTTCCCAGCCGGTTGTAGTCACTCGATCGACCCCGGTCATCCCGATGCCCAATGGCGCGAACCATTCGATGCCCAGGAGGCTTGGTCTGTCTTGGTCGACTATGGTCAGCGGAAGCACCTTGACGTGATGTTTGTAGGCAACTCGGAATTGTCCCATGCCTACCACAGGGATTTGGTTTCCCTGATAGTCCTTGAGGGTTAGGTGCTGCTTCTTCAATTCTTTGGGTTTGATACCTGGGACTAGCTGTTTTATTGTGTCCCACGATACCATGGAGAGGAAGGACCCCGAGTCCACTTCCATCTTGCAGTGTTTTCCTTCGATTTTCACGATGACTTTAATTTTTTTTTCACTTTCCGTCTGAGCGCTCTGTATAATGATAGTTTGGTGTGTATTGGCTCGCTTCTCTTGTTGCCACTTTCTCTCGGCTCGTTTAGGCTCAGCTCATGTTGGGGAATTTCTGCGTCTTGTCGGGCTGTAGTATTTTTTGTTCCTGCAGACCTTCTCGATGTGCCCTCGTTTCTTGCAATGCCGGCAGATGGCATCGAGAAATCTGCATTCGGCTCGGGGATGGTTTCCTCCGCAGCCAGCGCATTCCCGCCAATTTCTTCTTTCGCGCTCTTTTCTGTTCGTGAGCAAACGGTGGACCTCGTCGTCTTTTTCGCTCGATTCAACTGTTTCGCCCGACTCTTCGTAATGGGTTGTAGTGGCAGGCTGCTTTTTGTCTTTGGTTGGTGTTTCTTCGCTGTGTGTGTTCATCTTTTTCATGGCTACGGCGGATTTTTTCACGGCTTCCGCGACTGTGGCTTCCGCAATGGCTTCGGTAACGGTGATGTTGGGCTTGTTGAGTAATTTACTCTGTGTGGTAGAGTCTCTCAGGCCCAACACCACGCGATCCCTCATTGCTTCATCAATGTTCAAAAATTCACACTCACCCCTTAATTGTCTAAGGGCAGCGATGAAATCGGCGACGGTCTCTCCCTCTCTCTGGTCTCTGCAGTAAAATTCGTGTTGCTTTATTAAGTTGGACACCATCGGAGCGTAGTGTGCTTTGAGGAGTCTTTGCAATTCTGTCCATGTTAGTTGTTTAACGTCCCGGGGCTTCGCAAGGGCCTTTGCCATCTTGAAAACTGTTGGCCCGCAGTGCGTCAGGAATACAGCTCTCTTGCGTTGCTCTGAAATGTCTTCCATTTCATTGCTCTCCAAATACATTTGGAAGCGATCAGCATAGGAATCCCAATCCTCTTCATTGGGATTGAAGGGTGCAGGCGGTGCGTTGTTTCCAGACATCTTGGTTGTCATCTGGACTTCTTATCACCGCGTGCAGGTTTTTCCGTTCAGGACGATCCCACCTTCGTCGCCAGTGTTTTGTTCGGAAAACACACGAGGTAGACCGGGTTCCAACAACAATTACTTTATTCTTCAAGTAGTTAGTAAATAGGAACGCTTGGCTGAAGCTGAGGCCAGCCTTTTATACAGGCTGGCTTGCCTGCTTGTAGCCAATGGCAGTTGCTTGAATTTGCCGCCTTTTAGCAGCTCTTTGGATTGGTTCCTAGTGAACCAATCCAATGCTTATTTTATTTGACCAGTCAGGTTTGTAGATTTGGAGTCACCCACTTTACATATAGAACAGATTCCTTTTAAATACATGTATCCTTTATTCTTAAAATGTCTTTGATGTTGCTGCCTATCCCACACATCCATCACGCTTGATTTTTGCTGATCTTTGGTGATAATAAAGCAAACACTTGTGGCAAAATCCACTCTTCTCTGAAGAAGTTTCTGGGGCATCTGAAGTAATATTGTTAACACCAGATAAATTACTTAGAATTCCAGCTTGTTCTGAATTCTCTGGAGTCCCCACAAGGTCATGTCTTGTCTGTCTCGAGAAACAACTTGTCTGACTGAATCTGTCGCAGTAAGAAAGAGGTGGGGCATGGGGTCAGATATGATCACCAGGTTGATCCTTTTTTTATTATAGCAGAGGGCATCTTTAACCTGAGGGAAATGTGGGCTTTGTCAATGCATTCGGTTGTTCATTGTATGCATGTTAAGCAGTTACGCAAGCATTCTCATGAAAGATTATTATCTTTCAAACAGAGGAAGAAAAGAAATCAAAATTATCTCCAGGAACACAAAATCAGGGGAAAGAAATATTGAAACAAACAGATTGGAGGAGGTGAGGGGTGGGGAAGGAGAGTGAACATAAATCTTACAGAACAATAAAATGGCTGGAAAAAACTGCCCTCAAGGCAGCTGCAAGCTCTATGAAATCAGCAAAAGGGATAGGGGTACAGAAAAAAACATCCAAGGTTTTATTGTTGCTAATTAGCTATTTATCTCTTCACTTCAAATACAGTCCCCATATTAGTGGTGGAAAGTCATTCCAATTATGCTTGTTATTTAAAACATTATCCTATTTTGGAAGTTTTATTTTCTGTTTTGCTTGCATGTAGGTACACACTCTGAAAAAAAAATAAAAAATAAAAACAGGAGACCTGGAAGTCTGAAAGCTGAATTGAAGATCAATTTATGTCTAAAAAAAGAAAACAAGTCCGAGAACATACATTATGGGAAATTACAGATTTCAAATCCAATGGAATCTTGAATGCTTTGTTTACTTGGTAACTCGGATGTTTTTTTGGTCTGAGTCCAGTTTCACTCATTAGTAACTGAGTTTTAGAAGTTCTCCATGCTGCTTCAAAAAAACAGCTTCAGAGGAGCATCTCCCTTTACATTAGCCAAAAGCCTTTAAAAATGTGCACTGCAGTAAAAACTAAATTGAGACCTGTCTGCGCAGAATAATAGCACACAAAGCAGTGACAGTTGTCAGAGAAAGTAGTTTTTTAAAAAAACACATTTCACCTTGTTGGATACCAGTAGGACTAAATTAGGATTGTTTCTGCATCACAGTGAACAATTGTGAAGGAGTCCCAATTTAAACCAAGTAAATACCCCAAATTAGCAGGAGAAATTATGAATTCTTCCTTCAGGCTACCTTGGATGTAAAACAAGCTTTCAACATACAACCAATCCTCTCTCCGCTGAAGACTCTTATGCCTTTACAGATGTCATACAAATATTAGCAACACATAATATGGAATAAAAAAAATACCGTTCTGTATAACTTGGAAGGTTCCAAGTAGTCAATTCTGATTGGCCAGAAAGGCCAGTAGTGGATTGGTTCATTAGGAACCAATCCAAGAAGCCACTCAAAGATGGCAAGATTAAATTAATGTCATTGGCTACAAGCCGGCAGGCAAGCCTCTATATAAAGGGCTGCCGCGGCTTGAGCCAATGTTCCGTTACTGTTGCTGTTAACCGAATAAAGAGTTGTTAGTTGGAACCCGGTCTCACGCACTTCTTTTCCTGATGGAACATTGGTGACGAGGGAGGGATCGTCCTGAAGCAGAGACCGAGCATGCGGTGAGAGAAAAACCATGCTAGATGAGATGGCTGGTAATAATGTGCCGCCTGCACCATTCAGTCCCAATGAAGAAGATTGGGAGTCTTATATTGATCATTTCCTGATGTTTCTGGAGAGCAATGAAATGGAAGAAATTTCCAATCAGTGAAAGAGGGCTGTCTTCCTAACACATTGTGGGCCAGCCGTATTTAAGATGGCGAAGGCATTGGCGAAGCCCAGAGACGTGAAACAGATGACCTGGTGTGAGCTTAACTTAATGCTGAAAGCTCACTATGCGCCGGTTGTCTCAAACCTCATCAAGAGACATGAATTTTATAAGAGAGACCAGAGGGAAGATGAAACCATTGATGATTTCGTGGCAGTTCTGCGCCATATTGGAGGAGCCTGTGAATTCCAAATATGGATGAGGCAATGCGAGATCATGTCGTGTTAGGTCTTAGGGACTCTACCCTTCAAAGCAAACTCTTAAACAGACCTAACATAACGGTGGCAGAGGCAATCGCGGAAGCAACCACCACGGAAGCCGCAAAGAAATCAGTGGCCACAATGAAGATGATGAACGCCAATGCTGACACAATAACCCTTCCAAAAGAAAAGATCTCAGGCAGAGGAAGAAAGCAAGCTGCCACAAACACACACCACGAAGACCTAGACGAGTCATCAGACACTGATGAAGATGAAGATGAGGTCCACCGCCTTTACGCAAACCCAAAAAGGTGTGAAAGGAAGATAAATTGGCGGAATGCGCTGGTTGCGGAGGAAACCACCCCTGAGCCGAGTGCAGGTTCCTTGATGCCATCTGTCGAGCTTGCAAAAAGAGGGGACATATCGAAAGAGTCTGCCGAAATTGAAGAAACAGCAGCCCTAGCAGACACGGTAACCCCCTACCAAGAACTGACTTGAGGCAAGCCAACAGAAAATGGGAGTGCAGCAAGGGAACCAGCAACCAAGAAAACACACATCAGACTGTCACTATAGGAAGCGCACAGACGGAAAGCAAAAAAAAAGTCAGAATTGTAGTGTCCATTGAAGGAAGCCCTTGTGAGATGGAGGTCGACTCAGGATCTTTTCTATCAATGGTGTCTTGGAACACAATTAGACGTCTGATTCCAAACATCAGACAAAACGAACTCAAAAAACAAAAATTAATTCTCAAAGACTACCAGGGAAATAGGATTCCCGTGGTAGGTCTGGGGCACTTCAAAGTAACTTACAAACAACATGCTGAAGTCCTGCCATTGACTATAGTCGACCGAGACCATCCCAGCCCTTCTGGGCATCAAATGGTTCGTGCCATTGGGCATCGGGATGACTGGAGTGAGCCGAATAGTCGCGAGCGATTGGGAAGAGAACCTGCTACACGAATTCCAGGATGTCTTCAACGGAACTCTTGGCAGGTACCGGGGAGCCCCAATGTCCTTTAGCCTAGATCCCCAAATAGCACCGAGAAGACTAAAAGCCAGACGGGTCCCCTTTGCATTAAAACCCAAAATAGATGAGCAATTAAATAAATTGATTGCACAAGGGGTCATAGAACCAATTGACCACGCCAGGTGGGAGACACCAACATAACACCTGTAAAACCAGATGGGTCTATGCACATGTGTGGAGACTACAAGGCTACCCTGAACCATGCGCTACAGCAAAGCGCATACCCGGTACCAGTCGTGCAGCACTTACTGCACTCACTTGGGGGAGGAAAATTTTTTGCTAAACTTGATTTGGCCCAGGCATATCAGCAACTTTCAGTAGACCCCATAATGGCTGAGACATAAACAATAGTAACACATAGAGGGGCGTTCAAATGTAACAGACTTCAATTTGGAGTGAGCGTTGCCCCAGGCATCTTCCAAAGCCTCATGGAACGCCTATTAAACAGAATAAAAGGGGTCATTCCATACTTTGATGACGTCCTAATTTCAGCAAAAAACGTGACCCAGTTAGAAGCTAGACTGAGGGAAGTGCTAATGAAATTCAGAGAATCCGGCCTGAAAGTTAAAAAAGAAAAATGCTGCCTGGCCACTGACTGCATCGAATTTTTAGGATATTTGATTGACGAACAAGGTATTCACCCAACAGAAAAAAAAGTCAAAGCAATTAAAGATGCACCCAGACCTAGAAATAAAATGGACTTACAGGAATTCTTGGGTCTGATCAATTTTTATAATGTATTCCTCCCCCACAAAGCAATGAGAGCAGAACCATTGCACCGTTTGCTAGATAAAAAAACTGTCTGGACTTGGGGTCACAAAGAACAAAAAGCCTTTCAAAATATAAAAGACTTGTTAACCTCAGACACCGTTCTTATTCAGTTTAGTAATACTTTGCCCTTGACGGTCACCTGCGACACCTCACCATTCGGAGTCGGTGCTATCCTGAGCCACCAATTACCTGACGGGAGAGAGGCACCTGTTGCTTTTTATTTGAAAACGCTCTCCAAAGTGGAACGCAACTATAGCCAACTAGACAGAGAAGCTCTGGCAATCGTTGCCAGAGTAAAACACTTTCATGAATACCTATACGGTAGAACATTCTCCATTGTTACTGACCATAAACCATTACTAGGGATTTTGGCAGGGAATAAACCCACACCAAACATTCTATCCCCATGGATGACTAGGTGATCAGAATTCCTGGCCACCTATTCATAGACATTGCTGCATCAACCTGAGAAACAAATCGTCCATGCAGACTCATTAAGCTGAATACCATTACCGATGTTAGAGGACAACCCGGCTCCAGCCACTGCCACCCTACAACTAGAAACCTGCGCTGAACTTCCATTGACTGCGGATGATGTTGCCAGAGCCACGGCAAAAGATTCATTGACTGCCCGCGTTTTGACTTGGGTAGGTAAAGGCTGGCTGGAAGGCCAAAAGACTGAAAACTTTAAACCTTTCCGGACTAGACAAACTGAACTGTCAATACAAAAGGGGTGTTTGTTGTGGGGAGATCGGGTGGTGATTCCATCCAAACTACAAGAAGAGGTGTTAGGCATGTTACATGAGGGCCACTCAGGGCATAGTTAAAATGAAAAGCCTGGCCAGGAGCTATGTCTGGTGGCCTGGCTTAGACAAGGACATTGAACGCTGGGTGGCAACATGCCACAAGTGTCAGAGAGCTAGATCCACACCACCACAAGCTCCCATACGGGACTGGGAGACCCCACGAGGCCCTTGGTCTCAAATCCATATTGATTTTGCGAGACCAACTAGGGGCAATACGTTTTTAATAGTTGTGGATGCATATTCAAATTGGCTTGAAGTCATCTTAATGTCATCCACAACAACCGATGCTGTTATAAAACAGCTAAACAAATTGTTTGCAACTCATGGTTTACCTGATTTGTTGGTATCTGACAATGGGCCACAACTAACAGCAATACAATTCGAACAATACTTCGCCTCTTTAGGGATACACCATGCACTAACCCCGGTGGCGAATGGTAGGGCCAAGCGAATGGTCCAGTTCACAAAAGAAGGCCTTGAGAAAATGGACCACGGGGATGTCCAAGACAAGCTAAACCGCTTACTTACACTACAACACATCACTCCCAGTAGCACAACAAACAAGAGCCTGGCAGAATTATTAATGGGGAGAAAACTCAGATCCCATTTAGATAGGTTGCACCCCAATGATACTTGCGAGAAACCCTCCGACTCTTCCAGCTGGTACCGCACTTTCAAAACCGGCGACCTGGTCTATGCAAAGAACTTTACTGGGGACCCTCTTTGGCTTCCAGCCACGAACACACAAGTAACAGGCCCCCGTTCCTACCGACTAACCGTGGACGATGGAAGAGAGTGGAAGTGGCACATAGGCCAGCTTCGTTCCTGCAACATCGAGCGTAAAACAACCGTGCAAACTCAAATAATAAATTTCGACAAAAACAAAACCAAGGGGGGAGGGGAACACAAATAAATAAAAAAGGGTGTGAAAATGAACCATTAAAATCACAACCAGAAAATCTAACCAACCAAAAAGAGCACTTACGGTTAGATGAGACCATCAGAAGAAGTCCTGGCGAAAGGGAAGCCGACCTGGAAGGTGCCAGCCAGGCCAGCTCAACCAGGCCGGTTGAACCGGGAGGGAGCGGCAGAACCACTTTGACCGGCCTGAGAAACTCAGGCGGGAGCGGCAGTGCTGACTCATCCTTCTAGGTGGTTCCATGGAGAAAAGCCAGAGAGACAATGATCCCGACCGAACTGCTTGAAGTCCTAGGCGAGAATGAGCCACGCAGGTCAACTAGAACCAGAAAAAGCCCCACCTACCTGCGTGACTACATCACTCACGTAGGACTGAACTAAAGGGGGAGGGGTGTTCTGTATAACTTGAAAGGTTCCAAGTAGTCAATTCTGATTGGCCAGAAAGGCCAGTAGTGGATTGGTTCATTAAGAACCAGTCGAAGAAGCTGCTCAAAGGCGGCAAGATTAAATTAATGTCATTGGCTACAAGCTGGCAGGCAAGCCTCTATATAAAGGGCTGCTGCGGCTTGAGCCAATGTTCCATTACTGTTGCTGTTAACCGAATAAAGAGTTGTTAGTTGGAACCCGGTCTCACGCGCTTCTTCTCCGGACAGAACAATTACAAACACTAATAAACAGCTTTGCAGCATTTCTAGCTGCAGATGTGCCAAGATTAGCAAAAGGTAACAAGATCTAGCTATAGGGTCCTCAAGTTCCACAGGAGAAATAAGAAAACCTGTCTCACATGAGCTTGATTATTAAGCACACAAGTATGCACTGAACTTGTGCACACAATTGCATTCTTAATTTGTGCATTAAATTACTGTGATTGAGCGCAGAAATTGAATAATTGAGTATTTACCCATAAAACAGTTAATTACAATTATTTGCATACATTATTACTTAATCTGCACATACAATCATGCTAATTATACCCAGAAATAAGGTATCACATAATTGCATGACTTACCTTATTAAAAAATAAAGCCCAATTCATTTATTTCAAATTGTACTCGTTTTGTGCCACTTCTACACACTTCTACTTTCATAAGAATATTACTATTAGCTTTAGATTGTCCATACAGCAGAAATGCCTTTTATCTTGACATATCCACCATCACTGGGACTTAGCGGAGATGTTATTGAATGAAACTCATAAATGTCCTGAGAACAACAGAAATTCTATTGCAGTGATTTATAGAAGAATTCTTAGAATCCTCAAAGCCTTAAAAGAACCTCAAAAAATATATTGCTCATTCACTCTTGATTGTCTATGTGTACGTGGATCTGCACACACACACACACACGCATACACACACACACATTTACAACATGCTTCCACAGAAAGTTTAGGTAATGAATATGAAGTCAATCAAGAGTTTAGTCAAACAGAACCAGAGGAAGAAAATTGGATGGAATCAGCAGCTTTCCAGACTCCATCAGTAATATTTTATGTGCCATCCAATCTCTTTTCTATCTATCACTTAAGGCCCTGTCACACTGCCCAACGGATGCAAAACGTTAGTAAAAAGGACACAACGGATGAGCAAAATGTTCCATCCGTTGTTATCCGCTCTCAAAAGGGGCAAAAATTTGCATAACCAGAACGGATAACACGGAAAGGAACGGACGCGGGGAGGAGAGAGCGGATGGAAAGCGGATGTGGAACGGAAGCCCAGCGGATGGAAGCGGATGGGAGCAGATGGCACATCCTCTAGGCTTCTGGGGGGCCTCAGCAAAGCGGACGCGGAACGGATACAGCAGATGCACAGCGGATAAAGCAGATGCACAGCGGAAGCCGAACGGATGCCGAGCGTTAACTGCGCATGTGGGGGGGATGCATTGCGTAAGCCCCGTGGATATAAAGGGAAGCAGCTCCCAAGCAGGTCACCATTCGGATGAAAGACCTACTGCCGGATACATCAAGTCTTTGCCTGCCCTGCCTGAATGCCTGCCTGCAAGCCTTGCTGCCAGCCTTGCTGCCAGCCTTCCTGCCAGCCTTCCTGCCAGCCTGGCTCCAAGCCTGCCTCTCAGCCTCCTG
>BLBF01000020.1:11781599-11796906 GCA_015471245.1 Laticauda colubrina | reverse complement strand
GAGAGAGAGAGAGAGAGAGAGAGAGAGAGAGAGAGAGAGAGAGATGTATACATATAGCCAAACACACTTGTATAAAAGCATATCTGTCCAGGGAGATATGCCCACAAGAAGGAAATTCTCTATCTATCTATCTATCTATCTATCTATCTATCTATCTATCTATCTATCGATCTATCGATCTATCGATCTATCGATCTATCTATCTATCTATCATATATCTATCTATCATCTATCTATCTATCTATCATCTGTCTGTCTGTCTATCTATCTATCTATCTATCTATCTATCTATCTATCTATCTATCTATCTATCCTCTATCTATCAATATCTATCTATTAAATTTCTGTACCACCCATCTCACCTACATGACTCTAATGATAACATGGCCATTACTTTTCTGGTAGAAGAGGATGGTGGGAGGTATGACAGCAGAAGGAATATGGCAGCCAGCAGTCCGGACTAAATCCTTTGCATAATTTCCCCAAAGGATCTCAGTCTGGGAAGGATTTTACTGGTTTACAATCAAGCCAGCAGGAACACAAGACAAGAGCAACTAAAAAGACAGGTGCCTCAGTGGTGGGATTCAAAAAATTTTTTACTACAAGTTCTGTGGGTGTAGCTTGGTGGGCGTGGCAGGGGAAGATACTGTAAAATCTCCATTCCCTTCCCATTGCTGGGAAAAGGTTACTACCGGTTCTTTGAACTCCTCAAAATTTCCCCTACCAGTTCTGGAACTGGTCAGAACCTGCTGAATACCACCTCTGAAGTGCCTGTCTGGGTAGAGAGCCATTTTCCTTCCTTGAGGAAGAACATGTCTGAAAAAAAAACAAAACCCCGCAAAATCTAGACATTTGCACCACCTTCTTAATTTACATTAAAGATCTACCATAACTTGATTAGATCCATTCAACCCATTACAAAGTTTGAGGGCCAATACTCAAAATAACCAAATTCTTTTGTCTTAAAATTTAAGCATCCTCTGCTGTATGGAAATTCACATGGTTTCTCTTCCCCCCCCCCCCACTCAGGGTCATGATATATATCTATTATTCCTTCTCCACTGACCTCACTGAAACTGCTTTGATTACATGGTGGTTTTTCTGACTGAAAAAGTATTGAATATGGGCTTTCTTATTGTGTATAGAAGTCTGTGTGTATAAGTGTGTGCTTGGCAAAAAGGGGGAAAATGAAATAGCAGTGACAAACACATGATTATATTATTGTTTGAGAACTCATTATAATACTTTGAGAGAATCATTTGAACAGCCAGGTGCCTAAGAGGTCTGTAGGGGGCGTGTATAAGTGCACCAGCGTGCCTACTGTCCCTGTCCTATTGTTTCTTTTATTTTTATTATTTTTATTATATGTATCCATGTATTCATATTCCATGTTTTTACTTTTTCCTATTATTTTGTGAGCATTTGACAAAAATAAATAAATAAAATAAAATATGTCAAAAAGCATCATTTAAAAACACTTTACACAAAGAAGAATTGTATGCCTTTTCCAGAAGATGTCTTTCTATATTCTGATCAAAAGTAATGTAGTGAAAATAATTCAGAACCTCGGAAATGGATCTTTGCACATGTTTAGTAGTTTAATTCACTAAGAGAGAAGTTGTCTTTTTTGAACTAGAATTGATCGATATTCTCAGAAGTGTCAGAAAACAGGGACAGAAATAAAACTATAAACTAAATTGTAAACAGTAAGCATGTGGGGAAAAAAACTTGAGTAAGATGCATACAATATGTGTACTAAAGGCAAAACAAAAAAATTTAAAAAGACCCCCAACCAATCTCATGAGTTATTCAGAGAGCACCAAGGATTCCACATTATTATTTACATATAAGAGAGCTAATATAAGCTGCCTCATCTGTCTTTTAAAGGGACAAGTATCCTTTCTCTTGCATCATAAGCTGCCATTTTATTGCTTCTCAGATATTGGAAAAGTGAAATTCTGTATCAGGAGACAAACATCTTCTGAGTGAAAACTAAGAATCTAGCAATGTTCATGCTCATATCTGGCTGCTACTATTGAGGTGAAAGTTAAGGTTGCATCATTGGATTCTTGAGTACAATTACCCAGAAAGAAATGCCACCGAAATGAATAGGATGCATTTCTTAGTAAATATGATTTTATTAAAAAAATACATAGGTTTTTAGATAGGCGCTTCCATGAAAAAAATACAATGTTTAAAGTAATCAGGTTGACAAGATAGCCATGAAATCTTTTTCAACTTATAAAGTGGCATTTATTTGGAAACAACAATATGAGTAGTTATTAAGGAAGTGCATCTATTGATATAAAAGCAAATCCCATGAATCTTGATTAGGGGACATGAAATAATTTGTGATAATTTAATTGTACCATCTAGGGTTTTATCAGTACAGAAGTGACTCTAGAAAATTTTCCACTCTTACATTTGTCACTCCTCATACCGAGGCTCCTATTGGGCATCACCTTGAAAAAGAGTCCACACTCATCAGTAAAGATGTCATTATCTTTACTGCCAAATCAAAGTAAAAAATATTGTATTCTTTGATATCCTTCTTGAAATAAACCCATTGCTACCAATTCTGTCTTTTACTTTTCTTGCCCTTCATGCAGCCAGCTGATTAGTGGGTATCTGCCATGTATGTGCAGAGGGTGGGGCGCACATGGGAGATGCGTGTGCATACAGAGAGGCAACTGATTAACAATCAGTTCTGTGGATGTGGCTTAGTTGGTGGGCATGCCTTGGTGGTCATGTGACTGGGTGGACGTGGCCAACTCAACATCACTCACATCAAGGCACACATCTCCTCGCCTGGCCTCTCATGACTGTGGGGATGCTGCAACAGTCGTAAGTGTGAAAAATGGTCATAAGTCACTTTTTCAGTGCCATTGTAACTTTGAAAAGTACAAAGCAAAGTACCAGCAAAGGATGGGAAAAAAAACTCCAGAGACGTTCCTGAGACAAGAAGTCTAGTCCTGCCAAGAATGTAATAAGGGTTAACAGAGAGGCAGTTTCTATAAGCAACACCAGAATGTTTTCTTCCTGCCTTCCTTACAGGATTAGGCCAGTAATTTCTGCTGACAACCGGTTCTCCAAACTGCTTAGAGTGTTAACAACCGGTTCTAGCGAATAGCTGTGAACCTGTAGAATCCCACCCCTGGGCACTGGGCGCATGCAGGGAGTTGCACGTGTATGCATAGAGGTGCAGGGCATGGGGGGACGTTCATACACAAGGGGGCAGGGAGCGCATGCGCATTGCATTATACATGCAGGCACATGAGCGTGAGCATGCACGCACAACACGTGCTCTTTCGGCACAAAGACAATGAAAAGGTTAGCCATCACTGATATAGATAGAGGGTCTCAGGATGGTCCTCAATTTTCTCAGGCAGAGACTACAACTTCTAAAATAAATCCGTTATACTAAAGGCTAGCTATGCACTGATGCCATGCTGATACAGTCATCATTTTTAGAGCTGGGCACAGAATGTTGACTTCTCTGAAGAGTGAATTCTTCAGAGCATAGCACAATCGATGTTCCAAATCTATATTCTGCAGCCTTGGATAGTAGCTCATTCAAAAAGACCCAAATTCCCCCCCCCCCTCCAAAAAAAAAAGTTTTCAGAAAATCTGTCCACCCACCCACATCAATTTTCTAACATGAGGGAAGGGGGAGTACATGATGAGCAGATTTGTGACCAGAAATGTGACCAGACTGACAGATATATTTTAACATTGTAAACAGAGATCCCACACTAAATGTCATATAACTTGGTACAGGGCCTTTGAGCTAAATGTCTTTCAATTCTGTTTCTTTTTTTTTTTTTTTTGAAACAACAACAACAACACACCTTCACTTTTTTTTTAACTTGCAAAAGTATAGAATAAAATTGGCAGTAATGATGAGCTGAACAGTGAAGACATTTCTCATACATTGGTTGTCAAATTTTAAGCAGGTATGTTAAAGAAGAGGAGTTTCTTGGTTTTTTTTGCAAAGAGATTAACTAATTCATCTTCTTCCATAAAAGAAAATATAGTGTTTAAACCAGTCAGGTTGACAAGACAACCACAAAGTCTCTTTCAACTTTTAAAGATGAGGTGTTGGAAACAATGATATGAGGAAATTATTAAGGAAGTATTCTCTATCACGTTCTCTCCACCTTATCCTCAAGATACTGTGATTAGACAAAAGATTATTCACAAAGATTTGAGAGCAGACCTGTCAGTCACTGAATTCAATACTCCCCTTTTCTTCTCCTCTCCATTAAAGGGTTTTATAACGCTAAGAAATGCCCAAAGGTAGCATTTTTGTAAAGAAAAAAGAAAAAAAGAAAATCTTTATATCTTACTGGCAACAAGTGCCTTTCTTTCAATAAAACATATTCTGTTCCTCAACTACATGTTGGAGGTAAACTTTTGTGGAAAACTTTGAACAGAGGATACAGCAAATGGAAACATGTGTTCTGTCCCAAATGAGCTCAGTATAAACAACCCAGTATGGATCTGGGATTGTGCTGAGGCAATGCATGGTCTTAATGATTAGATGTATATTGCATGGGGGGGGGGGGGGTGGAAGAAAAATCTATTTCATATGGATAGGATAAATGTGCCCTTATATCATTCCACTGTGTGAAAAGATACCTCAATATTCAAATGCACAAATGATAATCAAAACCCGTTTCAGTGTAAGGACAGACAGAATACTTCCAATGAGTTTAATCATAGTGTGTAGTTCACTCAGCAATATGTCATAATTGTTCCCTACCAAGTTGGCTGGAAGGTCAGTCTCCCTTATAATACAAGTAGACATGCTAACTTGATGAAACTCAGCAGGTGTCCCCAGAGTGCAAAATCTACTGTATATTCCACAAGCGCACTTTTGTTGAATAAGATTTCTGTAACCAGAATAAGATGTTATTTTCTTACTTCTTTCTTAAAATCCACTTGTCTGCAAGCCAATTAAACCAAAAGTTGATAATAAGGATGTATAGTATTCTCTCTCTATGGGGTTGCATACAAGTTTGATGGTGGAAGGGTGGTAAAAAAAAATGAAATTGTCCAGTTACTTTTATGTTTAACATGAAGCCTGCCATCTTGTTAAATAATTAAATATAGGATTTTTCAAGGATACATTACTAAATGTTGCATTGGATTTTTTTTTTTATTTCCGCTAGGTCATCCACTGTGGGGTTTATTCTCATTCTGATACATGGGAGGCTGCCTATAAAAATCACTGTGCACATAGATGCTTATTTTTTTTTGAGGATGGATGGATGGATGGATGGATAGACATGTAAAATAGATAGATGATTGATAGATAAACATTTCCTGAAATAAACAAAGTACAGGTTGTGATGCTGTACATTGCTTTGATATATCTGCAGCCTATCAGACTATTTAATAGATACTCCACAGCACAAAATGTATTTGCCACTATAATATATAAAGTTTTCCATCGTTAATAAAATTTCATCAAAAATTATGTTACAGCTAGCCACAGATTCACTCCAAATATATCCTGCTCCCTTGGCTCAGAATCAGAAGTCTTTACATCTCATTTATTAATTGTGACAAAGTCACAAGACACCTATTATAAGTGATCATTCAATTATTCATGTGAATAGGATCACTTTGTCTCAGGTGAGATTTGGTGATTACACCTTATTTATCCTCAGCTTAATTTCGGAATTGAAACTTAGGAAATAAAAGGAAAAAGAAAACAAAGAAAACATCTTGACCTGATTTTTTTCACTGAACAAACAACCCACAGCTCATAGCCTGTCTGTGGAACCTTCTCCATTCTGCAATTCTTAGAATGTTCTGCATATCATGCCACCTTAATTCAATGGCCAAATGCCTGGTACTTGTATCACTGGCATGGTGATGGTGATGTTGAAATAAAAACATGCACAAAATAGATGAGTATAGACTTATACGCAAGTCCCAAAGGTGCTTTTTCAGGAGGCAACTGGACTTCCTTGTTTTTTCTTTTGAAGATATTTCACTTCTCATCCAAAAAGCTTCTTCAGCTCTGACAGGAACCAGAAGCACTACTCAGGTGACCCTAAGACCCACAGATAAAGCTCCAAGTGCTTCAGCCACCCACTAAAAGGATACAGATTACCAGCTGTCTGCATGCAGTATAAACCCTTCCATTAGTCACTATCCTGTCAGAGCTGAAGAACCTTCTTGGATGAGAAGCAAAACATACTCAAAAGAAAAATCAAGAAAGTTCAGTTGCTTCCTGAAAAAGCACCTTCGGGACAACCAGGACTGAGAATCTATACAGTGTTATTTATAACCAAAGTTTTCTCCTAGATATATTTGAATTGCATAGGGAGAATTCTGAACCAGTATGAATATATCCCTCAAAAGCACCAGAATAAAAAATAGTGGTCTCAAACTCAATGACCACCCCTCCATATGAACATAATTTAATAAAAAGTAACACAGATAACAACAACGATAGCAACCCCTTGAGTAGACCCATCAACCTCTGGGTCTCAGTATTGACTACTCCAAACAACAAGTTTAGAACAACATGTAAACAATGGAATAAGACTATGCTTGTTTTCAGTTCATGCACTCATCCCAATCATTCCCTTCCTTTGGCACAGCAGGAAGAACATTCATGGTCAGCACTTTGACCAACAACAACAGCTATACTGACTGAACTAGCAAATTGTGATCACCATGGAGTTAATTTAAAATAAGCTAGTTTCAAAGTATAGTTCCTTGCACTAGTTTCTTAAAACTACCCATATGTTAAGTTAGTGACAGTTTAATGCTCACACAACCTATGCAAGATGTTATGGCTAACTGAAAATAAAGCATCTTAACAACCTTTCTCTATGGCTTTGAAATAGAAGACACTTAGGGAAAGAGAACATGGAAGTTTAAGGCTCTAATTTAACATGTCCTGAAAATATAGTCAGAATTCAGGGTTCAAATATGGGAAGGTTCCACTGGAACTTAGTGGGCAGCCTTGGTTAACATTATTCACTACATCTGACTTAGACATTCAAAGAAGTCTTTGTCCATTTATGATAAAATACAGACAGAATACAGAATTTTATAAGCTTTGCTTTTATCCTTTTAATGATTTTTCCCAGATTTTAAGATATTTTTCTCAAGAAATTATATTAAAACCAGGAGAACATATTTAGGAATCAAGCATAGATCTCCATACCTCTGTATCTTGGCTTTTGATTGTGCCATTAGAAAGGTTTTATACAGGTAGTTCTTGATTTATAACTGCAGTGAAGATTGGAATCTTGGTCACTGAGTGATGCAGTCATTAAGCGAGATATCCATGTGACAAGAATAAGGAAGGCCACTGAATAAACCAAAACTGAAGAGTTTGCCATCTTAGGATAACTTATGGCAAGCAGAGTTGCTGACATGTCCTTCTTTTCCTGAAGACTTTGTCTCCCCTTTGGAAAAGAAAGCTCCTTGTCACTTGAGTTGGATGCATAGTGTTTCAAGATAGCTTGCTCCAGCTTGGTGTCAATCAAATCAGTTGCTTTCCTTTCTCTCTGTAAGTAAAAGAAAAGCAAAATCTGGGGCAGAACAACCTCCACACATAGCTATCTTGGCCAGCCTGAGGCACTTGGCAGGTAGGTATGCACAGGAGCTTGTTCCATTCAAATACTTGGACATAGAGGATAGTTGAAGAAACAAAGGCAGGCGACTAAACCAATGGATGTAGCTCTAATCATATACAACGCACACAGACTCACATTCTCCTTCAGGAATGCCTGATAAGGCTCCTCGGAAGGCTTGACAAAGCTCTTTCCCTTTTCAGAAAGGACCCTTGCCATCAAATGATATGTTTGTGTTGGAAATCTCAGATCAGATGCTGTTTAACATGGAAACTTGGTCACATTCTTTTTTTCACTATGCTAGGAACCATTGTCAAGAGGAATTTGTGTTTCCCAGAATAATTAAGGCAGAAGTTCTTCAGTGTGTGTTGCCAAGGTCATCTCAAGATTATTCCCTGAGCTATATTGTTTGATGGGAAGGGAGTGGGAACAGTAGAAACCTGTTGTGTGAATAGTAATTTCTCTCAAAGCATGGCAGAATAAAAGCTACACTAAATTTGTACACAGTTGAACTGAAGTGTTTAACACATGAAAATTCTAATTGGCAATTCCATATGAAAGCGTAAATTTGTCAAGGAAGGATAGACAACAAGTTGTTTTAACATCTCCATACGAGCTGTTGTGATTTGGATCTATTACTTTTGAATATTGCATGAAGCTGACAAGTGCTTGTCATTTTAAAGACCACATGGAGACATTTAGTTTTCCATTTAGACATAATAACACATTATGCAAATGACCTTGTGAAGAGAAATTGGAGGCTAGCATTAAAGAAATAGTCCAAGACCAATTTCTAATAAATGATCAGAGGTTTTTTTGACACCTTCTTTCTTCTCAACATGGATGAAAAATAGAAGGATGACTGTAGCTGACTGAACCCTTCATAGTTTTAGGTCAGGGCCTCCATAGATGTGCAAAATCACCCTCCACCAGAGTTTTAACAAAAGATTAACACTTCTTGCTGTTATGTAACCAGTCTTTTCTCTAGAGAAAAAAAACTTTAAATAAATCTGTAATAACTCTTAGCTGAAGAACAGATTCATAAAATAAGAGCTGGATAACTTTGCATATCATGATGAGAATATCAGAACATTAATTAAATTAATTAAATAAGAACAGACTAAATGGATGAAGAAAGATGTTATTTATTGCTTGATTGCTTGGGGTTTCACTTCACAACCTAAAAAAAGTTTTTAAAAAACAGACAAACCCTGATCCATCATTCTCAAAACATATAATAGCTTTCTTCCACAGAATTATTTTCTATTTCAAAATAGACCACAAAATATATCAATCCATCTAATAGGCCCAGCACTGAATCTAATACATTTCCATTTCATGCGACTGCACTGTCCAGCAAAAGGATAAATATGTACTGCATAGATATCCATATGGAACCCCATGCAAAAAAGAAGATTGCAACCTAAGCATGGATCATGCTTTCACTTCTGGAAAATTCTGGAAGGGAAGGAGACAGATAAAAAACAGGCAGACTTTCCTAGCATAGAAAGATAGGAAACTTTGGCTTCACTCTGGTTGAAGATCCAGGGCCCATTTACATACCAACTTTCCTGACAGAAAAGAAAAGAGGACTGCTCCCTGAAATAATTATCTCAGGAAGTTCATTCCAGTTGCCCAACTACCATCATTAGTATTCCATAAGTCTTCCTTTAAAAAAAATATGAAAAAAAATATTTCATTTCATAGGAAATGAAAATGGTGGCATGGAAAACAAATCCTAGAAGTACAGTATATGCGCAGTATCCTTGAGAAGAGAAAAGATGAACAAAGATACAAAATAATATATTAAGGACCTGAAAGATTGTTACATAGAAAATGTTTAATAGACTTAAATTTTTAAAAAAGAATCATTTCTGATAAAGCAACTTTTCATAGTCATCTTCATAATAGAGTTTTATTATGCAGCCAATGTAGGAGAAAAGCAGGCAAAGTTAAGTGAGTAATCAGCCTAGAAACATTACATTCCCACAAATGGTTTAAGCCCAATCTCTCTGGAATTCTGATAACTTTTATCTCGCACCAATTTACCATTGACCATTAGCTGACTAGTTTCTTGTGAGTAAATCTGATTAATAAATCTTAATTGGAATTTAATTTTGGTCTCAATTCTTTGTGTCTGACACCAACTGCATAGAAAGGTGAGGGTTCTATTTCACTGAGCTCTTCAAGAGCAAGCAAAGCAACTCCAGCTATGGACTCGGTAAATGAAACACACACACAGACACACAGACACACAGACACACACACACACACACACACACACTGTTATCAACAGACATTGTCCATTCAGTTATTACCCTACTTTCTTGTCATCTAAGAAATTAAGGAAAACAGCACACTAACTTTTTAGATACAATGAATGTACGTAAGATCAAGTTGCATGGCTTTGTGAAGAAGTGGAGCTTTAAGAGAATAATATAAAATTTCTGAAACAGTAAAGATTTAGATATATTTCAGTCCAACCATCTGAATGAAATATAAATGTGTAGAGCTATAGTGTGAAGCTCAAAGCAAATTTGGCTCTGATCCATCTTACTTGAAGCGGAAAATCTATTTGATTAGATAAATTAATATTGAATATTTGAGGCAATGTTAAATTATACTGCTGTTTCCTCTAGGGTAAAGAAGACAGAAGCTTGGAAAGTATTCCATCATAATCTTATTATTAAATTTAAAGGAAAAAAGAAAAATACATTTTTGGATTTAGCTTCAGAAGACAGGATACCTTCAGAAGGCATTTTTTCATTTATAGAGCACACAAGTATGTTTATTTATAGATTATGCATGTTGAATAATAAGAGTGCTATAGGTTCTCTTTTTAAACAAATATTCTGTTTGAACAAACTTTTGAACTGAACCTAGATTAAAAATTAAGTTGTTAATACATACAATAAAAACTGAGTGGACAGCTTTTTGACTGCCTATGCTTGATGACAATAATTAAACCATCTTTTCTCTCTCTCATCCAGTGCAGGTTGGTAGATACTAGATAGATGCTTTTCAACCTTTTTATCTAGTGCTCAAAAAAATTACTAGCCCAAAGTCTCATGATCAGCTTCCATACCCTAAGAACCGATAACCTAAGTCTATTACACAGACTCTCTCTCATATATATGAATCTGTGTGTCTGTGTGTTGAGTGAAAAATAATGCCTCCACTCTTTTTTTAGAGACTAAAAGGCAATGTTGTTTGAAAATTCCACTCTGGATATCGACTATTGAAGCATTTTCCTATCCTATAATATATAAAAAGGAACAAACAGTTAGATATGGTGAAATATTGAATGAAAAGGGTGAACTTAAATCTATGCAAAAATTAGAGGAACAAGGTATAAAGATGAATTGGTTTTTCTATGCGCAAATACATTCAAGGTATGATAAAAATTCTAAAACAGAAGGTTTCTATGATAAACTGACTGATTTAGATAAGATTTTGATAGGTACTGATGAAAAGATGATTAAAAAATTGAATGGATTAGAAATTAAACTAGAAGAAGAACAAGTTAAAGAAACAGTGATTGTTTGGGGGAAGAATTTTGGATATGGAATTGATCTAGAGAAATGGCAAAAATTGTGGTCTCAAAATTATAAAAAGACAATGTCAACAGCATATAAAGAAAATTTGTATAAAATGTTTTACAGGTGGCATCTTCCCCCAACAAGAATAGCAAGAATGCTCAAGAACAAATCTGAAAAATGTTGGAAATGTCATCAAGTACCTGGCTCATATTACCATATGTGGTGGACTTGTGTGGATGCCAAAAAATATTGGACTAAAATCCACACATGGTTGGAAAAAATAACAAAAAAACATAATGACTTGAAACCAGAGATATTTTTATTGGGAATTTTACCTGAATTATATAGTAAAGAATTGAAATATCTGATTGTAAATGTATTAACAGAGGCTAGGATTGTATTTGCCAAAAACTGGAAAAATGAGAAAATACCATCACAGGAGGAAATTATTAAGAAAATATTGAAATGTGCTGAAATGAGTAACTTGACATTTGAAAACAGAGAACAACATGATAAACAATTTTGTAAAATTTGGGATCTATTCTATCAATGGTTAAACAATAAAACATGGTAATGAAATCTGTAGATTTTTAGAAAATAATGAATATATCAAGATGTATTTTTTTTATTATATCTACAAAATGATTTTAGGATAGATTTGAGATGATAATATGAACTGCCATAAAATAAATTAAGTAAAATATGGATTATCTCATAAAACAAGAATGAATAATAGTATAGTCAAATGATTGATTAACAATGATCTTAATGTATTTAATATTTGATAGACAATATGAGAATCTATACAATGTAATTGTAATTGAAGATTTCGAAGTGGAAGCACAAAACAATTTGTAAACCAACCGACACACTGAATGTATATATATGGAAGATGGATTGATGTTTTTATGTTTTGTTTGTCTATGCTTGTCTAAAAAAACAATAAAATCTATAAAAATCCCAAAACAAATGCTGCATTTGTTTTGAACTTCTGACATATTCTTTAGGATCTTCTGATATATTCTTCTGACATATTCTTTCGGATCTGTTCATTCAATTCAGTTGCAAGGAAGTTACTGTTCAAAATTATTGTGTTGCTCTTGTTGGTGAAATGGAGGCCTCCAGTGAGTACTTGTTGGTACATATTAAGTCACATGCTATGCTGAAGGAATCCCTACAACTGAAATTTGCCATCAAATGCAAGTTGTTTATGGTGACACCTATGTTAGCATGAGGACTGGATATCGATTAGCCAAAAATGTAAAGATGGTGAATTGGGAAGAACTGATTTGTTCCATTAAGAATGAAATAGTGACAGCAACTGATGTGTTTCACATGGGAAAGATTGATAAATGGATTAAGGCCAATCCACAAATCAGTCAAAAGGAAATTGTTGTCAAGCCTGGCATTTCATAGGAAAGTGTGGGTTATATTACTTCAGTATCAGCAACAACATCCCCCAAAATAACAAAATGATACAACCCGAACATAATAAAGCAGAATCTAACCAAATTGATATTATAACATTAAACTGAAAATCATACTGAAACATCACAATGACAGTCTCACCCAAAATCCAGATCCCATGCCCAAGTGAATAGCTTCAAAAGTTGAAATTTGCCAGCAATTGTCACATTATAAGAATGGAACTCAGGAATTTGTTTATTGTGACAGCTCAGAAAACATGGGCTCACCATTATGATACAGAAACAAAGAGCCTATCCATGAAATATCATTATAAAAATTACCTGTAGGGAATGTATGTATGTATGTATGTATGTATGTATGTATGTATGTATGTATGTATATAATATCAGACTTTGGCAAGAAAACTCATGGTTATACATATATTTGGAAATGCAGATGGTGTTCATATAGGTATTCATGAGTATGGCACAATGATAAATTAAGGGGGTTGCAATACTCAATAAATACATTGAAACAACAAAAAAGCAGAGATCAGAAGCACAATAAGAATATTTTCCTGGAACATGATAACATTAGGCCTCCCACCTCATGAGAAACCCAGGAGGAAACTGCCAAGTTCCACCATCTTACCCCTTTACAGAAAGCCATGGAGATGAACTCGAAGAAACAAGACAGAGATAATAGTTGCAAAGCATGTTTCAAATCTGGAAAACATAGGAAGAAGCTAAATATTTATTCCTCTCTAATTCAGAAAAGCTTAAAATGGAGGGGTGGGCAAACTCTATTAGGCTTTCAAGATTCTGTTACAATAACCTGAATCAATACAGGACATTTCCAATGAGACTTGTGGAATTGGATTCTTGACCTGCCCTATTTAAAGGGGCTGACTTCCATTCACCAGTCCAGATTTACCCCCTACAACTTCCATGTTTTTCCAGATAGGAAGAATACTTTTGTGGGCATTTAACTGATTCAAATGAAGTAGTGGAAAGTACTGTCAAGACATGAATAGTGTTCTTTTGCAACAGGTTTAAAAAGCTTGTCCATCATTGGAAGAACTATATCACAAATGGTGGTGATTCTGTTGACCAGTAAGTATGGATAACAAAATGGCTTGTTTCATGGATGGTTTTAATGTATCATTTATTAAAACATTCCTGTTTAAAGTAAAAATATGGAAGCAGAAGCACTCATCCTTCTTATAATCGTTGACAGATGACTAAAACTAGGCATGTCTGGCTGCACCCCACTAGCTCCCAGTCCATTTTTCAATCAACAAATCAATCAACTGACTGATTGATTTATGTGGAGCATTTTCACATTCCACCGTGACAATTATTATTATTGTCTTTAAAAAGTTTCGTTGTCATACAACAGCAGATAGCAGGTTGTTCCTCAAGGCTCAAAATGGTGCTGGAGTGTGGCAACCATGGAAGAGCATCTCTGATCCTGTCCAGCAGTTGATGAATTGTGATATACGCTGCTGACAATGGTTTAAGGTGATATAACAATAGCTGTTCTGACCTGGCTCCCAAACATGACAAGCACACTGTTTTTAACTAAATGCTCCCTTTATTGGAAGCACCAGCAACCCTGCCAAAGATTCTCTCTCTCTCTCTCTCTCTCACACACACACATACATACAGCAGGCTAACAAAACCTTTAAGTGCCTGTGGAAAGCAAAGCTCGCTCCCTTTCCTCCTGAAATGGCTCCAACACACCAGGAGTCCCTCTCTTTCACCACACTCATAATAGATGTCCTGGAAGGTGCGCTTGCTCTTTTTGCAGCAGAGACACACTCACACACTCTCCTTTTTCCAGCAGTGGGGATACACACACACACACACACACACACACACACACACACACACACACACGGTCCAAAGGTGTACCCGACTCTCAATGCCGCAGATTCGGAGAAAAGATTCCACAGTGATGTAGTGGTTAGAGTGCAGTACTGCAAGCTACTTCTGCTGACTGCCAGCTGCCTGCAATTTGCCAGTTCAAATCTCACCAGGCTGAAGGATGACTCAGATTTCCATCCTTCCAAGGTGGGTAAACTAAGGAGCCAGGTTGTTGGTGGAAATATGCTGACTCTGTAAACTGCTTAGAGAGGGCTATAAAGCACTGTAAAGTGGTATATAAGTCTAAGTGCTATTGCTATTCTGATACAGTTCCTGACAGGATTCAGAAGTGCAGACTATCAGTGTCTGACTGAAAATGAGATGAATAGTTGTCTGCCATACCTATTTATCTCTGCCCCCTGCCTTTTATCCCCAGAATTAGGGTGATGCTTAGCTAGCGGTGGTGGCTCTTCTGTCCTGAGGACCAGTTCATAGCTTTCTGCTACTCTCCTCTCCTCTGCCTTCTGTGCATCTGCACATCAGGCATGGGACCCAACTGTTCCTCATCTTCCTCATCAGCCACTTCTAGACCTGGTGGCTGTTGACTATCCATCTGGGGGGAGCTGATGGACAGCCCAGGCTCCACCTCTGTCTCTATCTCTGACAGCTCCATTCCCTCTTTCCCCTCAGAGCTCTCAGATTGCCTTGATACTGGACTTAACTCCCGCTCTGACTCCTCATCTGATTCAGCTGCTGGAGGGGGCAGTGGCCAACAAGCCACAACAATGGCCCTTAGACTAATTTATCACTCCATAGTGGTTTACAGCACTCTCTGAGGGCAGAGATAATCTGCAATGCTACATTCTAACCACTGAGCCACCAGGACTCGACATAAGCA
>BLBF01000020.1:11714509-11766149 GCA_015471245.1 Laticauda colubrina | reverse complement strand
ACCCCTCTCTCTATAGATAGAGATATAAATATAAATAAATCCACCCCTCTGTCACACATATATATATATATATATATATATATATATGAAAGGGGTGGAGTTTTATTAATTCATATCTCAATATACAGGGAGATGGGTCCTGTTTGTAGACACTAATTGTGGTGATTTTTGACAGCGACATCTAGAGTTCCAAGAATATATACATGCTGATTATCATAATGCTATGAATATCACAGGTCTGAAAAGGGGAAATCCATTTTGATTTCATTTCATTATGTCTTGAAGGAAAGGGATAAATAGAGGTTTGGAGAACTTTGACGTCTGGGGTTTAAAGTTGACCTTCCATTCATGAGAAGACCTTTTTGAGAAAAGGGAAAGGTACTAACCCAAGCTCCCACAAATTGAATGGGAGGCGATCATTTTCTGATTTCCCCATTCCTGCCATACCCTCAGGCTTCTGAAAGATTAAATAATATGCACAGAAACTATATCTAGAAAAAAAGAGTTGGCACCTTGGTGGTACAGTGGTTAGAATGCAGTATTAGAGGCTAATTCTCCCCACAATTTGGAGTTCAATCCTGATGGGCTCAGGATTGACTCAACTTTCCATCCTTCTGAGGTCAATAAAATGAGGGCCCAGACTGTTGGGAGCAATATGCTGAAATGGTAAACCACTCAGTGAGTGTTGTAAAGCACTATGGAGCATGATATAAGTCTAAGTGCTATTGCTATCCTATTTACCAGACCAAAAACTATCAGTTCCACTGTACGATTCCATATCTTGTAGGAATTTTCAACCATGGGAAGCAAATATGTCACAAATAGTCTGAAACACCTCTTATTCCATGCTTGACCATTACAACACCCAGGGGCAAAAATTATACCTGTAAAATTTCAAATTTGAATCTATAGAAAATCATTCATTTTTTTTTAAATTGTAGCTAGAGAAAACCGTCAGGTGCTTGTATTTTTTATTTATTTATTTTTGCTATTTAAAAGGGTAAACAGGTGTTTCCTAAGGGCCTTTTCCAAGCCATTAGTGATTTTATATACCTCTAACATATCTTCCATTCACCCATCACTGGTCTGAGCTGAAGAGTTCCAATCTCTTCCACAAAAGCTTGGTATTCAGAGCAGCTGTTCCAGCAGAAAACAAAACCCTTGTCTCCTCTCATTTTGGTCTCTAATACCTCTACGCAGACAACACAGGACATGAAACTCAGCTGAAGAGTAATTCATGATAAAGATCAAAGTAATTATGTAACATTCTGGAGAAATCAGAGCCAATATGTTCCTATTTACAGCTAGAGAGTGCACGGCATTTACTGTTGATTTAGAGACTTTGTAAGAAGACGAGGCATCCTAATTATATAATGCCTATTTTACATAACAGAAGCAAAGCTGGTGCTTGTTGCATCCTTGCTGAACAATACTATTTGGCATTGTGATCAAGTCTTTATAACAATAGGAACATGATTTGGCATCAACAAATATTCCGCTTGTTTAAAGATAAATTACTTGGGGCTTGTGTGTGAAGTTTCCCACACTCCCATCATATCCATTAAGTTGTTTTCGCAACAACCTTAAGAGTACTGATTTTTTTTTAATTGAGGAAAGTTTCTCATCTCACTTTTACTGTGCCCCCCCCAATCCCGAAGTCTTATCAAGTATTTGCTATATCCTGCCTAGCAAAGGCAATATACTCATACTCCAAAAATAATACATACTGTGAATGAAAAGAGACTTGTTTCCAAGTCTCCATCAGTACACAGAAAGTAAGAAATACAGAAAGAAGTAAATGGGCACATGACTGTTGCAGATTGTTTTTCTGGAGTACAAAATGTGCGAGAATAAGAGCCAGCATCAAACAGCTGTGGGAATGAAAGATATGGCTTACTGATCTATTAGATTCAATAAGTCCTATGGATGATAGCAGGCCCCAGAAGAAAGACATATGAACCAAAGTTTTCAGCTAGGATGATTTCAAAATGTACCAGAACTATTTGCAATCCTGCTGAGCCGTTGCTAACTGTGAAATATGTTTTTGCAAAGTATGCACTTGGATGGATAAGTTTAAAACAGGAAGAATGAAACTGTTAGAAATGAGAAACTGAAAGTAATATACACAGGTGTTTACAGAAAGTGACAGTTAGTGAAGTTGTGAAGCGTGTATACATGGTTAGAAGAAAAGTATAAAGGATAAGGTTGGAGATCAGCTTGGGGCCAGTGGTGGTATTCGACCAGTTCTGCCTGGTTCTGGAGAGCAAATAGGAGCAATGAGCAGCGGAGACAGAACCGATTCTCTTCACTGCTCTGCTGTTGGGCCCACCCGCCCGCCTGGGCTCCCATACTCACGTTTATCTGCTGAATTTAAACACAGCTGCTTTGCGCGGCATAGAAGAGTGCCATGCGGCAGCTGCTGAAGCGACCGGGATCGTGCAGGCTTGCAGGAGATGAGTTAGAACACCTCTGCGCCTGTGGAAACACCTCTGTGCCTGTGCAAAGTGTGCATTTGGTGCATGCATGCATGCAAAGCGTGCCTATCAAGCCATGCCCACTGAACCGGTGGCAACAATATTTGAATCCCACCACTGCTTTTGGCCCTTTGATTTATGGCAGTCCTTGCAGGACCTGCTATATGCCATTGGACCCCAATTGCAATGGCTTATTAAGTATATACCTGCTATTATATCTTTTATATCTATTCATTTCTGATGTTCCAAATTATTAGAAATAATAAACCTCGGATCTTAAAGTAAGAATTTTTGCTTGTGTTGTTGTCTGTTTCCTGTTGGCATGTTTTTATGACACAACCAAGATACATAGTCCATCTCATAGGGGGAAAAAAATCCCTGATGTGTATAGGATTACACTCAACAGCCTGGTTTTTCCTTAACTTCACTAGGGATTAGTGCAGTTCCATTTCACCGATCACAAAAATAATGGAAAAAGACAGATACTGATCTCACCCAGACAGTTTGAATGAACGTCCAGCTAACCAGAAAGCTATCATGCAAGGAAATCAGAAAACAGACATCTCTTCACAATAGAAAAAAAAAGTTAGTATTTGTTGGATCTTATATGCTACTTGATATGCCTGAAGCATATGTCCTGTGGAAACAAAGGTCTAGATCATCATAATTTCCATGACACATAGCTATATTAACTATCTTAGGTCCAGATAATAATCCAGAGAAGAATAGGAATGGTGCCTGTGAACCTCATAGAGCTTTTCCTCATTTGAATAATAATTATTCTAGTATTTTACATTACTTCGCTAATTATATTTTTCAGATTTTTTTTAGTGGACCATTTAAAATTTCCAGGAACGTTATTAACTATATCATATATTAAAGACCATAAGAACTTATATTTTAAAAAGATCCCTTTACCTGGTAAAAAAATACCTGAGAAGTTTGTGGAAAGTATGCTTATAGTGTTTTTTAATCTTGTGATCCAACAAATGCAGAAATCTTCAACAAATGCAGACTTCTTCTTTTACTAATAGTAAAACTAACTATTTTGGTTCAGTTTCCGTTCAAAGGTTCTGGGGCAAACTTTTAAGAATAGATGTCCAGATTCCAGTCAATGCAAGGAAATCATGGACTCCTAGATCTGGTTATTATTACTATGGCTGGTAACACAGATGTGTAGGCTGGATTTGGCATTTTAATCCACATTCTTGGAGAGAAGCAGATGTGGTTATTTGATGGTGTTAAAAGTATTATTACAGGATGTAAGCTGTTCCAAGTAAAGTTGCCTTTAACAATTGACTGATGGTGATTTTTGTCAATCCCAATGGTATTGTGGGATTGCACTCAAAGCATCTATTACTTCTCTAATTATATATATATATATTACTTCTCTAATTTTTAGTGGACCATTTTGGTTACATTTGGTTCTGTCTTTGCTTTCTTTGCCATAGTTATTCTACTTCTATTTGCAGGTCTTTATATTATGTAATTTTCTCCAGTTCTTTCTCTTCTAGTCTGTTGTCCGCGGTCTCCAACATCCACTGTGCAGACTTTTTTTTTGTCTTTCTTATCAATGTAATTGTTAAGTCTAGGATGTCATGTGGCAGATGCTTGCCTGTTTGAATTCTAAAGCTGAACAGCACTTTAGGATTTTTTTTTTAATTTTCCATTGTTGCGTTTATTTTGTGGTCTTAACAGTTCTTGCTTGTAGGCAAATGATATTTCTTGCAGCTATTCCAATGCACCATTGTTGCTACTTTCTTATGCTGCTATTTCTATCCAATCAACATAGATTGACTAGAAATAGCAGCATAAGAAAGTAGCAACAATGGTTGCTTGCAGGTGATCCACTACTTCTTCAGATTTTTGTTTTGTTTTGTTTGTTGTTTTTTTTGCAGAGGCAGCATTTTCAATCCATTGCTGTCTTCTGAATTCTTGCTTTGCCCACATTTATTCTTAGAGGTTGATCTCTTGCAGCCAGAATTTGCCCTTCTGTCACTTTCTTCAATTTCCCTGCTATTAGCAATTGCTAGGTCTTGTTGTTATATGCTTTGCCTGTTTGTTTTTAAATTACTAGCCATGTAATATTTTGCCTTGCCTCGCCATAGCATGGCACATTATTGTTATTTTCAGTTGTAAAATATTAATATGAATAATATCACATTTAAAATAAGATATCAGCTGATTAAAATATACAAAACCATAAAACAGTAGACTATTTTATATTATAAACTTAGCAACTCTAACTGTAAAGAACTACTGGGATACTAGTGAGATATTTACAATTCTTTTTTAAAAAAGAGTAAATAAGCCAGACCATACAAAGCCTACCAATGATATATAACTAATTAGTGTCAAGTGGAACAACGTACAACATAAAAGCCAGGGAGGCCTGTCATCAAGGCCATTTCAGAATCCAGAACTTCCCAATCAGAGCAGTACTCCTATTCCTCTGAGTCAATAAAGTTTTAAGACTAGTTTTTGAAACTAAAACATCATCTCATCTTAAGAACAATACCAAAGTAGTAGTACTAGGTCTTACCAGGGGTGGGATTCTACCGGTTCTGTCCACCTCTGCAGAACCGGTAGTTCTGAAGAGCAGCAGACAGAGAGCATACATAGAACTGGTTCTATGTCTGCTACTGTTTTGGCCCACCTACCCACCTAGGCTCTTACCTGACTTTTATTTCCTGCTTTTTCAACCGCAGCTGCTTTGCGCGACACAGCTGTGGTTGAAAAAGCAGGAAAAAAGGGCTTTTCCAACTTCTGCGCACTTGTACGCAGCACTGTTCAGCTGTCCGGGCAGCTCAGCAGGTCGTAAATTGCACTCGCATGATTTGCGCACATAAAGCGTGCATGCGCATGCAATGCAGAGCAACAGAACCCTTGATTTTGCTAGCCCATGTAGTGGAAAGATTATCAAGGATTTTCTGTGATGGGTTAGGGTTATCTATTCATGTTATCTGTTCAAAGTGAAAATGCCAGCCCTTTGACAGAGGTCAGATGAAGAAATAGGTTCCACAAAAACTGTCAGAGCTCTACTGAATTTGATATAGATTCTTGTAATAGAGGGGTCAGAGTGATGGCTCAGCGGTTAAGACACTGGGCTTTTTGGCTGGAAAGCCAGCAGCCCAGATTTGAGACCTGACCACCACACGATGGGATGAGTTCCCGTCCTCATCTCACCTCCTGGCAACCTAGCAATTAGAAAACATGGAACTGTTAGTAGATAAATAGGAACTTCGGTGGGAAGCTAATGGTACTCCATGATGTCATGCTAGCCATATGACTGCAGAAATGTCTTTGGACAGTGCTGGCTCAATGGCCTTGAGCACTGCCCTCTACAGTTTGCAATGATTAACAGAGGGGTCTTCAAACTTGACAGCTTTAAGACTTGTGAACTTCAACTCCCAGCATTCCTCCTCCAGTCATGTTAGCTCAGGAATTCTAGGAGTTCAAGTCCACAAGTTTTAAACTTTCCAAGTTTGAAGACCCTTGGACTAATGGATCTTCAGGGACTCCTTTATTTTAACTTTTTCTTGTAACAGAATCTTGAAGTCCCGATCATGCATTCTCTTCCCTCCCTCACTTTAAATTTCTCCCAAGTGCCTTTTCCCTCCCCAGCTTAAGTCATGTTTTGCTAACTCCTCCAAGGTCATATCTGTGGTCCTCTACAGATGGACAGAAGAGATGGAACCACCAAGTCCTGAATCAGAACCATGAAGGTGGTACTTTCCCTGCACAGTCCTTAATGTAGTGTCCTTTCCTTTTTCCCTTATGTTGGAAACCTTATCCTGGGGTATGGGTGAGAAGATCCCAGAAGGAATATTGCAAGCACATCCTGATTCAGAATCTATTTGTTAGCACATATTTTACATTGCGATGAATTAAGGTACCTTGAGAGCTCATTTTATCATATCTTGGCTCAGATGCAAAACAATATCCTTCCAAGATTAAGATTTACCCAGTATTATTAACGATTAACTTTTAACGGGCCTCATTCAATAAAAGTATGAAGGTGGATCTCATGATCTTTGGGGCTGAAACAAGGTTTGCCTCAATCACATTGTTCATCATTACAGCCCCAAAAATATAGATGAAAGGGTTGGTGCCCTGTTCTAACTCAGTGTCTGTAGGAGAAGAATCAGCAGAATATTGAGCTGATCGAGTAAGATTGTCTCTTGGCTATGCCACACTTCAAAATGACATATCTCATTTAGTCAATCACTTTCTAAAGACATAATTAGTCTTTAGAAACAGTTAATTTGTTAAAGCCTTGTATTATTTTAGTCTCTGTTTATATGTGTTGGCATGTTAGAATTGTAATGAGAATTTTCATTCTGTATTTTTCCCATGTGGCATACATTGGGAAGGGCGCCCAAGCCAACATCACTTCTAAAGTCAATGCTACCAGTGTGCATTAATCTAGATTAAGCATAAGTGACCTTAATATATGAAATATTGACTCTTATCTTGGCATACACTGATCTTTGACTAGGACAAGAGGAAAAAGGCATGTGTACGTCCAAACAGCAGCATGATTTTCAAGTACTGCTGATTTTTAGCAATAAAACATACACATAAAATGTGCCTGTTAACAGAAGCAAATGCCATTTTTGACACAAAGTGTAAAGAAATATAATAACATAGAAAAATTGACTTGAGCATCAATGTTTAATAGTGTGTATCCAAATGCAATGAAAAATTGGTACTTGCAGGTGTTATTCCAGATTCCATAAATGGTCATTTTTATTGTCTGTAAATACATATATATTGCAAAAAAGGAACATAAAATTTTGGAACTGTTTTCCCCACATCTGCTGAATTAAAACTGCAAAGCAGTTTTGATTTGTTTTGATTTGTTTTTCCAGACAGAGGGAGGGATGGGCAGGTAAGCAGATAGGCATTTCCAGCAAGGAGAGTAAAATATGCATCCATCATGATATCATCAGTCAACTGATTTATATATTTTCATCATATGTCATGATGCAGTTTATAATCAAATCATTTGCAGAACAATTCAATGACATGTGTTGTGGCTTTAATATAACTATGTCTTGTTATGGTTGAGGATGTATGTATCTATGGGTAGATCTGTTCTGAGATATTAGAAAGAGATTCATTAGATTAATTAAAGTATACCATGTCTTCAATAATTTTCAGTATTTTTCATCCTATTTGCATTTGTACATAAATACAAATGATTGTACTATATCTTTACATTCAGAGTTTGTCACTATCTGTACAAGCAGAAATAATCAGCCCCTTATATGTGTGCCATTTGTACCCACAATACTATTTGGGTGGAATCTGTCTGTACTTCCAATTTTTCATGGCAAATGGAGCCAATTGTTGGATCATAATTTTTGGGCTACTTTAGGATTTGCAGAAAAGAGTTTAGGGTTGATAATAGTAGTAATTTCTCTCCTCTGCTCTCCCAATGCCTTCTGCTTGTAGAAACTATATGCCCTAACCTTTCCCCAATGCCAGACTTCATCTGTATTGTGTAGGAGATGTCACTAGATCACATATGGTCTCCTGAAGCCTTTCTGAATATTGGAATGCTGGGTTGCTCAGCCATCGTCATGTAATTATCAATAATACAGACATATGTTACATCACCAGACATCTAAGTGATAGCACACCACTGACTTCAGCTGACCTCAAAATAGTAAGCAGGATCAGATTTCATTAATACTGGGCCAGAAAGAGACCCCAGCACTGTAGATTGTATTGAGAAGTTGACAGAGAATCCTGAAAAAAAGAAAATATGAGCTGCTGCTATATTGTTGCCAGAATACCAGGGGTGGAATTCTACCAATTTGTACCTATTCGTAGAACCAGTTATTAACATTCTAAGCAGTTGGGAGAACCAGTTGTTCAAAGAAATTACTGGCCTAATCCTGTAAGGAAGGCAGGAAGGAAACATTCTGGTGTTGCTTACAGAAACTGCCTCTCCGTTAACCCTTATTACATTCTTGGCAGGACTAGACTTTCTGTCTCTGGAACTTCTCTGGAGTTCCCCCCCCCCTCCTTTGCTGGTACTTTGCTTGTGTGGAGTGACTGTTCAAAGTTAGAATGGCACTGAAAAACGTGACTTAGGACCATTTTTGACACTTACGACTGTTGCAGCAATCCCAACAGTCATGAGAGGCCAGGTGAGGAGATGCGTGTCTTGATATGAGTGATATTGAGTTGGCCACACCCAGCCAATAACATGACCACCAAGCCATGTCCACCCAGTCACTTGATCACCAAGCCATGCCTGCCAACTAAGCTGCGCTCACAGAACCGGTTGTTAAAAAATTTGAATCCCATCCCTGCAAAACACTACACGTAAGTCTCCATGAGGACAAGAGAGAATTAGGTTGGCCTGAAGTTAAATTGCCAAAGTGTCAAGCAGGGTGAAAGCAAAAATCATTAACATGAAAATCCTCAAATGTTGCCAGGAGCTCTCAGAGTTATACCTTCACATGAGTCATTCTGCATAACTATGCTTGGAATTCTGAATCTAGAACTTGCTGTGCCTATTTGATGTCTGCAACTAAGATGCTGGATGAGAAATCAAAGACCATGAGTTCTAGGTCTCTCTTAAGCATGGAAGCATGGATTACTTTGGGCCATTTACACTTTCTCATCCCATCCCATCACAGGATTGTTGTTATTGGAAAAATGCAAAGAAGGAATATATGTACACAATTTTGTTTAATATAAATCTGGTAATAGTAAATCTTATCACTTACATCATAAATACTTTTGAATTTATTTAATATGCTCCTTTGGCTTCCTATTTGTTATGGTATGTGGGAAATCCTTTGGTAAACAGGAAGAAGAACTGTAGCCTAGAAATCCATCATGCAAAAGGTACCTCAGCCCATCGAAGGAAAAGGGAAATGGGGAACATTTCTCAGAGAACCCTTCCTAGTTTTCCAGAGAGTAAAAGAAGAGCAGGGAAGAAATATTTTTACTCTTGCAAGATTCTTTTTATTAAAAGTTACCATAAGATAGGATTCAAAATTGTGCTTCTTGTCTGGACTGTTTTGAAGGGCTAATGTATGGGAGCAAATAATAAAACAATACCAAAGATTGGTGTAGTTCAATGCTTATTGGATAGAATAATGCTCATTATCCAATGGGTTATGGGTGAACATATTATTCCAAATGTATTAAACAACAAAAAGAGGTAGTTGCACTTAGAAGTCTCAATTCTTTTTTGCTTGTTTTTCTGCCATCCAAAATGCCAGAAATCTAATTTCTTTTTAGGAAAATTCCCCTCAGGCTACAAGATGAAAGTTTTATAAAAGTTTAAGTCTATGAAAATAAATCTATATATTTGCAGCTTATTGGGTATATTTATTACAATTGGAAAATAAGAGAGAAGATGCAGCCACCAAATCCAGCAATCTACTATAAAACATTTTCTCTTGCAGTAACAGTGCTGGTACAAATATAAATTAAATGAAGTTGTAAGATTGTTGTGGAGAAAATTAGAACTCTTTTAGTGCCCCGAAGCAAAAAAAAAAGATATAATTTCTACTCCTTTCCATTAGCATAAGAGTACAACATTCCTGAATAGTCTTAAAATTAAATATGTGAACTTTACAAGTAACAGAATTCCAGTCTTGGGTATTTCATAATATTTAGGTATAGCTACATAATTTCTATTTTCTTGCTTGGATGAAAGAAAGAAAGAAAATAAGCAAGAAATGCAGGAAGAGTTCTCAGAAAAGGAGCAGAACGAAGAGAAGAAAATATATTGGACTGAAATCAAGTTTTATTGTTTCAAGCTCTGTTGCTCTTTAAACTTGTTGAAAAAAATGGGTCTTTACAAAAGCAATATTGAGAACAGGGAGAAATACTGTGGGAAGAGAGACATTTAACACTTTCACTAGATCACTTAGCGTTACATACAGTGACTATGGCAATAATGTTAAGGTAAAAATATGAGAGGTGGGGGAGAGAGAGAGAGAGAATTATGTACGATATTTATATTCCTTTCATTGCAAATCTATCTTTGACACAAGGATTAAGGCTAATATATTGCCAAAAATGGAACAGTAATACACTGTTGAGCGGTAAGTTTACAGTACAGTATGCTAACCTATACACAGCATTTATTTGGCAAAGCTTCCTGCAGTCTTTTGCCTTTCATGGAAAGTAGCTTCTATCAGTCCTGACATCTTCCAGATGTTAGTAGCTTTGATTTTATCCCCCTCCTGTTCTCCCTCTCCCCTTGTTTTTCCCATGCTGCAAATGAGTTGGCATGGAAACAACTCTTTTCTGGCAACATGACATACAATTCAAGCAAAATGCATTTAGCATAGATGAATAGTTCACAAATATGCCTCTAACAAAAGTCATTTTAAAAGCGCTGCTTTGCATTTGTTGGTGTTTATGACAACCTTCCAAACAAAAGTCTAAAATCCAAATATTTCTGAGGGCAGATGTTTTGATCCTTTAAAAGTTGTATACTTTGGATAATCTCTGGATCTATTTATTTAATCAATAATAATAGGATACAAAGCAATGCCATGCAAAGCCTGAATATGAGATGCTCAGAGCAACCCACGTGAAAAGCTTTCTCCAATGGGGACTGTTGATTTGATTAATTCCTTTCCATAAGAATCTCACTCACAGTCAAATAAAATAATGGTCTTGGAGAGCTTTGGACAACAGGAAGAAGGAATCCAGGAAGCTTATTTTACATGCATTTGAGGAAATTATAGATTTCACCTGCATTTGTGGAAATTATATTCTGGTTAATAACAGGCAGAAAAGTGAAGGAACATCTCACCACCATCATCAGCATATAGTAAGTAGCTTTTCTAATCTATGGTTTTGATTCCAGACCTTTTCTCAGCATTGCCAGTAGGCCTGTACTAGAAGAGTTGATGAACACACACTAGAACTGGTTGCTCTCTAAGATACTCAGAATGACAGGAAGAATTATGGATATATTTGGAATGAGATATTACATGATTTAGAATATGGATTACATTATCATTACCCTCAAACAATTATCATTTTATTGATATCCTACCTGGATTTTACAGAAAATCCTGTGAGGACCGTCACCGTCAGAAACACACTGTACTTCACGTATATGAGGGGCTGCTGGTAGATAAAACATAACCTGAGCAGATGCAGGGGTGGGATTCTACCGGTTCTGACTGGTTCTATAGAACCCTTTGTTAACTTTCTAAGCAATTCAGAGAACCTTATCTCCTTCCCCACCCCCCCATTACATTCTTGGCAGAAAGTCTAGACTTCCTTTCTCCGGAACTTCTGGGGCTTGACTTTCTTAAAGGGGAAGGGTTGTTTTAAGATTTTTACATTGCTGTTGGGGGGAAATACTTCCCTGGACAATCAGCACTTTGAAGAAATAATTGAATAATGAAGCAAAGCTGTCAGAAAGAAGCTTTTAATGACAGGGAACCAAGATGAGTGACATTCAGCAAGGCGAGCTAGAAAGACTGACACTCAAACATGAGTTTACATACCCCTTCTGAGTTTTGGTCTAAAACTGGTTTTTGGTAAAGTGTTTATTGATGGGATAATTTTCCTATTCAGCTTCAACAAGCAAGAGCTACTGTTGTGATTTAATTATTTGTATTGTGTTTTAATTTTTTCCTGCCTCATCGTTTCTTTTTCTATCTGGGGAGGAGGTCTTCCTTCACTGCTTTAGTGGTATGTGGCACTGTCCTTTGGGGTGTACTTCCAAGAAGCAGGATGCAAGCTTGGCACTGATTTTCTGGGGGACATATGATCTTTCCTTAAATCTAGATGATTTCCTTAGGATATCTTGAGAGGTGAGTGAGACCAGCTGGTATCTTTAAGTAGTGCAAATGGATCTAAGAATTGTTTTCCTGAGTGTGCTTTTTCTAGAGATCTTAAATGACCTCTCTGCTAAAGGGTTTCATTTTATAAGAAGAGTTGGATGATGATAGTTATCACTGCATTTTAACTATTTTAATTCCTCAAATTGCTGTGGCACCCTGCCTGATTTATAACTCCCCCTTGCAGGTATTTTTAATCTAATGATTGGTATTTAGGGCAGCTTTTTGCAAGCAAAGAAGCTTTTTCCATTTTTGTACAGGTAATCCTTGACTTACAACAGTTCATTTAGTGACCATTCAAAGTTACAATGGCACTGAAAAAAGTGACTTATGACTATTTTTCACACTTATGGCCATTGCAGCATCCCCATTGTCATGAGAGGCCAGGCAAGGAAAAACACCCCTTGACATGAGTGATGCCAAGTTGGCCACACCCACCCAGTCACATGGTCACCAAGCCACATCCACCAACTAAGCCATGCCCACAGAACAAGTTGTTTGTGTTCTGTATGGAACTTGGTAGGTTCCAAGTACTTCATTCTGATCGGCCGAAAAGGCCACTTACGGATTAGTTCACTAGGAACCAATCCAGAAAGCCACCAAACGGCGGGAAGAATTAAACAACTGTCATTGGCCACAAGTCAGCAGGTTAGCCCCTATATAAAGGGCTGCCGCGGCTTGGGCTATGTTCCGTTTCTTTACCTAGTGGTTTTAAATAAAGAGTTGTTGTTTGGAACCCAGTCTCCTGCGCTTCTTTCCACATGGAACACTAGCAACGAGGATGGGATCGTCATGGAAGCAGAGACCGAAGCACGCAGCGATCTGAACCGAGCGAAGAGATGGCTGGTAACAATGCACCGCCCATACCCTTCAATCCAAATGTAGAGGATTGGGAATCATATATTGATTGCTTTCTTATGTTCTTAGAAAGCAATGAGATGGAAGAAATCTCAGATCAAAGGAAGAGGGCTGTCTTCCTTACACACTGCAGACCAGCCGTATTCAAAATGGCGAACGTGCTGGCAAAACCCAGAGATTCAAGCAGATGACCTGGTCCGACCTGAACTGAATGCTCTGAACACACTACGCACCGGTGGTCTTCAATCTAATCAAAAGGCATGAATTTTACAAAAGTGACCAGAAGGAGGATGAAGCCATAGCAGACTTTGTGGCAGCTTTGAGACACATTGGAGGAGCATGTGAGCTTCAAAACATGGATGAGGCTATGAGAGACTGCATAGTCCTCAACCTGAAAGACTCTACCCTTCAGAGCAAACTACTCAACAGGCCAAACATAACTGTGGCCGAGGCCATTGCTGAGGCAACCACCGCCGAAGCAATGAAAAAGTCAGCAGCCACCATGCGGCAAATGAACGCAGTTCCAGACCTGCCGACTCAAACCAGAGAGAAGAAGGCAGAGGGAGGAAAGAAACAGCCCACAGCGACAACCCACCATGAGGACGTCAAAACCCAGAGTGACACCAAAGACAATGACGAAGATGTCCATAGACTCTATTCAGATAGAAAATGGTGCAAAAAGAGGAAGAATCGGTGGGAATTTCAATGTGTGGGCTGCGGAGTCAATCACCCGCTGTCTGAATGCAGGTTCCTCGATGCAATATTCCGGGCTTGTAATAAAAGTGGGCACATTGAAAGGGTCTGCCGCAACAAAAAGAGCTATAGTCCAAAAAGACGCGGTAGCACCCCCCCAGACACGATGACAGACAAGCCGGCAAATGATGGAACCGCAATAAAAGAACCGGTGACAGAGAAGAAACGCATCAGACAATCACCATTGATAATGCCAGGGCGGAAAGCGGAAAGAAGGTTCAGATAGAGGTGAGCATCGAGGGGAGACCCTGCGAGATGGAGGTCGACTCAGGGTCATTCCTATCGATGGTATCATGGAATACCATCTGGCGCCTAATTCCGAACATCAAGCAGAAAGAACTAAAGAAACAAAATCTTGTGCTAAAAGACTATCAGGGAAATCGAATCCCAGTAGTTGGCCTTGGACATTTTTTAGTTGAATTTAAACAACACACCGAAGTCTTGCCTCTAACTGTCGTTGACTGTGACCACTCTAGTCTGCTAGGAATCGAATGGTTCATGCCTCTGGGAATCGGGATGACCGGGATCAACCGCGTCGCTACTACCAACTGGGAGGAGAACCTACTCCACGAATTCCAAGATGTATTCGATGGGACTCTAGGCAAGTACCAGGGGAACCCCAATTTCATTTAGCCTAGACCCGAAAATACCCCCCATTCGTTTAAAGGCCAGATGCGTTCCATTCGCGCTCAAACCAAAAATTGACGAACAGCTGAATAAGTTGATAGCGCAAGGGGTTTTAGAACCAATCGACCACGCCAAGTGGGAAACCTCTATCATCACACCGGTGAAGCCAGATGGGTCAGTGCGCATCTATGGGGACCATAAGGCAACCCTGAACCACACGCTCCAAAAAAGCGCATACCCAGTGCCAGTAGTGCAACATTTATTGCACTCGCTAGGGGAAGGAAAAATATTTGCAAAACTCGACCTAGCACAAGCTTATCAGCAGCTACCCATTGATCCCATAACAGCAGAGGCGCAAACGATAGTAACGCATAGAGGGGCATTCAAATGTAACCGCCTCCAATTCAGTGTAAGCATTGCCCCAGGCTTTTTCCAAAACCTCATGGAATGCCTACTAAATGGAATCAAAGGTGTCATCCCATACTTCGACAATGTACTGGTCTCAGCAAAAAACGCCAGCCAGCTAGAGACCAGATTAAAAGAAGTTTTAAAAGAAGCTTTAGAAAATCAGGCCTAAAAGTTAAGAAGGAAAAATGTGAACTGGCCACTAACCGGGTCAAATTTTGGGGTGATTTAATCGATGAGCAAGGCATTCACCCAACCGAAAAGAAGGTGAAGACTATCAAAGATGCTCCCAGACCAAAAACAAAACCGATCTCCAGGCATTCCTAGGCCTCATAAATTTTTACAATGTGTTCCTACCCCATAAGGCAATAATAGCAGAACCCCTACATCGACTGCTAGATAAAAAAACTGCTTGGACATGGGGCCACCAGGAACAGACAGCCTTCCAAGGTATTAAGGACCTATTAACATCAGACACCGTTCTCATCCAGTTTAGCAACACCCTGCCTCTGATGGTCACCTGCGATGCTTCACTTTTTGGGGTCAGCACCATCCTGAGTCACCAGCTTCCAGACGGCAGAGAGGCATCGGTCACCTTTTACTCAAAGATGCTCTCCAAGGCAGAACGCAATTGCAGCCAACTTGATCGCAAAGCCCTGGCAATTGTCACCAGGGTCAAACAATTCCATGAGTACCTTTACGGTAGACCCTTTTCTATTGTAACTAACCACAAGCCTCTTCTTGGAATTCTAGAGGGAAACAAGCCAACCCCGAACATTCTGTCTCCTAGAATGATGAGGTGGTCTGAATTCCTTGCTGCCTTCTCCTACAGGCTAGTCCTCAGACCTGGCAAAGCCATCTCGTACGGGGACACCCTGAGCCGTTCCCCATTACCCGTCACAGAAGACAACCCTGCTTCAACTACCTCCACATTTCAACTTGAGACCTGCCCGGAGCTACCACTGACTGAAGCCAACGTCGCGAGAGCCACAGCCAAAGACCCTTTGACAGCACGAATACTGAACTGGGTAGGTAAAGGCTGGCCGGAGGAAAATAAAAAAACTGAAACTTTTAAACCTTTCCATACCAAACAGACTAAGCTGTCTATCAAAAAGGTGTGCATCTTATGGGGTGACAGGGTGGTAATCCCAAGCAGCCTACAAGAAACCGTCCTAGGCATGTTGCATGAAAGTCACCCGGGCATAGTTAAGATGAAAGCCCTGGCCAGGAGTTACGTCTGGTAGCCAAGGCTGGACAAAGAATTGAACGCTGGGTTGCAACATGCCACGCCTGTCAGAAAGTGAGGCCTACCCCCCCCCCAGGCACCAATATGGGACTGGGAATCTCCCTGGGGTCCATGGTCTAGGGTGCACATTTACTTCACTGGGCCAACAAAGGGGAACACCTTTTTGACTGTGGTCGATGCATATTAGAACTGGTTGGAAGTCATCCTCATGGCTTCCACAACCACCGAGGCTGTCATGAAACAACTCGACAAACTGTTTGTGAAACATGGGCTACCAGATGTACCAGTTTTGGACAACGGGCCTCAGTTTACCTCCTTGCAGTTCGAACAATACCTGGCTGCCCAGGGTATCCATCACGCCTTAACTGCGCCGGCCCATCCGGCTGCGAATGGCAGGGCCGAATGCATGGTTAGGTATACTAAGGAAGGCCTAGAGAGAATGGACAAGGGGGACACGCAGGACAAACTCAACTGACTCCTAACCTTGCAACATATTACCCCTAGCCCAGCTGAACTGTTAATGGGTAGGAAACTACGGTCCTACCTGGACAGGTTGCACCCCACGTACACATGGGACAAGCCCCCTGACTCCTCCAGCAAATACCGTACCTTCAACATCGGTGACCTAGTATATGCCAAGAACCTTAACAGGGACCCTCTATGGCTGCCAGCCACCATCACACAAGTCACAGGCCCCTGGTCCTACTGACTAATGCTAGACGATGGGAGGGCATGGAAGCGGCACATAGACCAGCTTAGTTCCCGCAACCTCAAAAGAAAAACTGTCGCAGAACCAAAACTAATAAATTCAAATAATTACAAATAAATAAAAAAGGGAGAGATGAACCTCCCATAACAAGACAACAAACTCTGCAAAACGACAATCTAACCAAACAAAAAGAGCAGTCACGTTTAAATGAACCCCAAGAAAGAAGTCCGGGAGCAGGAGAACGAAGTGAGGTCTTCCTAGAAGGTGGCAGCCAGGCCAGCTCAACTAACCCGGCCAAACCAGGAGGGAGCGGCGGAGCCATCTCAACTGGCTTGAGAGACTCAGGCAGGAGCGGCATGGCTGACTCACCCTTCCAGGAGGTTCCATAGAGAAGGTCAAGAGAAGCAGCGATCCCATCCGAACCGCTTGAAGACCAAAACAAGAATGAGCCACGCAGGTCAACAAGAACTAGGAAAAGCCCCACCTACCTGCACGACTATGTCACCCACGTTGGACTGAACTAAAGGGAGAGGACTGTTCTGTATGGAAATTGGTAGGTTCGAAGTACTTCATTCTGATTGGCCGAAAAGGCCACTTATGGATTGGTTCGCGAGGAACCAATCCAGGAAGACGCAAACGGCAGGAAGAATTAAATAACTGTCATTGGCCACAAGCTGGCAGGCTAGCCGCAATATAAAGGGCTGCCGCGGCTTGGGCTATGTTCCGTTTCTTTACCTAGCGGTTTGAAATAAAGAGTTGTTGTTTGGAACCCGGGACTCTGGAGGAGCTAGTCACTGCATGAGTGACACATGTTCTAATTAGCTCTTTCCCATCTAATTCTTTGTGATTTACTGAGCTCCAAGGCCCATCCATGTCTTTAGCTGTTGTGGGAGGGAGGAAGTGACCCAATCTTACATTTTTACTGTTACATATTAACATACTTGTAATACCCTAACCTGATTGGCTGAAACGAACTGCACTGTGATTGGCCAAGATGCAAGACGGTGATTGGTTAGTAAGGAATCTCCTGTAATTGGACGAACCGATCACGGGAGATTCAGAAAGCTGTCATTGGGTGAGAGCCGCCAGCTAGCTCTATAAGAAGAGCTGCTGCAGTTCGCTAAAGGCTACACAGATCTATACCTTGAATAAAGAGCTGAAGTTATGCTGGTCTCCTGGCTTCTGATTTCCCAGGCTTCAAGACTGGCAACGAGGGTGGGATTCTGAGACAAAGAGACCAGTCGGGCACGTGGCAACCAAGCTGAACAACCAACGAGATGGCCGGCAGCAACTCGCCAACCACACCATTCGACCAGGCAACCGAGGCCTGGGAATCTTACATCAATAGATTCCTCATGTTCCTCGAGAGCAACAATCTCAAGGATGCAAATGACCACCGAAAGAGAGCTGTGTTCCTGACCCATTGTGGACCAGCCGTATTCAAGATGGCCAAAGCATTGGCCAAACCAGAGGACGTGAAGGAGATGACTTGGCCAGATCTAGATCGATTACTTCGAAACCACTATGCCCCAGCCGTGCCAAATCTGATCCGGCGACCAGAATCCTACCATCGGGATCAAAAGGACGGAGAAAGCATTGGGGATTTTGTGGCAGCATTGAGGAACATTGGAGGTTCGTGTGGCTTTTCAGACATGGACGAGGCTCTGAGAGACCGCGTGGTTTTTGGTCTCAGAGACCCCGTGCTCCAGAGCAGGCTAATGGCTCGAGTAGACATTACAGTTACCGAAGCCATTGCTGAAGCAACTGAAGCCGAAGCCACGAAGAAATCAGTGGCCAAGATGCGACTAATGAATGCAAGGGACCGGCAAACAACCTCGGAGACCAACACATCCCCCAAAAAACGAACTGAAACTGGTCACAAAGCAGCAACGGTGCACCACAAGGACGTTGATCTATCACCCAACACAGATGATGAGGAAGAGGAGATCCACCAATTGCAAGCGGAGCGAGACTGGTGGAGAAGTCGTAAGTTGGACTTCCAGTGTGCCGGTTGTGGCGGCGACCACCCCTGTTCTTAGTGCTGGTTTTTAAATGCCATTTGCTGGTACTGTGAAAAATGGGGGCATATCGCCAAGGTCTGCCGAAACAAATGGAACTCCAGCCCAAGATGACGTGACAACACGCCTCCCAGAAACCGAGACAGATTCACAGAGAACCAATGGAACCACAAAAACCAAAGCAAGCGGCTCAGTGAGACCAGACGATGGGAAGAAACCCATCAAACGGTCACAATCGGCCATTCAGACAACTCAGATGCAAGAAAAGTACACGTGCAGGTTGGCATCAAAGGCAGGCCATGCAGAATGGAGGTGGACTCCGGATCATACCTCTCCATGGTATCCTGGGACACAATTAAGAGGTTAGTGCCCAGCTTACAGGAACAACAGCTGGAGAACCAGAGACTCACTATTAAAGACTATTAGGGGAACAGAATCCCCATAATAGGAATTGGACACTTCCATGTGACTTTCAAAAGGAATGGAAAAGTACTTCCACTCACTATTGTCGACAGAGACCGCCCAAGCCTGCTGGGTCTGGAATGGTTCGCGCCATTAGGGATTGAGGTGACGGGCATCAATCATGTCGAGGAAACAGACTGGGAAGAGGAGCTGATGAAGGAATTCCAAGAAGTGTTCGACGGACAATTAGGCAAGTACCGGGAGTCCCCAATATCATTTAGCTTGAACCCCAATATTGCCCCAATCCGGCTCAAACCTAGACGAGTTCCATTTGCCCTCAAACCAAAAATAGACGAACAATTAGATAAGTTCATCGCACAAGGAGTCCTGGAACCAATAGATCATGCCCGCTGGGAGACCCCAATAATCACCCCAATCAAACCAGATGGGTCTGTGAGAATTTGTGGGGACTATAAAGTGACACTTAACAATGCACTGCAACAAAGTGCATACCCAGTCCTGGTGGTACAGCACCTCCTACACTCATTCGGGGGAGGAAAGGTCTTTGCAAAGCTCAACTTGGTGCAAGCATATCAACAGCTGCCCGTCGATGCTGAGACTGCAGAAGCACAAACTATCGTGACCCACAGGGGGGCGTTCCGGTGCAAAAGGTCCAATTCGGAGTCAGTGTGGCACCAGGGGTGTTCCAGAGTCTCATGGAGTGGTTACTCCAAGGAATTAAGGGAGTCGTGCCATATTTTGATGACGTGTTGGTAGCGGCCAAAGACAAAAGACAATTGAGAACCTGACTTAGAGAAATCCTACAAAAATTTAAAAATGCAGGATTTAAAGTCAAAAAAGAAAAGTGCCAGTTATGCACTGAAAAGGTTGAGTTCCTGGGATATCTGGTGGACAAAGATGGAATCCACCCCACACACAAAAAAATAAAAGCAATAAAGGAAGCCCCGAGACCTCAAAATAAGGCAGAATTACAAGTCTTTCTGGGACTAATCAATTTCTTCAATGTCTTTTTGCCACAGAAGGCAACCAACAGTGGAACCTCTGCATAGGTTGCTCGACAAGATGTCCGTCTGGTCCTGGGGCAAGCGGGAAGAGGCCGCCTTCCGGAACATAAAAGACCTCCTCACATCACTATCAGTCCTCATCCAGTACAGTGAGACACTACCACTAACGGTAACCTGCAATGCCTCTCCATTCGGCATCGGCGCTATACTAAGCCATACCCTGCCAGACGGGAGAGAAGCACCGATTGCTTACTTCTCAAAAACACTATCAAAGGCAGAAAGAAATTATAGCCAGCTCAACAAGGAGGCACTTGCAGCGGTTACCGGCATGAACCGGTTTCACGAGTACTTATACGACAGGGACTTCACCCTCATCACCGACCATAAACCACTACTGGGGATCCTGGCGGGAAACAAGGCCACCCCCAACATACTGTCTCCCCGGATGACAAGGTGGTCTGAGTTCCTTGCCGCCTATAACTACCAACTAATACATCACCCAGGGAAATGCATCTCGCATGCCGACGCACTAAGCCGTTGCCCCCTAACAGATTATGAAGATGACCCTGCACCCACCACATCCACCCTGCAAATAGAGACATTGCCCAACCTACCAACAACCGCATCAGACATTGTGAGAGAGACGAGCAAAGACGGCAAACTGGCATGAGTTTTGAACTGGGTGGTAAAAGGGTGGCTGGAAACAGAAAGCAGTGACCAGTTTAAACCCTTCCGAAACCGGCAAACTGAATTATCCTCCCAAAAGGGATGTATACTATGGGGCGATAGAGTGGTAGTTCCAGACAACTTACAAAAAAAAAATTGCACATGTTGCATGAGGGACAGCCGCGCATTGTGAAAATGAAATCCCTAGCCAGAAGCTACATGTGGTGGCCAGGGATAGACAGAACCATTGAAACCTGGGTGGCAACATGTGACAAATGTCAGCGATCCAGACCAAACCCTCCTGCAGCACCAACCCTCCAGTGGGAAACACCAAGGGGACCATGGTCAAGACTCCATATAGACTTTGCGGGACCCATGAAAGGGCACACCTTCTTGATCACAGTAGATGCTTACTCCAACTGGCTGGAGGTAAGCCTAATGCGATCTACAATGACGGAAGCGGTTACAAAACAACTAAACAGACTTTGCACCACCCACGGCCTACCTGACTTGCTAGTATCTGACAACGGGCCACAATTCACAGCATTGGCATTCGAGCAATTCCTCGCAGAACGGAGAATCCGACACGCATTGACAGCGCCCGTTCATCCAGCAGCGAACGGGTGGGCGAACGAATGGTCAGATACACCAAAGATGCTTTAGAAAAGATGGACACTGGAAACATACACGACAAAATAAAAAAACTATTAACAATACAGCACATAACACCAAGTGCCAAAACCAATAAAAGCCCAGCAGAACTCCCGATGGGAAGAAAACTCCGATCCCATCCAGACAGACTTCACCTGACTTACAATCCAGAAAAACCACCAGACTCCTCCAGCCGGAACCAGGAATTTAATCCGGGAGACACGAACTCCGCTAAAAAATTTTCAGGGGACCCACTATGGGTACCCGCTAAAATAACCCAAGTGACAGGCCCCCGGTCGTACTGGATGGAAACAGAGGACGGAAGAAACTGGAAACGGCATGTCGACCAAATACGATCAAGAATAATTTTAAACAGCACTGAAAACCCACAAAACTCACAAACAGACTCTAATAAAAAAATTGGGGGGGGGGGGAAACCCCAAACAATCATCAAAAAGAAAGAGAAAATACGACTACAAGACAACGACAAACCGAACCAGAAATACAAACACCGCTAAATAAAAGAAGAAACCATCAATACTCACCGGAAAGTGAAGACAGCCGAAGGGTACCAGAGGAAGACAACCCTCTTGGAATCTCACCTGGAAGGAACAGTCAAGCCAGCTCAACCAGCCCGGAAAGACCAGCCGGGAACAAAGAAGCCGACAACTTGACCAAACCCAATAGACGGGGTAGGAGTTGCGTCGAAAGGCCTGACTCACCTTTCCAGGCGGTTCCATGGAGAAGAGCGGGAGCAACAAAGATCCCTTCCGAACTGGCTGAAGACCATGCAGCAACTGAACAGCACAGGTCAAGTAGGCAAGTAAAAAGCCCTGCCTACCTACGCGACCACATCATGTAGGATGGACCATACCAAGAGGGGAGGGGTGTTACATATTAACATACTTGTAATATCCTAAGCTGATTGGCTGAAATGAACTGCACTGTGATTGGCTGAGACGCAAGACGATGATTGGTTAGTAAGGAATCTCCTGTGATTGGACGAACCGATCGCGGGAGATTCAGAAAGCTATCATTGGGTGAGAGCCGCCAGCTAGCTCTATAAGAAGAGCTACCATGGCTCGCTAAAGGCTACACAGATCTATACCTTGAATAAAGAGCTGAAGTTACGCTGGTCTCCTGTCTCCTGATTTCCCGCGCTTCAACATTTAGCATCATCTCTGAATTTCTTTCATAGAGATTATTCATTTCTGGACCTCTGTTTAATCTTCATCTTTCAAGAAGTAGTCATGTGAAAGAAATGTTAGTTTTAAGTATTTAATTTAAAAAGGAAATATCTACTATTAAATAGGAACCAGATGTGTGTGTGTGTGTGTGTGTGTGTGTGTATACACGCATACATACATATACAGACAGATAGACAGACAGACAGATACATTTGACAGGCACCTTTTTAACATTATGATCACACCAATCAAATCCATACATAAATTCCAGTGTATTGTTTCTGCCATTCCATCTATTACCTGTTAATTTTGCTTTCGCTTCTTATTAGATGTTTAGCAATTAGTACTTTCTTTTTGCATATATTTGCTATCATTTTCAGGATTTTAAAATTTTTATTTGAATCACATCTCTTTCTGTTTTTTTTCTCATGTGCTGCTAATAGCAATCCTTCCATTTCTTTCTTGATGGATTCAATCTGAAGCCATTCCCAAGTTCTATTACTCGTCATCTTGCCTTCATTTTTTTCAGGTATTGACCATGTAGAGATTAATCTTCTCAATTTTCACTCATTGTTGATAACTGTTCAGTTTTGTATGTCACCCTTGATTCTGCCACACTCAAAATGTTCTCTTTACAGACATATATTAACATAATCTCTTTGCTTGCTTTTAGGTAATCGTTTAGTCCTCAGATTTCATCCTCCAGTGTTTGCTTCACTTGCAACAAAGTATCTCCACAAATCTTCCATAGTAAATATACATGTTCTCTTCCTGCATGATGTGTTTTCATACATTTTTTAATTCTTGTAATCTAAAACATCTAGTTCATCTTGTGCCCTGTCAACAATACCTGCTGTCTAGCATATTACTGGGATAGCCCAAATATCAAGAATCATAAGATACGATAGCCATAGGGTACAATCAAATCATACTAGGAAATATAAATTGTAAGGATACAAGCGACAAAGTTACAGTCCTACAATCATAAGTGGGAGGGGATGGGTGATAAGGAATGATGAGAAGGTTAACAGTAATAATAGTGCACACTTTGTAAATAATTGAACAGTGTTGAGGGAATTATTTATTTAGCAGAGTGATGGCTGTTTTGTTCGGAAAAACACGAGGTAGACCGGGTTCCAACAACGAAAAGTCTTTATTTACAGGAGTCAGTAAAAACGGAACGGTTGGACGACTTAGCGGTAGCCTTTTATACAGGCTAGCCTGCCGGCTTGTAACCAATGGCAGCTGATCGAATTTGCTGCCTTTTTTACTTTATTTGGATTGGTTCTTAGTGAACCAATCCAATGCTTACTTTAGTTGACCAATCAGATTTGCATGTTTTGGAGTAACCCAATTTGCATACAGAACACCCCTCCCCCCTTGGTTCAGTCCTACGTGGTGATGTAGTCGCGCAGGTAGGCGGGGCTTTTCCTGACTCGACTGGACCTGCGCAGTTCACTTTCGGCGGAGACTTTGACCTGTTCGGATGGGGCTGCTGTGTCGTCCGTCCTTCTCTCTGGAACCGTCTGGAAGGGTGAGTCAGCCATTCTGCCACCTGAGTTTCTTAGGCCGGCGGTTTTGCCGCTCCCTCCCGTTTCCTCCGGGCAGGTCGAGCTGGCTTGGCTGTCCCCTTCCGATGGGCTCTTCACGCAAGTCTCTTCAAACAGTGAGTCTTTTGTTTGCTCTTTTTGTTTGTTAGTCTCTTTGGGTTTTGTTTGTATCGGTTCTTTATTTGTTTCTCGCATTTCCCCCGCCCCCCTTTGGTTTGTCCATCACCAGCTTTTTCCATGTATGGGTGTATGTCTGTATTTTGTTCTATGTTTCGGGAACGGAGCTGGTCTATGTGCTGCTTCCATTCCCTACCGTCATCAATTGTTAACCGGTAGAACTTGGGGCCTGTTATTTGCGTTATTTGTCCTGGTAGCCAAACAGGGTCCCCGGTGAAGTTTTTTGCGTAAACCAACTCACCTACTTCAAATTTTCTAAATCATGTGGAGGAGTCGGGGGGGGGGGTTTCTGGCGTAAAATTTGGTTGCAACCTATCAAGGTGTGATTTTAATTTCCTTCCCATGAGCAATTCTGCTGGGGACTTGTTGGTCATGGTACTGGGTGTTATGTGTTGGAGAGTGAGCAATCGGTTTATTTTCTGTTGGACATCACCGGTGTCCATTCTTTCTAATCCCTCTTTGGTAAACCGGACCATTCTCTCCGCCCTGCCGTTTGCGGCCGGGTGAGCCGGCGCGGTTAGGGCATGTCTGATACCTAGGGAGGCTAGGTATTGTTCGAAGTGTAGGCTGGTTAGCTGTGGCCCATTATCTGATACGAGGACGTCCGGTAGACCATAGGTGGCAAAAAGGTTGTCTAGTTGTTTGATTACAGTTTCTGTTGTCGTTGATGGCATGATTTTTACTTCTAGCCAATTAGAATAGGCATCAATGACAATCAGGAATGTATGCCCCTTGGTAGGACCCGCGAAATCTATTTGGATTCTTGACCAAGGGCCTTGCGGGGTTTCCCAGTCTCTAATGGGTGCTTTAGGCGGGGACGGTCTAATTCCCTGGCACTTGTTGCACGAGCTTACCCAATATTCTATGTCCTTATCAATTCCCGGCCACCAAACATAACTTCTTGCAAGGCTTTTCATTTTCACAATTCCCGGGTGCCCTTCATGTAACATCCCAAGTACCCTGGGTTGTAGTTTGTTAGGAATGACTACCCGATCACCCCACAATAAACACCCTTTTTGAATCGAAAGTTCAGTCTGTCTGGTCCGGAAAGGTTTAAAGTTTTCAGTTTTTTGATTTTCTGGCCAGCCTTTACCTACCCAGCTGAGGATGCGGGAAGTCACTGAGTCTTTCGCGGTGGCTCTGGCGACATCATAAGCAGATATGGGTAGATCGGGGCAAGTCTCTATTTGTAATGCTGTCATCGCTGGTGCCGGGTCTTCCTCGGTTTCTGGTAAGGGTGCTCTGCTCAAAGCATCCGCATGGGAAATTTGTTTCCCTGGTCGATGTGTCAGAGTGTAGGAATAGGCTGCTAGGAACTCTGACCATCTAGTCATTCTTGGAGAAAGGATATTTGGTGTTGGCTTGTTTCCCGCCAAAATTCCCATTAGTGGTTTGTGGTCTGTTATAATTTGAAAAGTCCGCCCGTAGAGGTACTCGTGGAAGCGTTTCACTCCAGCGACAATTGCTAGAGCTTCTCTGTCAAGTTGGCTGTAATTCCTCTCGGTTTTAGACAAGGTCTTTGAGTAGTAGGCGACGGGTGCCTCTCTGCCATCAGGCAATTGGTGGCTCAGGATGGCACCGACTCCAAATGGCGAAGCATCGCAGGTCACCCTCAATGGCAGTGTGTCGCTAAATTGAATGAGGACGTTTGTTGATGTTAGCAATTTTTTAATTTTCTGGAAAGAATTCTTCTCTCTATAACCCCAAGTCCAAATTGCTTTCTTGTCCAATAGACGGTGCAATGGTTCTGCTATTGTGGCTTTATTCGGTAGGAATACATTATAAGAATTTATCAGTCCAAGAAATGCTTGTAGTTCGGCTTTGTTTCTTGGTTCTGGTGCTTCATTGATGGCTTTAATTTTCTTGTCTGTAGGGTGTATACCCTCTCCGTCTATTAAATAGCCCAGGAATTCGACGCTATTCTTAACTAGGCAACACTTTTCTCTTTTCACTTTGAGGCCAGATTCTCTAAACTTAATTAGTACTTCTTTGAGTCTTTTTTTAAATTGGGTTTCATCTTTGGCTGAGATCAGGACGTCGTCAAAGTATGGTACGACTCCTTGAATGCCATTTAGGAGGCGTTCCATTAGACTCTGGAAAACGCCTGGGGCTACACTTACTCCAAATTGCAGTCGGTGACATTTGAATGCGCCCTTATGGGTAACTATAGTCTGTGCTTCCGCAGTTTCTGGGTCCACTGGGAGTTGTTGGTAGGCTTGTGCTAGGTCGAGTTTAGCAAAAACCTTTCCTTTTCCCAGGGAGTGAAGCAAATGCTGGACTACTGGCACCGGGTATGCGCTTGGTTGTAATGTGTGATTCAGGGTAGCCTTATAGTCACCACAGATTCTAACGGACCCGTCGGGTTTGATAGGTGTGACTATAGGCGTTTCCCACTTGGCATGGTCCACAGGTTCTAATCCCCCTTGGGCTATTAATTTGTCTAGCTGTTCCTCTATTTTTGCCTTTAGTGCAAAAGGAACTCATCTGGCTTTTATTCTTCATGGGGCTATTTGGGGGTTTAAACTGAAAGAAATGGGATTTCCCCGATACTTGCCAAGTGAGCCGTCAAAAACGTCCTGGAATTCCCGGATGAGGTCTTCTTCCCAGCCGGTTGCAGTCACTCGATTGATTCCAGTCATCCCGATGCCCAATGGTGCGAACCATTCGATGCCCAGGAGACTTGGTCTGTCTCTGTCGACTATGGTCAGCGGTAGCACTTTGACGTGTTCTTTGTAGGTAACTCGGAAATGTCCCATGCCGACTACAGGGATTTGGTTTCCCTGGTAGTCCTTGAGAGTTAGGTGCTGCTTCTTTAGTTCTTTGGTTTTGATATCTGGGACTAGCTTTTTTATTGTGTCCCACGATACCATAGAGAGAAAGGACCCCGAGTCTACTTCCATCTTGCAGGGCTTCCCTTCGATTTCTACAATGACTTTAACTTTCTTCCCACTTTCCGTCTGAGCGCTCTTTATAATGACAGTTTGGTGTGTATTGGCTCGCTTCTCTTGTTGCCACTTTCTCTCAGCTCGTTTAGGCTCAGCTCGTGTTGGGGAATTTCTGCGTCTCGTTGGGCTGTAGTATTTTTTGTTTCTGCAGACTTTTTTGATATGCCCTCGTTTCTTGCAGACCCTGCAGATGGCATCGAGAAATCTGCATTCGGCTCGGGGATGGTTTCCTCTGCAGCCAGCGCATTCCCGCCAATTTCTTCTTTCGCGCTCTTTTCTGTTAGTGTATAGGCGGTGGACCTCGTCGTCTTCTTCGCTATTGTCAGGTGTTTCGCCATACTCTTCGTAATGCGTGGTGGTGGTAGATTGTTTTTTGTCTTTGGTTGGGTTCGTTTCATCACTATGCGTGTTCATTTTCTTCATAGTGACAGCCGATTTTTTTGCGGCTTCGGCGGCTGTGGCTTCCTTGATAGCTTCGGCTACACTGATGTTGGGTTTGTTGAGTAATTTACTCTGTGTGGTCGAGTCTCTCAGGCCCAACACCACTCGATCCCTCATTGCCTCGTTGAGGTTTGAGAATTCACACTCACCACCTATTTGTCGAAGTGCAGCAATGAAATCGGCGACAGTCTCTCCCTCTCTCTGGTCTCTCCTGTAGAATTCGTGTCGCTTTATTAAGTTTGACACCATTGGAGCGTAGTGTGCTTTGAAAATTCGTTGCAATTCTGGCCACGTTAGTTGTTTGACATCTTGGGGCTTTGCTAGAGCCTTTGCCATCTTGAAAACCGTTGGCCCACAGTGTGTTAGGAACACAGCTCTCTTACGTTGCTCTGAAATTCCTTCCATTTCATTGCTTTCCAGATACATTTGGAAGCGATCTGCATAGGAATCCCAATCCTCTTCGTTGGGGTTGAAGGGTGTGGGCGGTGCGTTGTTTCCAGGCATCTTTGTTGTCATCTGGGCTTCTTATCACCGCGTGCAGTTTTCGTGTTCAGGACGATCCCATCCTCGTCACCAGTGTTTTGTTCGGAAAAACACGAGGTAGACCGGGTTCCAACAATGAAAAGTCTTTATTTACAGGAGTCAGTAAAAACGGAACGGTTGGCCGACTTAGCAGCAGCCTTTTATACAGGCTAGCCTGCCGGCTTGTAACCAATGGCAGCTGATCGAATTTGCTGCCTTTTTTACTTTATTTGGATTGGTTCTTAGTGAACCAATCCAATGCTTACTTTAGTTGAACAATCAGATTTGCATGTTTTGGAGTAACCCAATTTGCATACAGAGCAATGGCTTTCGGGAAAAAACAGTTCTTGTGTCTAGTTGTTCTGGCATGCAGTGCTCTATAGCGTAATTTTGAGGGTACAAGTTGAAACAGTTTTATATCCAGGATGTGAGGTGTCTGTAAATATTTCCACAGCCCTCTTTTTGATTCATGCAGTATACAGGTCCTTGATTGAAGGCAGATGGGTAGTAATTGTTTTTCTGCAGTCCTAATTACTTTCTGAAGTCTGTGTCTGTCTTGTTAGGTTGCAATTATTGAGTCTATCATCTGCACCTCTATAACTGTCTGGTTATAGAACCAAACCAGACAGTTATAGAGGTGCAGATGAGAGACTCAGTAATTCCTCTGTAGAACTGTATCAGCAGCTCCTTGGGCAATTTGAGCTTTCTGAGTTGGCAAAGAAAGAACATTCTTTGTTGTGCTTTTTTGATGACATTTTTGATGTTAGGTGTCCATTTTAGGTCATGTGATATAGTAGCACTTAGAAATTTGAAGGTCTCTACTGTTGATACTTTGTTGTCTAGAATTGTAAGAGATGGTAGGGTGGGAGGGTTTCTTCTAAAGTCTCCAACCATTTCTACGGTTTTGAGTGTGTTCAGTTCCAGATTGTTCCGGTTACACCATGAGGCAAGTTGTATAATTTCCTGTCTATATGGGGATTCGTCATTGTCTCAAATGAGACCAATCACGGTTGTCTCATCAGCAAACTTCAGTATTTTAACAGATGGATCATTTGAGATGCAGTCATTGGTATATAGGGAGAAGAGAACTGGAGAAAGAACGTAGCCTTGGGAGGGCCCTGTGCTGATTGTATAGCTATTGGATGTGATTCTGCCATTCTATATTGAATTCCACCAAAGTATTCAATTTTTTTACTTTTTTATTGCCAGCACTACACACTTATCTAATCCAAATTCCATTTTAATGCATTACTTAAGATTTGAATTATATCAAAAAACCAACTGTATTTTTTCTAGGTGATTCTGCCTATGATTTCAAATTACCCATGAAGAGAAAAAGTGAAACTTTTGTCCATTCTTTGGATAATTCATTTCCAAATGACATTTTATTCAAAATTATCATCCATGGAATCAGAACTACATTAAAAAAATAGTGGTCAGAGTGAAAAGTCTGCTTGAAAAAATATTCTTTTCATTTTGATCTTTCCAGGGTCTTAAGCCAATGTCACACTGAGCCAACAGATGCAAAGAGGATGTAAAACGGACAAAAAAGCTTGCCATCCATTGGAAAACGCGATGTATTCACTGCCTCTGTTTTGCTTCCTCTCTATCCGTCCAGCATCCGTTTATTGACATTTCATCCGCTCTGAAAGTTTTGGGCTGCCCAAAACTTTTGCGCGGAAAATTTATCAAGTTAGTCCGTTCTGCATCCGCTAGGCATCCGCTAGGCATCCGCTAGGCATCCGCTAGGCATCCGTTACGCATCCGCTATATCCGCTAGGCATCAGCTACACATCCGCGCAACTCCATCCGCCCGGATGTAGGGAGGAAGCGGAACGGATGCAGAACGGAAACAAAGCATTTAAAATGGAAAAAACTTTCCCAGAGGGGACCTATCTCGGATATTAAGGATGTCTAGAGGATGCCTAGAGGATGCCTAGCGGAAAACCTACATTTCCTATAAAAAGGGGGAGCAACTCATCTGCATCTCACTTTCAGAACAGCAGCCCAGCAGTGCAGACCTCTGCAGCCTTCATCTGGCTCTTCCTCTTCCACAGCATCCAGTCATGTCTACCGTGGATTGTAACAAAGTCCTTTCGGCAGCCACCATCATTCTGCAACACTGCGAAGCCATCTGCAGGCTCTGTGAACTCTACTACGAGAAGAAAAAGAGGCAACCAAAAAGAGTCTGGGTCCAAAGATGGTTCGCCAGAAGAGCAGAGGATGGACTGTACAACAAGCTGATGGTGGAGCTCAGGAACGAAGACACTCGGGCGTTCCAGAACTTCATGAGGATGCCTCCAGCCATGTTTGACGAAGTTGTGCAGCGGCTGACACCCAGGTTGACCAAGGTAAACACCAGCTTCCGGCCCAGCCTGGAACCTGGGCTCAAGGTGGCACTCACTCTGCACCACCTGGCCTCAGGGACCACCTACAGGAGCATGCAGTATGGCTGGAGGGTGCCATCCAACACCATCAGCATTGTGGTCAGAGAAGTGGTGCAGGCCATCATTGAAGAATACATGGAGGAGCTCCTCCAGTACCCCTCCACTGAAGAAGGATGGAAGAAAGTTGCAGAGCAGTGGTATCAGAAGTGGAACTTCCCACACACCGTTGGAGCCATAGATGGCAAGCATGTGGCCTGCAAAGCTCCAGCCAACTCAGGGTCCACTTATTTCAACTCCAAGGGCTTCTTCAACATCATCCTCTTTGTCATGCTCGATGCTGACTACAAGTTCATGTACATTAATGCTTCAGGCAACGACTCATGTTCAGATGCCCAGGTATACAACGCCAGTCACCTCAAGGAGGAGCTGGAACGCAACCTCATCGTGGGCTTCCCAGATCCAGAACTCCTGCCCAACGACACACAAGATGTGCCCTACATCATCATGGGGGATGACGCCTTCTCCCTCACAACCTACCTCATGAAGACCTACACTTCCAGACCCCTCACCTGTGAAGAGAGGATCTTCAACTACAGGCTGTCCAGGGCAAGGCGGGTGGTGGAGAACGCCTTTGGCATCCTGGCCAACAGGTTCCAGGTACTTCTCACCACCATGCAGCATCGCCCAGAGACCGTGAGGAGGATCGTGGAAGCTGGCTGCATCCTGCACAATCTCATGCGCACCCACTACCCAGTCTTGCAGAACAGGCTTGTGGACCTCCAACAAGGCAATGGGGACATGGAGCCTGGGGAATGGAGGCAAGGGCAAAACCTGATCGACACTGAGGATGTGCAAGGCCCCAACAGAGCTTCACGTGAAGGGAAGAAGCAGCGCAATCTCCTGAGACACTGATGCAACTCCCCAGCTGGAGCAGGGAAGTGGCAAGACAGAATGTTAGATGCTTAATGGATGCTTCCTTCAGCCTGTCTCATCACACGGATGAGATTGGGCCATGTATGTTTGGTTGGCCTACAATGAACAGGGCGTTAAATAAAGAGTTGTGTTTATGTTGACATGTGTGGATAATTATTACATTATTATTGATAATAAAGGGCCATAGCTGTGGCACCTGGGAGGGTGGACCATACAGTCCCACTATGCTTGCACTGGAGGTTTATCTATCCCACTGCTATCCTAACCCATCCCACAGCTATTACCCATCCCACAGGTATCCTGATCCATCCCACAGGTATCCTGATCCATCCCAAAGTTATCCTTACCCATCCCACAAGCATGCAAAGGCTTAAACCATTTCTAAAAGTTTCCAGCAAGACTTTATTTAAAAAAAGAAATGAAGGAAGTGTGTGAATCAAAAATAGACTTTATTAACAACAAGCTATAAAACAAAAATGAGTCTCTGGCACTCCTCTTGGTCGCTCAGTCTCAGGGGTGAAGGGTCCAGGTACTGTGGAGGTGGCTGGTGCTGGAGTGCTTGTCATCAGCTCCTCCAGAAGCAGAAGCAGCAGAAGCGCCAGCCCCAGAAGAGCGAGCCCGTGCTGCAGAAGCCCCAGCAGAACCAGAGTGAGGGCCAGGGGGCGGGATGGTAGCCCTGTCCCTCTTGCAAGGGCTGGCAGCAGATGGCTGAGGCTTGCTGTGCTTCTGCATGGTTGTGGGGTTGCTGGCTGGCAGGGAGGCTGGCAGGAACCAAGGCTGGCAGGGAGGCTGGCACCAAGGGTGGCAGGAAGGCTGGCAGGCAGGCAAGCACCAAGGCTGGCAGGCAGGCAGACAGCAAGGCTGACAGGAAGGCTGGCAGGAAGGCATGCACCAAGGCTGGCAGGAATGCTGGCACCAAGGTAGGCACCAAGGCTGGCAGGGAGGCAGGCACCAAGGCTGGCAGGAAGGCTGGCAGAAAGGCAGGAACCAAGGCTGGCAGGCAGACATGAACCAAGGCTGGCAGGAAGGCAGGCAGCAAGGCTTGCAGGGAGACCGGCTGGCAGCAAGGCTTGCAGGCAGACATGCAGGCAGGGCAGGCAAGGCAGCCAATCCGTCCGGCAGCAGGTCTTTCCTCTGAATGGTGACCTGCTTCCGAGCTGCTTCCATTATATCCGCGAGGCTGACGCAATGCATCCCCCCTGCATGCGCAATTAATGCCAGGCATCCATTCGGCTTCCACTGTTCATCCGCTAGGCTTCCACTGTGCATCCGCTTCATCCGTTCGGCATCCGCTCTGCATCCGCTGTATCCGTTCCACATCCGCTTTGCTGAGGTCCCCCGGAAGCCTAGCGGATGCGCCATCTGTTCTCATCCGCTTCCATCCGCTGGGCTTCCGTTCCGCATCTGCTTTCCATCCGCCCTGCATCCTCCCCGCATCCGTGTTATCCGCTCCGGTTATGCAAATTTTTGCCCCTTTTGAGAGTGGATAACAACGGATGGAACATTGTGCTCGTCCGTTGTGTCCTTTTTGCATCCGTTGGGCAGTGTGACATGGGCTTTATGTGTTTGCAGATGGTGTTGTTATTTTTTTATTTTTTCTGTTACAATTTTTTTTTAATTCCCCAAATTTCCGAACATTTTTAATCCAACTATGTGGTCAATCCAAATTATATAAATGTTTCCCAATTTATTTTCAAAATTGATTTTGGGTTGGGTGAATTGCTTTTAAATTATAACCCAGTTCTAACATTGTTACATTTATCAGGTTGTACACAAGCTGATTAGTCTGCTTTGGTGTTTTTACCATAATTGATTGAGTAATCATATATACTTCATGTAAAATATCATTTAAATATTTCTGTGAGTAAATTTCCAAGGAGGCAATTTTTGTCGTGCAATTTCTTTAATGCAATTTCTCTAACTTTTTGGTGTTCAGACAACTGTAGTTCTACTTCATTATTTTGAATTAACTGTTCAGAATGTTCCCTGGCAGCACCCAAATAGATGTTTGTACTAACTGGTTCCAAATGGTTGTTTATGTTAACTTGTTCTACTGCTTTTGTAGCACATTTTCTTTTTTAGTTTCAAATCTGTTTTCATTATTTTTTAACTGTTGTTGCAATTCATTTTTTATTTTATTTGGTTTCTCAATTGCTTACAAGATAATAGGTATAAGTAAAAGCATAGATATGAATACATGGATACAAATAAGAAAAATAAAAGAAACAATAGGACAGGGACAGTAGGCACGTTGGTGCGCTTATGCACGCCCGCTACAGACCTCTTAGGAAAGAGGTAAAGCCCCTGTCACACAGCACTAACGGATGGAAAGAGGATATAAAATGGAGAGAAACACTTGCCATCCGTTGGTTAACGCGATGCATCCGTTCTGTACTCACTGTGTCCGTATTTCTTCCTCTCTATCCGTCCAGCATCCGTCTACTGACATTTCATCCGCTCAAAAAGTTTTGAGCTGCACAAAACTTTTTGAGCGGAAAAAGTATCCAACGCGTTTGTTCTACATCCGCTACGCATACAGGGAACATCCATTATATGTCCGTAGTCATCTGTTACGCATCCGCTATATCCGCTAGGCATCCGCTGCGCATCCACGCAACTCACATCCACTCCAGCGGAAACAGGGAGGAAGTGAAACGGACACGGAATGGACATGCAGCGTTAGTAGCACGGACGTAGAAAGGATGAAAGCGGATGCAGCTCACATACAAAGCATTAAAATGGAAAAAAACGTTCGCATAGGGGACGTATCTCGGATATTTAGGATGTCTGCAGGATGCCTGGAGGATGCAAAAGGACACCTAGCGGAAAACCTATATTTCATATAAAAAGGGGGAGAAATCACCTGGATCTCACTTTCAGTTCAGCAGCCCTGCGGTGCAGACCTCTTCAGCCTTCATCTGGCTCTAGCTCTTCCACAGCATCCAGTCATCTCCACCATGGATTGTCACACACTCCATTATTCTACAACAGTGCAAAGCCCTCTACAGGCTCTTTCACCTGTTCTACGGGAAGAAAAGGAGGCGTCCAAGAAGTGTCTGGGTCCAAAGATGGATTGCGAGAAGAGCAGAGTATGGACTGTATAACAAGCTGATGGTGGAGCTGAGGAACAAAGACTCTCGTACATTCCAGAAATTCATGAGGATGCCGCCGGCCATGTTTGACAAAGTTGTGGAGCGGCTGAGACCCAGGTTGTCCAAGGCAAACATCAACTTCCGGCCCAGCCTGGACCCTGGGGTGAAGGTGGCACTGACTCTGAGCCATCTGGCCTCAGAGACCACGTACAGGAGCATGCAGTATGGCTGGAGGGTGCCACACAACACCATCAGCATTGTGGTCAGAGAAGTGGTGCAGGCCATCATTGAAGAATACCTGGAGGAGCTCCTCCAGTGCCCCTCCACTGAAGAAGACTGGAAGAAAGTTGCAGAGCAGTAGTATCAGAAGTGGAACTTCCCACACACCGTTGGAGCCATAGATGGCCAGCATGTGGCCTGCAAAGCTCCAGCCAACTCAGGGTCCAATTATTTCAACTACAAGGGCTTCTTCAGCATCATCCTCTTCGCCATGGTCGATCCTGACTACAAGTTCATGTACATTGATGCTTCAGGCAACGGGTCAGCTTCAGATGCCCAGGTATACAACACATGTTACCTCAAGGAGGGGCTGGAACACAACCTCATCATGGGCTTCCGAGATCCAGACCCCCTGCCCAACGACACACAAGATGTGCCCTACTTCATCATGGGGGATGACGCCTTCTCAGAACCTACCTCATGAAGCCCTACACTTCCAGACTCCTCACCCGTGAAGAGAAAATCTTCAACTACAGGCTGTCCAGGGCAAGGCGGGTGGTGGAAAACGCCTTTGGCATCCTGGCCAACAGGTTCCAGGTACTTCTCACCACCATGCAGCATCGCCCAGAGACCGTGAGGAGGATCATGGAAGCTGGCTGCATACTGCACAATCTCATGCGCACCCACTACCCAGTCTTGCAGAATAGGCTCATGAACTGCCAACAAGGCAATGGGGACATGGAGCCTGGTGAATGGAGGCAAGGGCAAAACCTGATAGATACTGTGGATGTGCAAGGCCCCAACAGAGCTTCACGTGAAGGGAAGAAGCAGCGCAACCTCCTGAAAGACTGGTGCAACTCCCCAGCTGGAGCAGTGGAGTGGCAAGACAGGATGGTAGATGCTTAATGGGTACTTCCTTGAGCCTGTCTCATCACACTGATGAGATTGTGCCATGTATGTTGAGCGGCCCTAGAATGAACAGGGCATTTAATAAAGAGTTGTGTTTATGTTGAAATGTGTTGATGAATGATTAAATTGTTATTGATAATGAAGGGCCATAGGGGTGGTACTGGGAGGGTCCCACTACAGTCCCACTATGCTTGCACTGGAGGCTTATCTATCCCACTGCTATCCTAACCCATCCCATAGCTATTACCCATCCCACAGATATCCCTGCCATCCCACAGGTATCCCTGCCCATCCCACATATCCTTACCCATCCCACAGGTATCCCTGCCCATCCCACAACCTACACCCATCCCACAGGTATCCCTGCCCATCCCACAGGTATCCCTGCCCATCCTGCAGCTATTACCCATCCCACAGGTATCCCTGCCCATCCCACTGCTATCCTTACCCATCCCACAAGCATGCAAAGGCTTAAACCATTTCTAAAAGTTTCCACCAAGACTTTATTGATTAAAAGAACTGAACCAAGTGCGTGAAGCAAAGATAAACTTGATTAATAACAAACTGTGAATGCAAAATGACCCAAGTAAAGTGTCCCAAGCAAAGATAAAGTCAACAAGTAGCAACCCAGTCTCTGGCACTCTTCTCAGTCACTCTGAGGTGTGCCCATAATCTCAGGGGTGAAGGGTCCAGGTGCTATGGAGGTGGCTGCTTCTGGGGTGCTGGTCTGAGGCACCATTGGGGCGCCTGGCCCCGAGAGGACAACAGGGGATGGTGTGTGGAGGAAGCTCTCAGCGAGCTTGCTCAGTCCCATGATGTTGAGAGGCCCTTCCTCCATGACATGGGGTGTTAGTCCCAAGACCGATGACAGATGTTCTGAGGCCAGGTTTGGCTGTGGGGTGGAGGAAGGAGGAGTGTGGTGGGGCTGTCTGGTCTGCAGCTGAGCGAGGTGAGGCATGGGTGGCATCTATGGCGTGGGTGACATCTGTGCCGTGGGTGGCATCTGTGGCATGGGTGGCATCTGTGGCGTCGGTGGCATTGGTGGCATCGGTGGTATTCGATGGACCTGTGCCTGGACTGGGAAGGGCTGCCTCTGCTGCTGGAACTCCTGGTAGCCGCAACCTTGGTAGATGAGGGCCTGTGGAAAGCCTTGGAAGGGCTGTGACATCACCTGGGGTGGAGGAGCAGACCTGGACTGGGTCGGAGCAGGTTCAGCTGGGCCTGGAGGGTTGTGCAGAAGACCGGTGATCTTCTCCTTTATAACCTGGTACTCTGATTCGGACATATCAATGAGGGTCTGGTTGACGTAGGTGAGGAAGGGCTTTCGGTTTGAGGATGGTATGTCGGTGTGTACCAGCTGAGAGAGGAGATCTATGCTGCTTTTGATGGTGTCCCTGATCTCCAGCAGGACAGTGTGGTTCTGTCCCTCCAGTCTGGCTCTCTGCCTGCTTTCTGTAGAGGTGGAGCTGGGTGTGGGTGTGGGTTGGTCTCTGGTGGAAGTGCCCTCTCCTTGCTCCCACTGCGTCAGGGGGTCCTCCACGCGCTCCACCACAGGGAGTGCAGCTGTTCGGGGGGGTTACCGTCGTGGGACGCTCCACAGATACCTGCCTGGACACAGGAGCTGACTCTTGGCCAGAAGAGGACTGGCTCTCTATGGGCTGCCTGAGAGAGAGGGTAGACAGAGGGGCTGCTCCTTGGTGGCAGATCTCACCCTCCAAGAAGCTGCACTTGGCCATCACGTAGGTCTCTCGGTCAGTGATCTTGACCGCAGCCTGGCCAGACGTCTTGAGGTGCAGCTTCCCGTACCAGGTGTGCATGTGCTTCCACTAGCCGAGGAGGACCTCCAAAGTGTAGCCCAGGCTCTCCGCCTTCTCTGTCCAAGCTGCCTGCTTCCTCTTGGTGTCTCGATAGAGCCTGTGTCCCTTCTGCCATAGGTACTCATTCTCCCTCAGCCATTCGAGCACCTCATCCTCATGTTCCTCTTCGATGGAGTATTGCCTCCTCTCCCTATCTCGCGTATGCCTCTTCCTCCCTCTGGCAGGGCCTTCTGGGCCCTCATCAGAGGGGCTTCGAGGTTCTAGGGGCTGCTCCACCACACCACCACCACCACCAGCAGCAACAACAGCAGCAGCAAAAACAGCACCAGCAGCACCAGGATCAGCAGCAGCAGAGTAAGCACCAATAGCACCAGCAGGACCAGCAGCACCAGCAGCAGAGTAAGCACCAGCAAAAGCACCAGCACCAGGAGCAGCGCCAGCAGAGTAAGCACCAGCAGAAGCACCAGCACCAGGAGCAGTGTCAGCAGAGTAAGCACCAGCAGAAGCCCCAGCACCAGGAGCAGTGCCAGCAGAAGCCGCAGCATCAGCAGAGTCAGCCCGAGCAGCAGAAGCCCCAGCAGAAGCAGAGTCAAGGCCAGGGGATGGGATGGTGGCCCTGTCCTTCTTGCCAGGGCTGGCAGGAGTAGGCACAGGCTTCCTCTTCTTCCCCACAGTTGTTGGCTGGAGATGTGTCTGGCAGCAGGTCTTTCCTCTGAATGGTGACCTGCTTGCGAGCTGCCTCCTTTCATATCTGCGGGGTTGATGCAATGCATCCTCCCCGCATGCACAGTGAACACTTTGCATCTGCTAGGCATCCGCTAGACATCCGCTAGGCGTCCGTGATGCATCCACGTCATCCACTTGGCATTCGCTCTGCATCCGCTCCTTCCGCTGCGCGTCCACTTCGCTGTGCTCCCCTGGAAGCCCTGCGGATGTGCCATCCGCTTCCATCCGCTTCCATCCGGTAGGCTTCCATGGAGCATCCTCTTTACCTCTTGGCTACGTCCTCCCCCGTCCGTTCCTTTCCGTTGTTGTCCGCTCTGTATATGCAAATTTGGGGCACTTTTGAGAGTGCATAACAATGGATGGAAAATTTTCTCGTCCGCTGTGTCCTTTTTACATACTTTTTTCATTGACCTTTAGGTCAATAGTAGGCAATCTAAAGTTAAAGTTTTTGGGGTTTGGGGAAGAAACCAAAGAGTCAGGTAGAGTATTCCAAACATTGACCACTTTGTTGCTGAAGTCGTATTTCCTGCAATCAAGTTTGGTATGATTGAGTTTGTATCTATTATTTGCTCCTGTATTTTTATGGTTGAAGCTTAAGTATCCATTGACTGGTAGGACCTTGCAATGTATGATTTTATATCCTACACTTAGATTGGACTGAAGGCGGCACAGTTCTAGCTTTTCTCGGTCTAAAATTTTGAGTCTGGTAGCATAAGGTATTCTGCAACGAGTAGAGGTGTGGAGAACTCTTCTTGTGAAATATTTCTGGACTTTCTCAACTGTGTTAATATCAGATACATAATGTGGGTTCCAGACTGATGAGCTGTATTCGAGTATTGGTCTAACAAATGTTTTATATGCTCTAGTTAGTCGTGTAAGTTACCAGAGAAAAAGCTTCGTAAGATTAGGTTAACAACTCTTAATGCCTTTTTGGCTATGTAGTTATAGTGGGCTCTAGCACTTAAATCATTAGAGATGAGTACTCCAAGATCCTTGACAGAGTTTGGACCATTAACAAGGTCTTGACTCTTCAGCCTGTATTTTATTTTCTGATTTTTTTTGCCAATATGTAAGACAGAGCATTTATTTGTTGAGATTTTGCCATTTGTTTGACTATTCTGATATATAGTCAAGGTCCTATTGAAGGGTAGCAGTATTGTCTGTGGTGTTGAATAGCTTTACATCCTCAGCAAAGAGAACGCAGTTGCTCTTAATATGATCATAGAGGTCATTTATGTAGAGTATGAAGAGAGTTGGTCCGAGAACACTGCCTTGGGGGACACCACTGTTGACAGGTACAAAATTTGATAGGATTCTCAAATTAATTAATTTATTATATATATAACTATATAATTCATTCAATGCCTGTAGAGACTTTTTCTGTACATGAAACATCTGTGGTCTATAAATTGCTGTTTGGTGATATTTGGTTCCACAAATTTTATTTTCTAAATTTCATGCATTAAGAAATATGACTTATAATAGCATTTCATGATTTCTTGATTGTCACTGAAAGAGTCCACATATTTGCTTCCAACAGTTTTGTAGTTCCTTGTTCTGATGCCTAGCAAAGAAAAGCAAATTGTATAGCCGACATGTCATTTGATAGCCAAAAATTATAGCATTAAATGTAGCTTTTGTTGACTTGGTGACAGTGGACAGGGTATGGAAACTTCCTTTCTGGGTTTCAGCATTCAGAATGACTAATTGAGATGTTTTTGGTTCAATTCTCAGCACCTGCTTGAGGGACCCTGCTTGAATCTGTATGATCTTCCAATATGTTCAGCTTCATTGAGACCTTAACAACATGCCATCCATTACTGGCGGTGTACAGGGGTGTGATTCAACCAGTTCGGTGCAGAGGGTTTGCTACTGACCTTCTCCTGAAATCCTGCAATCTCCCTGTGTGTTAAACAGCTGATGCGTGGCAATTTGCTGTGTCATACAAAGTAGCTGAGCTTGAAAACCAGGAAATAAAGGTCAGAATAGAGCTGGGGTGGGTGGGCGGTTGACTCACAGATGATCCTCGGAGCTACTGGTTTGCCCGAACCAGGCTAAACTGGTAGAATCCCACCCCTGGTGGTATAGACAGGTTAGGAGTAGATATAGTTTATGTAGCACTGTTATCACTGTTATCGTAATTATTCTCCAAAACATATCAGGGCAGGACAAGGAGCAATGGGTGGAAGCTAGTTAGAGATATCCAACCTAGAACTAAGGAGAAATTTCCTGACAGTGAGAACAAACTATCAATGGAACCACTTGCCTCCTGGAGTTACGGGTGCTTCATTGCTGGAAGTCTTGAAGAATAGATTAAAATAAAAAATAAAAAAATTATTGCAAAAATAAAAAAGAGAGAATGGACTGGACTGCCATTTGTATGAGATCATATAAGATCTCCTGCCTTGAAAACCTCCAAGGTCCTATGATTCTATGAATGAGTACCAGAAGTTATTTGGTGAGGTTGAGGGAACTATAACCCCAATAAAAAGTTCTCCTTAACCTAATGAATGCACATGATTTCATTCAGAATTCAAAGCAACAAACATAGAACTCCTGCTTCCTATTTTCTCCTCAACAACGGCCTAATGAGAAAGGTGGAATGGCAACAGAAAATTAGTGGCCCAAAGTCATCCAGCAGGCTTCAGTGACTAAAAGTGGGTTAGAATCTGCCTCTTATTACATCTACTGCTTAACTGCTTACATCATCTCTAATGGAGAAATCTGTGTAGGGCTTAAAATGTTGTTCTCTGGAACTGCAAGATAAATTCTTCCACCCCTAATACAAAAACAAAATAAAAAAATAAAATGGCCAGTTTCTACCCAGGAGTCTACTTCCAGGCAAACTACGACCATCTATTATTTTGACATTTTTCGTAGAGGCACTTTTCACTCCCCTGCCCCATTTTTAACAAATTAGCATGGCTTCAGACTTCACAGGCAGGATTTGGGGAACACGATAATGATGTAAAGTAAACTCCAATAATGGTGGAGTATTTCAATTTTATAGACTACCAAGATTCTGGCTGGAAATTAAAACATACATCTTTATTTTATGACTTTATGCTCCTGACTGGTGTACTTTGAAGTACTGGCAGAAGCCATAAGCAGTATTTCATACCAACATTTGCTCTATTCTATGGGCTGAAATACTGCCATACAATGAAACTTTCCAGTAGGGCATTCATGAAAATAACCATCACGGACTGGTTAAATATGGGAAACAACTGAGATGGCAAAGGTTTCCTTGGCTCTAAAATGATTCCTTGTTAAAGAGGAGAGCCACTAAAGAGATCACTCTGTTTTTTAATGCTAGTCCTGATTCATTCTGAGTTTATTTCACCTTGAGATATTTATAGAGGCAATTTGAGTTAAACTGACCTGTGCTGCAACTAGAGTAATGCAGTGTAAGGAATGGCATTCATATCCTGTTGAATTAGTCACAACACATGTCAAGACAGGTCAGGAAATATAATGCTGTAATAACTGCTTTGTCTTCCTCTCCCCTTCCCCTGCTAATCTTATAACTACCCACTAACAGGGTCTCTCACTGCCATGAATGGAAGGAGGTTCTTAGGCAGAGGTAGGATTCTACCAGTTCGGCCCAGTTCACATGAACCGGTAGCTCCGAGGATCAGTTGGGAATGAACTAGTTCACTCCAATGATCAGCTGTTGGGCCCACTGTCCCACTCTGGCTCTAATCTGTACTTTTTATCCTGGTTTTCAACTTCAGCTGCCTTGTGTCATCTGTTTAACACATAGGGATTGCAGGAGGCCAATAGCAAATGCTTTGAGCGTGTGCTCACCAAACCAGTTGTTACACCGGTGGAATCACACCCCTGTTCTAAGGTTAATGACATGGATCATTTGGTGCTTTGAGAAATGGGCAAAGAGGCACTTCCAAGGAATTACAATAGCACTAAGACTTATATACTGCTTTACAGTGCTTTACAGCACTCTCTAAGCAGTTTACAAAGTCAGCATATTGCCCCCAACAATCTGGGTCACCATTTTATCCACCTTGGAAGGAGGGAAGGCTGAGTCAACCTTGAGCCGGTGAGAATTGAACTGCCTAATTGTCTGCAGCCAGCAGTCAGCAGAAGTATCCTGCTGTATTGCACTCTAACCACTGCGCCAAAACAAATAATAGACAGGAAATAGACTGCAGTTGCAAAGTGGTAAAATAAGAGGTTCAGAAAAGGCCCTCCTTTTCATGCAGTAAAGGCAATGGAGTGGGGGAGAAAGTATTGTGCTTTCAGACTTGCAAGACTCTATCACCCCCATTTTGTAGATAAATCAGCAGCAACATGTGCAGGAGGAATCAGGTGTTGAGAGGCTAAATCTTGGCCAGGTATCAAGCCCCAGCAGTTTCTAAGAGTTGAGAAAAAGTGATCTGCTCAGCTGCTCAGGAAAGAAAGATGCCAAAGGCTGGAACTGATTCATACCTGCATCTGAGTTGTTTAAGAACAGCCATTGCCAATGACCTTTCTATTGGAAACCACTTGGCAGATTTGGGTTCCTTATTTCCTGTTCTGCTTCTTGATCCTCATGTCTTCAAATAAGATCAGCTGACTAAGTTCTTTGGCATTTGATTCTTGGATTATTGTGGCTGTGTTTACAATGTGTCCTATTTCCCTGAACCTGTGTTCCATTTATATCCTACAGATTGACTGAACACTAAACCCTGTGTTCCATGTCTAGCTACCAAGCAAGCTATGCTCCCAATATTCCTCCAGAGGGTCTGCGCATCCGCACAGCACAGCCAAATCTCTGTCTGCCTTAATAATTGATTGCAATATTACTTGGCAATAAACCACTTGAATACTGAGCCAGTTGCCTGCTCAGTCTTAAACCAGGACATAAAGCTTGCTGGAGCTTAATGGAATTTGGGAATGGGCCATTATCCCTGCTGGGGCAGGAGGCTTTCTCCTCTACCCTGATTTCAGCCTTCCTGCCAGTTTTAGAAGGAAAATTCTGGCTTGACAGCTTTGCAGTTCCCCTTTATCTGCTCAGGTAAGCAAGTAGAAGTAACAAGAAGATTCTGGCAGTTTCTTCCAAGCACAAGATTTCTTTCTTATTCCTTTCTATGGAGAAGAGGGTGATGCTATTATTACCATCAGTAATTTAGAGCATTTTCTGTCTTCATCATTTATGGGTTTGCAAACACGAAGATAATTGTGATTCATTTCCAAACAGCTTCTAGGGAGCAGAAATGGTACTGGTGTGGAAGTGCCCATTATCGTGCCTAAAAATGAATAAAAAGCAAGTTCAGCTTTATTATTGTATGTAACAAACAAAATTTACTTCCTTCAGCTTTCCTTCTTTAGTTTTGACTTTTGTTGCATTTATTTTTATTTTCATTGGCATATGGTTTACATCAACCCTCTTTTAAAAACCTTTTTTAGCAAAACTTGAGTGGAAAATTACCAAGAATTTGAAGTGCAAACTAGTATTTAAAAATAAGAATATTTTTAAAAATGTGTAAGGAGAGAGTCATGAAGTTCAAAACCTTTCACAGTCCTGAAGTTATTTACAAATGTAGAATTAGGCTGAATAAAATGATTTTTTATAGAATGTGGGAAAATGAACGAATCCAAGAGGATATTTGCATGGTTAAATAACAAAGTCAATAAAATATTAAAGAAGGTTTCCTTTAAAATGTAGAGATCCAGCTGAAGAAAATTAGAAGAAAAGCTGCAGATTCCAGCAAAACATATGCAAGTGGCTGTCACAGGGGGTAAAGAATGAATCTAAAGAATCGGTTGTTAACAGCTTAAAAACAAAATGTCAACAAAAGGCCGAAGCCTGAGAAACAAAATTACTTGAGGCAATATGAATGGAAGAAGCGCACTGAAGGAAGACAGTAAGGTTGAAGAAAAATATCAAACGAGTCTTAATTGTAGAATTATTAATTGGGCAATCAATGTCTTTAACAATAGAGAATATGTTGAGAAAGTATGAGATTGGAGAGTTAAATTCCAATTAATAAATCACCAAATGTCCGTGGCCTTTAATTCTTAACAATGCCCTGATCTCTCTGTCTCTTTCCTTGAGAGAAAACCAGACTGAGTTCAATGTGTTATTTTAATATAAGTGTAGATGGTTGCAGCCTTACCATCTGCAACAAAAATGCATTTTTGCTGCTTCCTGAATTTGGGAATTGTCAGAAATGATCTGCCTAATTAGGCCCATTTCTCTAGTCCAGGATCCTCTAAATATGATGGGAGACTAGGTTAAAAAAAAAAAACTTGTTAAGATAATGACTTGTAATAAATGTACATGATGTGATAAGATGTAACAGCTATTCCATCTAAATAATGAAAACCATTTATCATTCAAATAATTCACCTCATGCTCTTCAGCTAGCTTTTTTTGTTTTTTATCTGTGCAGAAGAACAACATTTTATTTATTGGCCTATTTCTCTGTGAGGAGAAAGTCAACTGCCTACCAGCTTGACCAATAAGCAAGAATAAATAGATGCTGACCCAAATGCTTGGGACATACCACTTCATAAATAGGGATGGTCACCCAGCAATGAGGTAAGCCCTCAACTATGTTCTTCCAGCAAACACAAGCCTTCAAATGCCAGCCATCAGCGGGAAATGAAGAGCTCTTGCAAATTGTTATGAGGAAAGGTTTTGCACATCTGAGGGATTCACAATTCTTTCCCTGAAGTCACTAAAAGGTAATTAATTTAGTCATGGTGAACTTTATGGGCTCACTTTGTCAAAAATTCAGAGTGCCTAACTCGACACTGCCGGTGTGGTACTGCCCTGTCCCCAAACAAAAGAGAAATAAATATTTATATATTCATTTATTTTAAAAAATACATTCCAATCATGTGTGATTCTATGTATTATGTAAAGAAGCATTGGATAATTACAAAAAAAATAAAAAAAAACACCTCATTTTCAGGAGATTGTGCGACAATAGGGTGTGCTTTTGAGAATTGTTGTTGCTGGATATTGATGAACACTGGTGTGTCACTCAAAATGCCAAGACATGTCACTTTTGGCATGCATGTCAAAGGTTTTGCCATCATTGCCCTATTCATAGGGCTGATGGAAACACCCCATGTGTTCAAGCAGCTGCCCCTGAGCTTGGCCATCCTGCTCAACCCTGCCCAATAGCTCAAATTCGCCACACAATCATACAAGAAACATGCTGTGTTCTGGACATTTTCCCAGGATCTCTGTATGGCTGGCTATGAGTGAATATTAACACGCCAAGCAGCTTACGGCAGTTCAGCACAGATGACAATTACCAGAGGTGGGTGTTTTTCATGTATTCTTTCATACATCTTCTATATGTTCCTTTCATGTATAAAGGAACAGAATATGAAATAGGTTCACATTTTCAAAATGAGAATGTTTAAATTGATGGCGCTTTTGATGGTTTATAAAAAGCTCTTTTACCTTTTCGTTTTAGGTAAATAGAAATGGCTAGAATGGCAGCTCTATTCATATCTACAATGAAGTTAATTGGGACTGCTGGTCACTATAAGGGAGACACCCAAGTGCAAGAGTGGGATTCTACCAGTTCGCACCTATTCGCTAGAACCGGTTCTTAACATTCTGAGCAGTTTGGAGAACCGGTTGTTAGAAGAAATTACTGTCCTAATCCTGTAAGGAAGGCAGGAAGGAAACATTCTGGTGTTGCTTACAGAAACTGCTTCTCCGTTAACCCTTATTACATTCTTGGCAGGACTAGACTTCCTTTCTCTGGAACATCTCTGGAGTTGTTTTCCTTTTTTGCTGGTACTTTGCTTGTGTGGAGTGACCATTCAAAGTTACAATGGCACTGAAAAAAGTGACATGACCATTTTTCACACTTACGACTGTTGCAGCATCTCCAGTCATGAGAGGCCAGGTAAGGAGATGCATGCTTCAATGTGAGTGATATTGAGTTGGCCACGCACAGCCAATAACATGACCACCAAGCCACGCCCACCAATTAAGCCACGCCCACAGAACCAGTTGTTAATATTTTTGAATCCCACCCCTGCCCGAGTGGCAATTTGGTGTGTTTGTGTGTGTACATGTGTGTGCTCCTTCTGAGACAGCCCCATAGAAGGCAGAAATCTGCTCTTTTGCCAATATATTTAGGCCAAGCCTTACAGTTAAAGTGCAGGCCACAGCTTTACCTCAAGCCAGAATACAAGACTTTATTATTTCCAATACTGACTCACAAAACTTCACCAGGCTTTTAAACAGAAATCTTTCCCTGCCTTCTGGAGATCTCAGGGGCTGTGCATGCAGAACATGTGTTCTGTCCTTGAGTTACTGCACTAGAAAGCAACCAGTAACAGCCTATGAAAGGTCATTTATTTGTCATCTTTCCAGTTTACAACATAAGCCATGCCATGGCTTGCTAAATACTATTGCCAGACCAATTATCAGTCAGCGTTTATGAATCACTGATGAACAGCCATGAGGATTTTAGGCCACTGTGCAAAATAAATCAACTTTATAAAGCCATTCCCAGCACTCATTTCCTTGCACTCAAGAAGTCCCTTTGCTAATGGAAACATGCTGCCATTAGTCAAAAGCTGAGCATAAAGAGACATCCTTGAATGTGCCCATTTTATTCCCTCATCAGAATAAAAATGATTCTCCATAATTAGTATTTGGTAACGCTGAAGGAGAAAGAAATGATATTGTCCTTAATGAGAACTTGTAAGCATTTCACTTAAACTCTTTTGCCTGTGCGCTGTCTCGCTCTCTCTCATAGGTGTTCATCATACAGATAATCCTTGACTTATGACCAGAGTTGGGACCATGGCAGTGGTGGGTTTCAACAATGTTTCCTTCTGGTTCAGTGTGAGCATGTGCACAGCATTTCCAATTTACCTTCTGCTGCAAAAGAGTTGAAATAAAATGCTTACAATCGGCTGTGCCACTTGAAGCAGCTGAGATTGAAAAGCAAGAAAGGTCAGTATAGAGAGTGGGAGGGCCCATCAGCTGATCATCGGAGCGAACCAGTTCACTCACAGATGATCCTTGGAGCAACCGGTTCAACTGAACCAGGCTGAACTGGTAGAATACCACCATTGGACAACGGAATTTCCATTGCTAAGCAAGGTGATTGTTAAGTGAACTGTACCTGATTTTATAACCTTTTTTTTTTTTTTGCCACAGATGTTAAGTGAATCATTTCAGTTGTTAAGTAATCATGTGATTGTTAAGCAAACCTGGCTTTCCCCATTGACTTTGTTTTGTCAAAAGCCAGTTGGGAAGGTCACAAATGGTGACCCTGGGATGCTAGTACTATTGTAAATACAGGGCGGTTGCCAAGTGCCCAAATTTTGATCACATGACCGTGGGATACGGCAATGGTCATAAGAGCAATTACCAGTTGTAAGACACTTTTCTTAGTGCTGTGACTTTGAACAGTCACTCAATGAATGGTTGTGACTTTGAACAGTCACTCAGTGAATGGTTGTAAGTTGAGAACTAACTGTATGTTTGTGTATGGAACATACAATACATGTTGGGGGTAAAGTAGAAATAGGTGAGGCATAATGACCAAAATGGAATGCATCCTATAAACCAGTGTTTCTCAACTTTGGTAGCTTGAAATGTATGAACTTCAATGTGTGGAACAGACATAAAAATACCTGTAAGTTTCTCTTAGAAGTCACCAAATGTTTATGGTGATTCTGATGATTAGTATATGCAGAGGTTCTATTCTGACATAATAATCTCCTGATTATTTCTGCAAATCCACTCTATTCAGTGTGAGCAAGGCTACATGATATTCACCTAGCAACATGAGACCGATTTTACAGCTGCTGAATTCTGCATGTTGTGGTTAAGATACTGGCCTAGAAATCAGGAGATTATGAATTCTAGTGCTGCTTGAGGAAGTTGATGACCTTGGGCCAGACACTCTCTCTCAATGCACCCAACAAGATTATTGTTATGGGGAAAATAGGAGGAAAGAGAATTGTATATGTTCACTACATTAAATTATTTATAAAGTAATAAAGGCAAGATAAAAATCTAAATATTAAATAAATAAATAAATTCCTCAAAGATTACAGAAGTAGCCAGAGTATCCTTCCTAGAACACAAGTCTCTTATTTCTCTGGGACAGATTAACACTTTAACTGCATTATGCATGTACAGTATTTAGCAGATAGATCTTCTGAATCTAAAATATAACTGAAATGTAGTTGAAAGTGTAGGAATCATGGAATAGGCATTTATTGGGAACAATTCCTTCTGAAATCACTGGAATTTAGAGCTAAATGTGATCATATAGACTTTCATTCTTTGTTGTCCTAATTATTGCTTTTATTTCCTGTGTTATGAACACTGACCCAATCTAGAAAAAAAAAAAGATATATATGAGATATATACGAGCAAAATATTTGCCTCCAGTCTTGTCCTTTAAAGAAAGCAATCTCATCCACACACCCCAAATATATGTGTGTTTATGTGTTTGTTTTTGGTGCCACTAAAGTTTTTAAAAACCCAGGTCTCTGCCAAGTGGGTTGATTAAAAACAAAACAAAACAAAGGGAAGGGAAGCATTAGTCTTCTGATCCTCAGTGATCCCAGTCTGGATTAAGTCACTGCATGCTTATATCAGATAAAATAATACCCCAGAAATGAACAATGGGATACACATTTCTTGAATCATATGCTTTTAGAGCGTAGTTCCAAGCAAACATTTGTAGCTTTAACTTTTACTAGCCTGCTTGACAGAGTGTACCTTTATAGTTATACCCTTGACTGAGAAAAATGCCAGAGTTATTGGTATATCATAAATGCATTCTTTAGCTATGATGGAAGAATAACAGTAGAAGTTCAGCAACCAATATTCTTTTGTCCCCTGAATGCTGTCAATTACTGTGATCAGCATACACACAGGCTTGCTTACCAGTGGATTAAAAAAAAAAAAAGCAACCGCTGCCTTCAATTCAAAAGGCAATTTCCAAATAAAAGCTGTCTAGCCATCTAGCTTTACAAGAGACTATCTTGAATGGCCACATATCTAGGTTCAGGAAAATGAATATCACTTAAGATTTCCTTTCATATATCCATTTTGGTTTTATTCCTAGAGGAAAGAAGTTTCCATTTCTAGTTGCTATCCTAGTCATATGAAAATCAAATTATTATTTATTGTATTCAGATTGAATAATGCTTATGATTAAACCATTTAATTCAGTGCATGATCCATATAATCAAGAGGAACTTCATTCCTTTTACTGGGGCTATTGCAAACATGACTATGTTTGTGTCCAATTCTATTTTTATTATTTAATATTTTATGTATTATCATTAAAAGAAGGTTGTTTCTGGGCACTTTACAAAATTGCATTCATGTGTACATATACATTGGAAATATCAATTAAAGTGAAATAAACTTTTAAAAAACAACATAAAAAACTCCAGTGGGGATCATTCACTCAATGGGTGGAAAGGCACCTAAAACAGTGGTCGCTAACCAGTGGGCTGGGAACTACTGGTGGTCTGTGAGAACATTTTGGTGGTCTGCAGAGAAATGTCACCCCCCAAGCAATTAATCCAGGCTGCATGGGAACACAAGGCTGTACCGCCCACATGGCCCATGGGAACACAAGGCTTGCGTTGCTTGCATTGCAAACAACATGAGGTAGTGAGAGGAGGGGGGAAAGGGCGGAGGGGGAAACTTGCCCCACTCACCTGGCCTGGCCACCAGACTGCTTCTTTCTTCTTCTGCTTTTGGCTGCACACAAGGAAAGCAACAAAAGTCTTTCTTTCTCTCCCCTAAACTCTACCAGTAATGAGTCTTTGGGACCCTGCAAGACATCATGTTCCAAGAGGTGGCGCTGGCACAACAAGTCTCACAAAGACTCATTTCTGGTGAAGTTTGGAGGAAAGAAAGAAAGACTTCTGCTGCTTCTGCTGCTTTCCTTGCATGAAGCCAAAAGTCTCTGTCCCTCTCCCCCCTCAAGAATGGAGCTGGAGACGGTATCCTGCCAACCCAAATAAGAATGATCAGTAGGAAAACAGAGTGGGGAATTTTCCTGCAGACTCTTTTTGGGATTCTCCCAGGGTCTCTGGTTTGCGGGATTTAAAATTATGAGTTTGATGGTCCCTGAGGTCCAAAAGGTTGGTGACCCCTGACTTAAAGTTTAACCTGTCTTCATATTGTGGTAAAGAAGAGCTATGCAAATGCAACTACAGTTTCCCCTTTAGCGGTAAGACCCATGAACCCAGGAGACCTTCAAGTATTTTTGTGCATCAAAATAGAGCCACAATTGGGATCAGCACTTCAATTTCTAAGTGAGACCATTGTTATGTGAGTCATGCACAGTTTTGTGTTCTTTTTTGCCACAGTTGCAGGGGTAGGATTCCACTGGTTCGGTGTTCATGCGCTTTGTGCATGAATGTGTGCTTCGTGTGCATTCGCACCAAATGCAAGCTCCATGCGTGCACTCTGCATTTCAAAAAGGCAAGCCCATACTTACATTCAATTGCATTATCTGTGAAGAAAACAGTTGAAGAGCGGCAAACAAAGGCATAAAGCACAGGAAAGAGCAGGGGGGGGGGGGGGGGGAGGGCGGGCCCACTTTCTCGTTGCAATGAACCGGTTTGGAGTGAACTGAACATCGGAATATGGGGTTTGCCTGAATCAGTCCAATCCCACCCCTGCATAATTGTTAAGGGAATCCCTCCAGTTGTTAAATGAATGGTATGAAGGCTTTCCCCATTGTTTGTTGGTAGCCAGATGGGAAGGTTGCCATTGGAGATAATGTGACTCCAGGGCACCACAATTGTCACAAATACTTGTCTGTTGCCACGTGCCCAAATTTTGATCACCCAGCCATCAGGATGCTGCATTAGTTGTAACTGTGAAGAATGGTTGTAAGTCATGTTTTTCAGTGCTACTGTAGCTTTGAACAGACACTAAATAAGTAATGGTAAATTGAGGACTACCTGTACACAATAAAAGCCAACTTTGGGATGGGGCATGTTAGACTCTAATATACCAATTTTTAAATTCTTGCTGATAGATGATAGATAGATAGATAGATAGATAGATAGATAGATAGATAGATAGATAGATAGATAGAT
>BLBF01000020.1:11663217-11714499 GCA_015471245.1 Laticauda colubrina | reverse complement strand
GATAGATAGATAGATAGATAGATAGATAGATAGATAGATAGATAGATTATAGATATAGATATAGATATAGATATAGATATAGATATAGATATAGATATAGATATAGATATAGATATAGATATAGATATGGTATTCTCCCACGTCATTATAGTTGTGCTTTTAAAGTTGGAGCGATGTTTCGGCAGAATCTCATCTGCCATCATCAGGCTTGTGTGTTGGGTTCGTCTCTGTGTTATGAAAACAAATATATATATACACTGCTCAAAAAAATAAAGGGAACACTTAAACAACACAATGTAACTCCAAATTTCATTTCTGTGAAATCAAACTGTTCACTTAGGTAGCAACACTGACTGACAATTAATTTCACATGCAGTTGTGCAAATGGAATAGACAACAGATGGAAAGTATAAGCAGTTAGCAAGACATCCCCAATAAAAGAGTGGTTCTTCAGGTGGTGACCACAGACCACTTCTCAGTTCCTATGCTTTCTGGCTGATGGTTTGATCACTTTTGAATGCTGGTGGTGCTTTCACTCTAGTGGCAGCATGGGACGGAGTCTACAACCCACACAAGTGGCTCATGTAGTGCAGCTCATCCAGGATGGCACATCAATGCAAGCTGTGGCAAGGTTTGCTGCCTCTGTCAGTGTAGTGTCCAGAGCATGGAGGCACTACCAGGAGACAGGCCAGTATATTTGGAGATGTGGAGAAGGCCGTAGGAGGGCAACAACCCAGCATCAGGATTGCTATTCCCCCTTTGTGCAAGGAGGGACAGGAGGAGCACTGCCAGAGCCCTGAAAAAATGACCTCCAGCAGACCACAAATGTGCATGTGGTTGCTCAAATGGTTAGAAACAGACTCCATGAGGGTGGTATGAGGGCCGACATCCACAGGTGGGGGATGTGCATACAGCCCAACACCTTGCAGGACGTTTGGCATTTGCCAGAGAACACCAAGATTGGCAAATTCACCACTGGTGCCCTGTGCTCTTGAAAGCAGGTTCACACTGAGATGAAAGCAGGTTCACACTGAGCAAATGTGACAGATGTGACAAGGTTTGAAGAACGTTCTGCTTCCTGCAACATCCTCCAGCATGACTGGTTTGGCAGTGGGTCAGTAATGGTGTGGGGTAGCATTTCTTTAGGGGGCCACACAGCCCTCCACGTGCTCACCAGAGGTAGCCTGACTGCCATTAGGTCCTGAGATGAGACCCTCAGACCCCTTGTGAGACCACATGCTGGTACGGTTGACCCTGGATTCCTCCTAATGCAAGACAATGCTAGACCTCATGTGGCTGGAGTTTGTCAGCAGTTCCTGCAAGATGAAGGCATTGATGCTATGGACTGGCCCGCCCGTTCCCCAGACCTGAATCCAATTGAGCACATCTGGGACATCATGTCCCGCTCCATCCACCAATGCCACGCTGCACCACAGACTGTCCAAGAGTTGGGGGATGCTTTTGTCCAGGTGTGGGAGGAGATCCCTCAGGATACCCTCCGCCACCTCATCAGGAGCATGCCCAGGCATTGTAGGGAGGTCATACAGGCATGTGGGGGTCACACACACTACTGAGCCTCATTTTGACTTGTTTTAAGGACATTATATCAAAGTTCAATCAGCCTGCAGTGTTTTTTTCCACTTTAATTTTGAGTGCACCTCCAAATCCAGACCTCCATGGGTTGCTAAATTTGATTTCCGTTGATAATTTTTGTGTGATTTTATTGTCAGCACATTCAGCTATGTAATGAACAAAGTATTTAATAAGAATATTTCATTCATTCAGATTTAGGATGTCTTATTTCTGTGTTCCCTTTATTTTTTTGAGCAGTGTATATAATCGAAGCTATAAACTAAGAATATTGCCTTGCTGCACTCTGACTTTTTCATGAACAACTACGGTTTGAATCGTTTTGAAAGTTGCAAATGTGAAACGTGTTAACTGTCTTTGAAATAATTGATTTTTTTTACAAAAAGACTTCTTCAGTAGATTTAGTGAATATAGTTCTTACAAATAACCAATATATGTCCAGATCATGGATTGCCTTTGTCCTTCTTTCCTCTATTTTCTCACATTGTAATTTGCAAGATTTCTTTCCTTTGAGTTCTGCGTAGATTTCTGTGGCTGAAAGTGTACAACAAAATCTGAATCTTTGTCAATAACTTCCTTACTTTTTCTAACAGTTTGCATTTGTTTGGGTTTTTTTGTATTTGTGAAATATACTTTTGAAAAAAAAATTCTATATAGATAGATAAAATTGATGTCTTATCTTTTCCTACAAAAGAATTGAAAAAACTGTGGCAAATTCACAATACTAATTTAAACAATAAAACAAGGGAGAAAAAGTTGATTTTACAAAAAACAAAAACAGGAAAAATTACCCTGCCAACACTCACAAGGCAATTTAAACCAGTTCTTAGATATACTCTAGGCAAGATAACATTATGGAAAGTGTGCATATGAAGCAACAATGTCTGTTAATCTTTTAATTTATTCCTAAATTATTTAAATCGTTATTTCCAGCAGTTGTCCAGAGATTGTGTCAAGCGATTTTATAGATTTATTGTCATTGTTAAATATGCTAATGGATGCTATTTTATGATCTTTTCCTTTGCTCTGTGGCAGAGAACATTTAAAAACAAGGAAACTGGACTTTAAACAGGAGCTGCTGTTTGTTCTTTTGCACAGAAGATTTGGTGTCTTTGAAATTAAAGAAAAGTGAGGAGAAAAAAAAATCCCAAAGGAACTAGTTCTTTGTTAGTCATAATTAGTCATAATTAGTCATAATTCTCCCACTGACACCTTTCCTTCTCCCCAAAAACAATTGTTAAATTGTTGTTTTGGTTTTCTTCAAAATAGCCCAGATGTCTTTAGGCAGTTTTGCCCTGCAGGGCAAACTGATTGTCTTCTATGTTTCTCCTAGCTGTTTCTTAAGCCAACTTCAGAAATTTCACTCTGGAATGCAATATGTAAGCAGTGGAGTTGGGTGCTCAGTCTTTCCATCTATGTAGAAAAGGCAAGTCTCATAGGCTGGGTCCTTCCGAAGCAGTGCCTGCTCTTTCCTTTTAGGCATTGTGTCCTCCTCACAAGACCTGTGTCTTTGCTTTGTATAGACCTTTCCCAGAGGTTTGCACAAATGGATGCCATCAACCCTTTCCATTTTATTTCTTTAATAATAGTATAGTATAGTCCATGTGCTGCCCTGGACATTTATGGACAATGCAGTCTCATTGTTAGTTAAGTCCAGGTGGCTAATAAGTCTTTCTTATTTTGTTACATTGTGGGTAGATTCTGCCCACAAATGACCAATAACAGTTGTTGACTCTGTTAGGTGCTAATTTTACTTTACAAAATGTTATTTCATTCTGTATAAGCTGATCTATGATGGTAATAAAGACTTGCCCTGATACAGATCCTTTCTATTTTCCTCCTCCCCCCTTTATCATTCCAATGTTGCTCTGATGGTACAATAATCAATGCAATAGGGAATCAGTTGTTCATTTAGTCCTACGTCCCTCCATAGGACCATAGAAACTTTTATAAAGAAAAACTAATAGTTCAGACAAACTTCAGAGAAACAGAGTATTGCAATTTAAATATTGTTAAAAATGGAATATTGTGCAATATTTTGGGCAGAGTATGAGAAAGCAAGGAGAACATGCTTCACCTACTGCTACTCTGGATAGTTCCCCACTGGGAGAACAAAAGTTTGAACGGAGCACAAGCTTACTGGAGTTGATGGTGATTCATTGACATTATGGGCCATCACTGTAACAACTGCAAGGTTTTAAAAACACAGCAAATGTTGACTCCAAAATATTGATCAGGGCAGCAATTAGGTGTTGCAAGGTAGTGGACGATACAGCATAGTAGCCAATGGAAGCTGGGGCTGCAACTAGAGTGGAACAAAAGCCTGGAAATCGTTTATTTTCACTTTGGACTGGAAAGGAGCAATTGTGAATAGGAGCTGGAAAACATGGTGTTAAATTCATTTACATGGAATGGAAATGGGAAGGTGACAATATCATCCATTCCTGCACTCAGGAAGTATTGAGTGGCCTATTGAGAGGCAAAGACCCCAAAAGAAACTATGGATCTGCCATTTAATTCTTTCTCCATTCACCAGGAGAATGCAATGAACTGTGTTTGAAGCTTAAATGTAGGTGGATATTGCAGAAAACGACAGGTGAGGAATGGATGAAGCAAGTTTCCCAATTAAGCCACATTTATCCAAATTATCCAAATGAACCCTCCAAGCTGCATTGCGATTCAGTTATGTGCATTTCTATATACAGATAGACCTTAAGTTATGATGGGCATTGGGACTGGAATGCTTATTGCTAAATAAAGCAAAACATCATGTGACCACACTACTTAGTGATGACAGTCCTGGCAGTTTTGCTTGTTGTCATTAGGTAAGAACAGCACAGATGTTAAGTGAAGACCTAGACAAGTATGGCAGGGTGGATGCCACAGGCAGGATTTATGCAGGCAGGCAGGTGAGGTAGACTATAGACTATATGCAGGCAGGCAGGTGAGGATGCTATAGACTGCGGGCAGGTAGATGCTACAAACATTTACTATGGAATGCAGATGGACATGTGCCATTGACAGGTACAATGGAATAAGGTCATGTGGGCAGTACAGAATGGAGGCCAGTGGGCCAGTACCATAAGCAGGCACTATGGAATATGGCCAGGTAGGTGCCATGAGTAAGCACTACAAAATATGGGCAAGTGAGTGCTGTGGGCAGGCGTTATGGAGAATGGACAGGCAAGTATTATGGGGTACATAGTGAAAGGGTGCCATGGGAAAGCATGATGGAGTGGGCGGCTGGTGGGTGGGCAGGCACTATGGAGTATAGGCAGGCAGGTGTCAAAGGTGGATGCTACAGAATACAGCCAGTCAGGCAGAGTCCAAGAGTCCCCCAGGTCACCCGCAGACTCCTTAAAAAAAAAAGTATTGGGAGCAGGAGCAACTTGCAGCTTCCTTCCAGCTTCCTCGTCGACCTTGCTTGTGGGTGAATCAGCAGAAAAGGTGACAAACTTCTCACATGACTGTGAGAAACTGTCATTGTCATCAATGTGAGCCAGTTGGCAAGCTCCTCAATTGCAATCACATGATCATAGGACATTGCAATGGCCACAACTTTGAGGATAAGTTGTCCTCATTCAGCACAGCACCATGATAACTTCGAACGGTTGCGGAACAAGTGGTTCTCAAAGCCCCTGTCACACAGCACCAACAGATGGAAAGAGGATGTAAAATGGAGAGAAACACTTGCCATCCATTGGTTAACATGATGTATCCATTCTGTACTCACAGCATACGTTTTTCATACTCTCTATCCGTCCAGCATCCGTCTACTGACATTTCATCCGCTCAAAAAGTTTTGAGCTGTACAAAACTTCATGAGTGGAAAATGTATCCAATGCATCTGTTATACATCCGCTATGCATACGGAGAACATCCGTTATATGTCCGTCGTCATCGGTTACGCATCCGCAATATCCGCTAGGCATCCGCTGCACATCCGCACAACTCACATCCGCTCCAGCGGAAAACAGACACAGGGAGAAAGCGAAATGGACACGCAGCGATAGTAGCACGGACATAGAAAGGATGAAAGTGGATGCAGCTCGTATACAAAGCATTAAAATGGAAAAAATGTTCGTATAGGGGATGTATCTCGGATATTTAGGATGTCTGCAGGATGTCTAGAGGATGCAAAAGGACACCTAGTGGAAAACCTATATTTCCTATAAAAAGGGGGAGGAAATCACCTGGGTCTCACTTTCAGTCCAGCAGCCCTGCGGTGCAGACCTCTTCAGCCTTCATCTGGCTCTTGCTCTTCCACAGCATCCAGTCATCTCCACCATGGATCATCACACACTCCTTTTGGTAGCCACCATCATTCTACAACAGTGCGAAGCCCTCTACAGGCTCTTTCACCTGTTCTACGGGAAGAAAAGGAGGCGTCCAAGAATTGTCTGGGTCCGAAGATGGATCGCGAGAGCCGAGTACAGACTGTATAACAAGCTGATAGTGGAGCTCAGGAACGAAGACTCTCGTGCATTCCAGAACTTCATGAGGATGCCGCCAGCCATGTTTGATGAAGTTGTGGAGTGGCTGAGACCCAGGTTGACCAAGGCAAACACCAACTTCCGGCCCAGCCTGGAACCTGGGCTGAAGGTGGCACTGACTCTACGCCACCTGGCCTCAGGGACCACATACAGGAGAATGCAGTACGTCTGGAGGGCGCCACACAACACCATCAGCATTGTGGTCAGGGAAGTGGTGCAGGCCATCATCGAAGAATACCTGGAGGAGCTCCTCCAGTGCCCCTCCACTGAAGAAGGCTGGAAGAAAGTTGCAGAGCAGTGGTATCGGAAGTGGAACTTCCCCCATACTGTTGGAGCCATAGATGGCAAGCACGTGGCCTGAAAAGCTCCACCCAACTCAGGGTCCACTTATCACAACTACAAGGGCTTCTTCAGCATCATCCTCTTCACCATGGTCGATGCTGACTACAAGTTCATGTACATCAATGCTTCAGGCAACGGGTCATCTTCAGATGCCCAGGTATATAATGCCAGTGATCTCAAGGAGGGGCTGGAACGCAACCTCATCATGGGCTTTCCAGATCCAGACCCCCTGCCCAACAACACACAAGATGTGCCCTACTTCATCGTGGGGATGACGCCTTCTCCCTCAGAACCTACCTCATGAAGCCCTACACTTCCAGATGCCTCAACCGTGAGGAGAGGATGTTCAACTACAGGCTGTCCAGGGCAAGGCGGGTGGTGGAGAATGCCTTTGGCATCCTGGCCAACAGGTTCCAGGTACTTCTCACCACCATGCAGCATCGCCCAGAGACCGTGAGGAGGATTGTGGAAGCTTGCTGCATCCTGCACAATCTCATGCGCACCCGCTACCCAGTGTTGCAGAACAGGCTTGTGGACCATAAACAAGGGAATGGGGACATGGAACCTGGTGAATGAAGCCAAGGGCAAAACCTGATAGATACTGTGGATGTGCAAGGCCCCAACAAAGCTTCACATGAAGGGAAGAAGCAGCGCAACCTCCTGAAACACTGGTGCAACTCCCCAGCTGGAGCAGTGGAGAGGCAAGACAGGATGGTAGATGCTTAATAGATGCTTCCTTCAGCCTGTCTCATCACACGGGTGAGATTGTGCCATGTATGTTGAGTGGCCCTACAATGAACAGAGCATTTAAGAAAGAGTTGTGTTTATGTTGAAATGTGTGGATCAATGATTAAATTGTTATTGATAATGAAGGGCCATAGGTGTGGCACTTGGGAGGGTGGACCAATCCCACTATGCTTGCACTGGAGGTTTATCAGTCCCACAGCTATTACCCATTCCACAGGTATCCTAACCCATCCCACAGCTATTACCCATCCCACAGGTATCACTGCCCATCCCACTGCTATCCTTACCCATCCCACAGCTATTACCCATCTCACAGGTATCCCTGCCCATCCCACTGCTATCCTTACCCATCCCACAAGCATGCAAAGGCTTAAACCATTTCTAAAAGTTTCCACCAAGACTTTATTTACAAAAATAAATGAACCAAGTGTGTGAAGCAAAGATAAACTTGATTAATAACAAACTGTGAAAGCAAAATGACCCAAGTAAAGTGTCCCAAGAAAAGATAAAGTCAACAGGTAGCAACCCAGTCTCTGGCACTCTTCTCAGTCACTCTGAGGTGTGCCCATAGTCTCAGGGGTGAAGGGTCCAGGTGCTGTGGAGTGCTGGTCTGAGGCGCCATTGGGGTGCCTGGCCCCGAGAGGACAACAGGGGATGGTGTGTGGAGGAAGCTCTCAGAGAGCTGGCTCAGTCCTGTGATGTTGAGAGCCCCTTCCTCCATGACATGGGGTGTCAGTCCCAAGACCAATGACAGATGTTCTGAGGCCGGTCTTGGCTGTGGGGTGGAGGAAGGAGGAGTGTAGTGGGGTTTTCTGGTCTGCAGGTGAGTGAGGTGAGGCGTGGGTGGCATCTGTGGCGTGGGTGGAATCTGTGGCATCGGTGGCATCAGTGGCATCTGTGGCATTCGATGAACCTGTGGCTGGACTGGGAAGGGCTGCCTGTACTGCTGGAACTCCTGGTAGCCGTAGCCTTGGTCGGTGAGGGCCTGTGGAAAGCCTTGGAAGGGCTGTGACATCACCTGGGGTGGAGGACCATACCTGGACTGGGTCAGAGCAGGTTCAACTGGGCCTGGAGGGTTGTGCAGAAGACCTCTCCTTCATCACCTGGTACTGTGATTAGGACATGTCCATGAGGGTCTGGTTGATGTAGGTGAGGAAGGGCTTGCAGTTTGAGGATGGTATGTTGGTGTGTACCAGCTGAGAGAGGAGATCTACGCTGCTTTTGATGGTGTCCCTGATCTCCAGCAGGACAGTGTGGCTCTGTCCCTCCGGTCTGGCTCTCTGCCTGCTTTCTGTAGAGGTGGAGCTGGGTGTGGGTGTGGGTTGGTTTCTGGTGGAAGTGCCCTCTCCTTGCTCCCACTGCATGAGGGGGTCCTCCACGTGCTCTACCACGGGGAGTGCAGCTGTTTGGGGGGTCTCCATCATGGGATGCTCCACAGATACCTGCCTGGACACAGGAGCTGACTCTTGGCCAGAAAAGGACTGGCTCTCTGTGGGCTGCCTGAGAGAGAGGTTTGTCAGAGGGCCTGCTCCTCGGTGGCGGATCTCACCCTCCAAGAATCTGTACTTGGCCATCACGTAGGTCTTCCGGTCGGTGAGCTTGATCGCAGACTGGCCAGACTTCTTGAGGTGCAGCTTCCTGTACCAGGTGTGCATGTGCTTCCACCACCCGAGGAGGACCTCCGAAGTGTAGCCCAGGCTCTCAGCCTTCTCTCTCCAAGCAGCCTGCTTCCTCTTGGTGTCTCGATAGAGCCTGTGTCCCTTCCGCCAGAGGTACTCGTTCTCCCTCAGCCATTCGAGCACCTCATCCTCATGTTCCTCTTCGATGGAGTATTGCCTCCTCTCCTGTTCTTGTGTATGCCTCTTCCTCCCTCTGGCAGGGCCATCTGGGCCCTCAACAGAGGGGCTTCGAGGTTCTAGGGGCTGCTCCACCACCACCAGCAGCAGCAGCAACTACAACAGTAGCAGCAAAAGCAGGACCAGCAGCACCAGCAGGACCAGCAGCACCAGCAGCACCAGCAGCACCAGGATCAGGAGCAGCAGAGTAAGCACCAGCAGCACCAGCTGGACCAGCAGGACCAGGAGCACCAGCACGACCAGCAGCACCAGCAGGACCAGGAGCAGCACCAGCAGAGTAAGCACCAGCAGAAGCACCAGCACCAGGAGCAGCACCAGCAGAGTAAGCACCAGCAGAAGCACCAGCACCAGGAGCAGTGCCAGCAGAGTAAGCACCAGCCGAAGCACCATCACCAGGAGCAGCGCCAGCAGAGTACGCACCAGCAGAAGCACCAGCACCAAGAGCAGAGCCAGCAGAAGCCCCAGCACCAGAAGAGTCAGCCCGAGCAACAGAAGCCCCAGTAGAAGCAGAGTCAGGGCCAGGGGGTGGGATGGTGGCCCTGTCCTTCTTGCCAGGGCTGGCAGAAGATGGCACAGGCTTCCTCTTCTTCCCCATGGTTATTGGCTGGAGATGTGTCTGGCAGCAGGTCTTTCCTCTGAATGGTGACCTGCTTGCAAGCTGCATCCTTTTATATCCGTGGGGTTGACGCAATGCATCCTCCCCGCAAATGCAGTGAACGCTTTGTATCTGCTAGGCATCCGCTAGGCATCTGCTAGGCTTACGTGATGCATCTGTTGTATCCGCTCTGCATTCGCTCTGCATCCGTTCCTTCCGCTGCTGGTCTGCTTCGCTGTGCTCCCCCGGAAGCCCTGCGGATGTGCCATCCGCTTCCATCCGCTAGGCTTCTGTGGAGCATCCGCTTTACATCCTGGCTACGTCCTCCCCCTGTCCGTTCCTTTCCGTTGTTGTCCGCTCTGTTTATGCAAATTCGGAGCACTTTTGAGAGCGGATAACAACGGATGGAACATTTTCTCATCCGCTGTGTCCTTTTTACATACTTTTTGCATCCGTCGGCCTATGTGACAGGCCCTTAATATAGCTATGAAAACTGTTTGCAGCAGTTTTCAATGCTTCCTGAAAGCACTGCGTGGCTTAAGCAGTTTGTTGGCTCGAGGAAGGACAACGCCATCTGCCAATTTTAGTAATAGGCAATCTGTTTGTACAGTAAGTACAAATTCCAACTTACATACAAATTTTGGCTAAACACAGTTAGGAACCAAACTTATGCTTCATATGGGATTGCCTATCTATGGAAAAGACTATGTGTTCCTGTATGCATGAAAGAGATTGTTGTGTCTGGAGGTATATAGAAATAGCTAATTACAGAAATGGGGTGGTGTTTATTTTCCCCAGTGAATTAACAGTTATTAAGGAATTGAAAGTTTTGTGCTGGCCTACCAGTAATTAGTAATTAGCACAGGAATTGCTTTAATTTTGCTGAATATTGTCTTAGGCATTGAACTGCATTATTGGTGAAGTTCAGATGAATCAATAGATATTAGGCCAATTTTGTATTCATGCATTCAGAATTTTATTTTCTCCTATTTCCACATCGTTCTGTGAATTCATTCTCCATGGATACTCATAATTCATTATATGTTTTGTTTCAAAGTCTAAATCTCTACCTGCGTTGTATGTTAAATTTACATTTCCTTTTTAACCTGATCTACACAAAGTGCCAAATCCAAAAGATAAGTTATGTTCTAATCCATATAGATTGCACAACTAAAAAATGTTTGCACAAATCTCTATATAAAAGCACTAAGAGGAAAGAAAAGAAGGAGGAAAAAGAGTCAATTTACATGATTGAACATCTAGAGGTACTTTTGGTGAGATTTGTTTCTGAGTTCTAAACACAAGATTGTTAATATGATTTTCTGAAGACACAGAAAAAATCTAATGCTGAAACATGTTTTGCAGAAGGATTTCAAGACTGTTACACATTTGACACTTTTGTTCTCCATCTGGTACACATGCTTTAGGACAGATTAGCCTGCTGGTGTAAAAACACATTCAAAGCAAAAATATCAAATTGGCAAAATTAATCATTTTTAGCAAAAATGATTTTCCAGGTCAAGAATTACTTGCTGAAGATGCAACATTATAAATGGATTTCTTTAAAACCGCTTCTATTATTGGTCTGTTTTTTTTTTTTTAAAGGGTGCACTTTATAGTCTATTAGCATGAAATAAAGTTTAGGTATACATTAATCAAACTTTTCATGTGGGGGAGAATAATGTATACTAAAACCAGGAATTCCTTATTACCATTTTTTCAGAAGCTATTTATAATCAATATTTCAAATATATCTACTTTTTCTTCTTTTACTGACGTGGGTTTATTTCTTCACCAAATAGGAGGTTATTGAATAATAACCTTGATTTTATATCACATTTGAACTCGACTTATTATAAGCATATCATTATTATAAATTTATTATGCAAGTAAAATATATAATAGTGCATACCTATTTACCTTGTCATATCAAAATTATATCTCATTTGATTGATTAACCTTAGATTAATCACTTAATAAGACTGAATATTTTTCCTAATCTTAGTCCTTCTAATATGTGGGACTACAGTATCCATCACTCCCAACCAATCATGGTAAATTAAGCAGAAGGAATTTTATTATAAGGCTATCGAGATTGTGAATTTTAATGTATTAATGTTTATTAAATTTTATATTTACATAAAATGTAATAAATTTATTACAAATACAATATCCCATTTTTTTCTTCATGAGGATTTTTTTTTTCTCAGAACATTTCTGGAACCATTGTGAATCATTTTTCAATCATAACTCTAAGATCACCTTATACTCAAAGAGATAGAACAAAAGCAGGACTGCAAAAAAAAAAAGTTGAATAGTAGTGAGCTATAATTTAGGTTTAGCATATTGCACTTTACATTCTTTGAACATAGGAAAAATTGGATAGATATGGTAACTGAAATATCTTACATTCTTATAAATAAGCCCATTAGCAGATAAGTCAAATCTTGAATTATTAACAAGAATACCATGTAAAATGAGCCACCCACAGATAAGCCAACCACATTTTTCATGGTATTAATCATGGCTTGATTGATAAATTGAAGGTTGGCTTATCTGTAGATGGGCTTATCCACAAGTATATTTGAAAGATACAGATACATTAAAAATTACCATATAGTTGGGTAAAAAAATTGCCTTATACTTGCCCATTCAACAGTAAGCTGAACCTGCTTTGGGGCTGAATTTGGCACCTAAAATTCTCAACTTATCCGTAAGTAAGTATTAGTACCACTGAAAGTTATATGAACAACTTGACTCTTAGATATATGAAATAAATAATACAGGGCCTTCAAGAATTTGTAGTTTTCCTTAGTATGGGGTACATTATTTCCTATATATTATTTCCCATATGATTCACCTTATTTTATGTCATTTTCTGTGTGAAAGTATTGGTCGTGTGGGATTGAGAAATGATGTTAATTAATATTGAATAAACTTGAAATAAACTTGAAAATGTCTATTATCAAACTAGGTAACATTATCAGTGCACAGTTCAACCCTGGACTGCAAATATTCTCTTCCATCAATAACATTAGTCTAATAACTAGCATGAAGTTCTACAAGCAGTGAGACAGGACCAGAAGTGGTATTCAGCAAGTTCTGATTAGTTTTGATGAACCGGTAGAAGAAATTTTGAGTAGTTCGGAGAACCTGCAAAGACCACCTCTGATTGGCCCCACCCCCATCTAATCTCTGCCTCCTGAGTCCCAGCTGATTGGCTGGGTCTTCTTTTGTTGACCTGCACAGGAGAATGGAGCTAGAAAGCAGGTTAGTGGGCTGGGAAGGGAATGGGATTTTGCGGTAACCTTCCTTCAGGAGTGGGGAGGGGATTTTACAGTATCCTCCTCCTGCTATGCTCACCAAGTCACACCACACCCACCAAGCCACACCATGCCCACAGAACCAGTAGTTTAAAAAAAATTGAATACCACTACTGGACAGGACACATTGGGTCCATGATATTATCATTACATAATTGTGGTTTCTGTCAGATGCTTATGGTAACAACTTAATAGGAGCATATGTTTCATGAGATAAAATGCCACTAAGGTTATAAAAAAAAAAAAGGATGACAATTCTACCTGTTTGTCTATATTCACCGCAGTTTTTAAAATGTAAAAACAAAAACTCAGTGAACAGCATATTAATTTTTAAGAGGGTTATGAAGAATTTTTTTAAAAAGATACTATCGGCCCAATTTTTTTTTCAAAACTAGGGAGATCTTTTGCAGTTGTTATCAGGACAAAAGTATATCAGAGTCAAGAACTCCTGTTGATATCAATAGCCTGTCATTCACAGAGAGTGAGTGAGAATGTCAAAGGTGAATGCTGCTGTGTGGATCCCAAGTGAAGTTATTGTCTTTATCTTTACCCATCAAAAGCTGATAACTTCATTCTATATTTTGTCAGAGGCTTACAAGATCTCCTTCCTTACTGCATGGTGCCCTTTGAATAGCGTATTCTACCCAACTCTACTACTATGGTTACTTTTTTCAGACGAATCCTCTCCCTTTAAAATAATATTTCTGTTTACTAATGACCAATTCATGCCAGCATCTTTTAGGGCTTTGCTTTTTATATTATGAATGGATCGGTGATCATATCTTTCTGCAATAAGATAATATAAAAATAATGAAATGAACCCTATCTATAAATTGGTTTATGTTCTTGGTATTTTTATCTTGATTAAATATTTCAACCCCAAATTCAGATGTTTGAAAACAGGTGGTTCATGCTATGATTAATCTTTCTAAATGTATATTAATTTGGGAAATTTCAAATTTTGCGGTACCATGAACTCCTAAAATGCTCAATTGCTTTGTGCCAATCCCCACATGTATCTAACTAACAAATTCATTGGGATAGAATTTGGCAATAAATAAATAAAAAGCATACTTTAACTATAACTACTGCCTTAATGATTCAGAAGCACTTTATTTCTTACCCAAGTAAAGTATTTACGGATTTTCAAAAGCATGAAATTGCTTTTAAGACTTTTTTTCAAGCAGCTTGAACCAGCTGACTTGGACAACTTTCCTTTTAAGGAAAGAAATGGACAAAGTTGTGGGAGGACAATCATTATAGAATGCTATAGATCAGGGGAATCAAACTCAGGTCATCATGGCAGCATCACCTGACATATCGAGACTGTTTTCCCTTTGCTAAACTGGGAGTGGGCGTGGCCAGCCTGTTGGGTTCGAGATCAGAATAAGCACCCTGAGCCACGGATCCGCATCATTCATTTATTAGGTAAATTCAGCAACTAAGTTACTCAACATAAAGGCTGGTGGGCAGCCTTTATATAGCAGCTGCCTGCCACTCCATCATCCAATCACTTTAAAGTATTCTGTGATGACCTGGAGTGTAACACAAATGTCACAAAATCCAAAACATAAATAAATGTCCTTAAATGCCTCCAACTTGGTCCCACTGTTCAATAATTCTCAGTTGGAGATAAAACGTACTCAAAAATAATCTTCAAAAGAAAGCAATGCAATCCAAACTTAATGAGCAGGTAGAGGTGAAATAAAAAACCAAACAAACTATAATGATGAAACAAGTCACAGTCTGTTGGAAGGACGCCAACCAAGATAACTTCAGACCAAAATAAAACACACTTTGCTTCTGGCAATACTGTGTTGTAATCATCTCTCTTATATACTAGTCTCCCCAATGAGGAGGATCATGGCCACTTCCTCTCTCATAAGCCAAGTTGTTGCCTTCTCCGTTCCTCCCTGCATGTCCTAGGATACAGAGGGGATGGGTCTGGTTCTTCCTCTGACTGCACAGCTGGCCTCTGCTCTTCCCCAGCTTCCTCTACAACCTCCAGAGCCACACCTCCACTCCCTGTCGGCTGTTCCTCCTCTTCCTCAGAGTCTGACTCTACCAAGGGCATGACATATTCTTTCCACACTGGTTGTGGTGAGCTGCTATGTGTCCACACCTGCATAGACACAACACAGCCTGTGAAATTAACCTTGTTATAGATGAAACAGATTATCTAGATCTCTTTTCAGACAAGATTCAGCTAATACTAATACTTCCATGTTGGAAGCATCGAAGGGTTTCTGTGGTGAAAAGATTTGCTGGTGATCTCACCGTTGCCTGGGAGATGCCCAGTTGAGGGGTCCTTTTGTGTCTCTGTGAAATCATCCACTGAAGTGGTCCCTATTTATCTGCTTGTGGTCCCCTACTTTCAAGTTGCTGGGTTGGCAGGAGCTGGAGTGTGTGACGAGAGCTCACCTTGCTCCATGGCAGCAATGGGTCTCAAACATGAGCAAGCCAATTATGAGCCCAGCATTTTAAACTTGTGAGGCACCTTGCTCCTCTAAGATTCAGCTTATGCAGCCTGTATAAGGAATTAAAACCTCACTATTGTAAATGATCTATGACAGGACTTGGAGAGAGAAAACATGATAAGTGTCTCTTTCCATCCCCAATTTCCCCCCCACAGATGCTCTTTAAATGAAATTTGGGAGCAATGATTATTCATACCTTTCTTTTCCCGTAACTGGATTACTGCAATCTGTTGTCCATCTAAAAACTGCTTGGAAAATATAGTTGGCACAAAATGCAGATGTCTGATTATTAATGTGTAAGAGCCCTTTTAGCCAGTTTTATTATGGGAGCTGCTAATTTGCTTCCAACTGAAATTCAATGTTATTACCTAAAAAGCTCTATATGGCTTAGTCCTGAATATCATGAGACTACTTGCTCCCTATAGAATCTCGCCATTTTATTTAAGCCAGCAGAGAAGGCACGTTATGAGTCCCCATCATTGGAAAATAGATATGGAGCCAGAAAATGCCCCCAAATTAGTCTGGTTTCCCCTCTATTAATATTTATATAAACAATCAAAATATTGTTCTTCTGAAGATGCTACAGGGAATAAATGACATTTGAATTAAATGCTGGCTATCTGGTAAGTTTTTATTGAGAGATTTGTGTTAAATATTTACCTTTTGATATTGATAACTTATCTGATTTGATCTTTGTTAGTTATTATCCTATTATGGTAGTATTATTGTACTAGCTATAAGCTACTTAAAGATCATGACTGAAGCAGCATATGAGTTTTGCAAATAATAACAAATAGGTGGTGACAGCCATATTTTTCTCAGTCTTTAAAAAACTGAACAGTAAAAAAAAGCCCCACACAATTTATTCTCCACACCATGCCTGAATATAATCTAATCTGGATTCCATAGTGTGAAACAGGAATTCAGTTCATCTTTATTTCTAGAAAAACAGAGGGGGCGGTTTTGCATTTTGTTTATTTTGCCCCACAGGGAGTAGAATAGTCTGTTCCTTACAGAATCAAGGATGTGCTCTTGCATCTGAATGCAAATGTTAAAATCAGTATGTGGTCCTCTGCTTAAGTTTATACATATTCTGGTAAAAATACTTCCACTGATAGGTGTACAACATTTTGGGTGCCATAGAATGAAATAACTGGTCCTCAGAAACTATTTGAGAATGCTTTCTATGTTAATTCATTGAGTTCAATTAGGCTAATTCCCAGGAATTCAGAAATAATAGTTTTACAACTCAGTATGCATTCATACCAGGGTTGACAATAAATCTCAACTCTCTAGAACTTGCTTACAACAAAAAGACACAAACGGGGCATAGCTAGATAACTTAGTTTATTGCAGACAAGAAATAAGTCATATACCTGTATGTTGTGGCCCCAACTCCCAAGCCTTTGCTGTCAGAGAAAGAGGACCTGGAAGATGAGGGGGAGGAACTGGCAATGCCTTCCTCCCGAGGACCTTCCATCCTGCCAATGCCTTCCTCCCTGTTAATGCCTCAGGTTCCATCAGAAAACCGACAGGAACAGTCTGAGATGAATCAGGAGGAAGGCATGTTGGAGCAGCTCCTGACAAGGAGTGAAGAGGAGGAGTCTTGGCTCGACCTCAAGCAGCATTGTAGGGAGAAATGTGAGCAGCAACGTAGGAAGTGTGGGAGGGTCAGAGAGTGAGCTGAGTCACTGAGCTGCACCCCACGGGATAAAAGTGGGTGTACTTTCTCCTTAAATTTTATACGGGACAAAGTTTAACTTACTTCAGACTTTATTCATGACTATGTTGGAAGAATGATTGTTTTGTGGATTGCCTTGTGCTTTGTGAAGTAAAAGACCTATTTCCCTCTGTGTGAGTAAGACTTTGATTTACAATTGCTGCCAGCTCGGACTTGGCAAGCAGGATGTAGTGGAATGCCAAGAATGTTATCAATTACAGAGGATTTGCTTTGCAAAGTTTGAGCCAGCTTGCCTGTCTGTGTTTGTGTGTGTGTATAATCCCTTACCTTTTGGGGGAAAGGGAAGGGGAGACAGAACACCTGTATGTGCAAATGTTTTGCCTACTGCAAAACACGAAAATCAGAGTGCATTCACATGTGTGCACTCACACACATGCACAGATAAACATGTTTCAGGTTGAATTTTTAGGTTGTTTCTTCCCTCATTTGGAAATCTCAATTTAGCCTTGCAATTGGAAGGCATCTACTCAATATTTACATGACAGTTCTGTGAACTGGTGGCCAGCTTCATCTTTTACACCCTTTTTCACTTCTCTTTCCTCCTTCTCTTGAGACTTTAAGTGCATCTTTCCCTCCCCTGACACTGAATCCCTCCTTCAGGACTTTAATTAACTGAATTAATTTGCAATTAATTTGCAATTAATTCAGTCAGATTTGACCCTACTGACTGGATTAACTGGTTCATGTTGTTGTTGTTTGTTGCAAAGTCATGTCTGACCCATCGCAACCCCATGGACAATGTTCCTTCAGGCCTTCCTGTCCTCTACCATCCTCTAGAGTCCATTTAAGCTCATACCTACTGCTTCAGTTACTCCATCCAGCCACCTCATTCTCTGTAGTCCTGTTCTTCTATTGCCCTCAATCTTTCCCACAGGGGTGGGATTCAAATTTCTTAACAACCGGTTATGTGGGCATAGCCTAATTTGCGGGTGGGGCTTGGTGGTCATGTGACTGGGTGCGTGTGGCTTGCTGACTAGGCATGGCTTGGGCGTGGCTTGTATGTAAATATTATAAATATTTATGTAAATATTGAATTTTTTATTAAAAAAGAGCAACTTTTACCCCAAATCAGGCAAAGCAGGCAGGCAGATTGAGTTGCTCACAGAATCACATATTCACTTAGAGATCTATGATTCTGCAATCTGCTACCTGAGTGTGCATGAAAAAATAGAAGCTTCAGTCCTAAGGAAGGTTCAGCTCTGCTTTTAGATTAACTAGAAAGCAAGAAATCCAACAATTTCCTGCTTTCCAGCTAATCTAAATCTCCCGGCACAGCAGACCAGCTGATGGTTGGGGGAAAAAAAGGAAAAATAGCAACTTACCAAATGCAGGTAAGTTTGATGATGTGCATATGCCAGGTAAGGAGTGTGTGGGCAGGGAGGGGAGGGATGGGGCCAGCCAGTGGCGTGATTTGCAGGTTCTCTGAACTGGGCACAATCATAACAACTGGTTCTATAGAACCAGACCAACCAAGTAGAATCCCACCCCTGCTTTCCCAGTATTAGGCTTTTCTCCAGTGAGTCCTTCTTTCTTATTAGATGACCAAAGTATTTGAGTTACATCTTCAGGATCTGACCTTCTAAAGAGCACTCAGGGTTGATCTCCTCTAGGACTGACCAGTTTGATTGCCTTGCAGTCAATCAAGGTCAATCAATCACCAGTCAATCAATCACCAGTTTGAACTATGGTGTTGGAGAAGACTCTTCCTTGAGAGTCTTCTCCAACACCATAGTTCAAAGGCCTCAATTCTTTGGCACTCAGCCTTTCTTATGGTCCAATGTTCACAGACATACATTGCAACTGGGAAAACCATAGCCTTGACTATACACAATTTTGTTGGCAAGGTGATGTCTCTGCTTTTTAGTATGCTGTCTAGATTTGCCATAGCTTTCTTCCTCAGGAGCAAGCGTCTTTTAATTTCTTGGCTGCAATCCCCATCAGCGGTGATCTTGGAGCCCAGGAAAATAAAATCTGTCACTACCTCTATTTCTTCGCCCTCTATTAGCCAGGAATTGAGAGTTCATATATTGCACTAACTGGTAAATCTGGACTGCAACCCAATTTGGAATGGGCTTTGGGATGGGTTATTTAACTCTGATGTCAAGGCCCAAGCAATCCAACTGCAATCTCAATGCTGAGAATTTGAGGACACTGGCTTTGCTGTTATTGCACTATAATACATTTCAACCCTCTTGCTACTTAACCCTATATTTAGGACCATACTGATTGCGCAACCTCACAAATATGACACAGCTAAATATGTTGCTTTATCAAAAGCAGAAACAAATTGGACATATACGGAAGCTCTACCTATTGCAGAACACAGAACTCAAAGCTGATAGATGGATAATGAAGAAAGAGAAAGAAAGCACACTTCAAATCAAATCCTAGGCCTTTCTCCACCCACTCTTTTCCAAGTCAATAGGTACTTGACTACCAGTTTTTCACAGGACTTGAAATTTGGGATCACCTGCTTATTGTTTACATAATGTATTTGCCTAGCCTGAGAAGTATTGGTTCCCTGGTACCTTGTTACCTCCATTCCTTACAGTAATTTTGCTTGGAAATAAGTCTCATTTTATTATATTGACTTCTTTCTGAAAGTAAGCATCAGATAGCAGTCCTCTGCAGGCAACTTTTAACACATAACATATAACAAAGCATGCTCTGCTCTCTCCTTTCTTCACTTCCACATAGGAGGTATGAAGAGGAGCTGTATTCACCTTGGCTGAATTTTTTCAAATAATCCAAGGTACAGCATTTTTAGAGCCCTAGTTATGCCAAGAGCTGTCTCTATACTCACATAAGCACTGAAACAGATCTTGGCATCTTCTTGATAAATATGTACTTATTGCAAAGAATAAAAGTTTCAATTCAGGGCAAGTGTTGGAAGACAGCTTTACAGTAATCTACCATGAATAGATTTTACTTGATATTTTTAGATAGGGGCATGCTCAGAAGCTAAGAATTCAAAGATTATATTCCTCCTCCTCCTCCTCCTTTCACATCAGCTCTGAAAGTCCACTAATCAAAGGAATGTAACCTGACATATTATGTTGCCAAGGAAACTGACCCATCAATATTTCCTCATTTGGCATGGCTAGTCCATGGAGACCTTTAAAGACTTACAATTTAGGATGGCCCACTATTTTTAGGTTAGACAAGCGGGAGGATTACCTTCACAGTGGCATCACTGTGTAAAACAAAAGTTTAAATATGTTATCACATTGTTATATCTTAAACCATTTAAATGAGATGCTATACAGAGATGTTAACCCTTAACATATTTATAAAACTGGCCTTCCATTATTTTTCAGAGATTGTAATATCAAAATGGCAGCCAGATAGAACATATATAGCACATTTCACTAGGCAGCATTTTATGCCATACTCAGATGATTTACTGGCAATTTATGGACATGAAAAAATGTGTTGCTTGCTTTCATTGTTATAGGCTCCACAACTTATGAAAGACCAATGAATTTAACAGTGTCTGAATGGTCTAAGCTGATGTTTATCTACAATATTCAGCAGAATATTCTCCAGTTCTGAATTTCGGTGAGAATCCATTTGCTTTACAATATTTCGTTGGTAGGACTGTAAGCAAACTAGTACATACTCCCATTTGTATTGATTGTGTTCAACTTGTTAGTGCTTTTCACTGAACATTTTGGAGAAACTAGGAAAAATCTCCAAAATTTCACACAGAATCCTGCTGTTGATTTCTTCAACATTTTGTAGGGTACATAAGTTGAATATAAAAAATTGATTCAAGTCCAATTGTAAACTGCCTGATCTATTATCAGAAAAAGCTGGAAAAATAAGATACATTTTCAATGGATCAATGTTATATGATCATGTGAAAAATTATTCTACTTGAAAATTAATTCACCAAGAGCTTTGAAAAATAATGATCATAACAAAAGCTGTTTAAATCTGGTCACTATTTCTTAGCTATGGTTATACTACTTTTTTTTTGTAATAGATTACCTTCATATGCGCAGACTTGCCAACCCCTGATAAAGGAAAATCTGGAGACCCATGAAAAAAAATCTGGAGATTCTATAAAAAATAGTGAGATTCACGGTCACATGAATAACAAACCAATCAGAGTGTGTTATATCCGGTGGTAGAAAAAGCAAAATGGAGGTGCACAGAGTAAAAAGAAATGTGCTGTATGTATATATGACTGTATGGTAATATCGATATTGCGTGATCTGAGAAGTGGCGTCATGTCATTTGTGTGAGAATCAGATTTATGCGCGTGTAAGCCGACCCCCAAATTTGGGGGAAAAAAGCACGTTTTAAATTTGGCGTGAGATTGAGGAGCCTTGTCATGAGACCGTGAGACATGACAAAAAATCGTGAGACTCACGGCAGAACCATGAGAGTTGGCAGGGCTGATATGTGGCAACCTTTTTCTGGATAACAATCTTTAACACAAAATCTTAAAAGAATAAATGAACAAAGGGCAGCACCCAATGCAGAATGAAAATAAAGGCAAATTACAATCTGAAGCTGTAGAAATATAAATAAATAATAGGGGGTGTGCATAAGTGCCTACCGTCCCTGTCCTGTTGTTTCTTTTATTTTTCTTATATGTATCCATGTATTCATAACTATGTTCACACTTATACTTATTATCTTGTAAGCAATTGACTAAATAAATAAACAAACAAACAAACAAACAAACAAATAAATAAATAAATATGGCAAAAGACTCAGTATTCCAACCATGGACCTAAATGGTTTGTTGCAAACTCAACACACTGGTGACATCATCTGGAATGGACTATTGCCATCAGTGCCTTGTCATGGACAGATGGTGACTCAAGAATTTACATTTAAAGGTGAAAGTAAAGGTTTTCCTTGTCCAGTCATGTCCAAAATGCTCATCTCTGTTTTTTAGCTAAGGGAACCAGAGTTGTCCAAATAATTTTTTCATGGTCATGTGGCCAGCATGATTATATGCCAAGGCACATGGTATGCTGTAACCTTCCCACCAAAGTGGTACCTATTCACCTACTCACATTTGTAGGGTTTGAAACTGCTAGGTGGGCAGGAGGGGGCAAATAATGGGAGCTCACTCCATTGTGCAGGCTTGGGACTCGAATCTGGGCCATCAGCTTTTCAACTGACAAGCTCATCTCTCATTTAACCACTGAGCCATCCCACCCCATAATTTACCTTTATACCCCCTCCAACACAGAGTGGATGGGTCTATTTGATCTTGTCTATACCAAGAGCCTAATATGGACCTAATTAGATTTCAGAGGGAACTTGGGCTTTTGTCTGAGGCTTTGACACATGATTCAGCCGAAGCCTTGTTCACTCTTAGGATGACACAGGGACATTAGGCTGAATTGTGCCCATGTGGACAGTCCCTAAGTACAGACTCTGATGTCATCTCTGGTTTACAGAGGATCTACAGCAAATGAAGCAACAAAGATGCCTAAAGTGCTGCCAGAAGAAAAGCAGGAAGCAATCTAGGGAAGTAGGGAAGATTTTGTTTGAGTTTGCCATATTAATGCATAAATAGATAGATGTTTCTAATAAAAAAGTTTATTTTTATGAGATTCCCTTTCAATTGTTTTATAGTGTTACAGCTTGCCTTTTTTGTATGTATATTAATTTTTTCTGTCATTTTCTCCCATCTCTGACCCTCCTTTTTCTTTCTTGGCTTTAATTACACAGATTATTCAAAAGTCGGTCAAAAGCAAATGCTATGTTACATTTTCATTAGATATGAATAACAATGACATCTCCCTGGACAAAGGAGTATAATGGTAGACATCCTCAAAATGAACAATTAGTATAAAATACTTCTATACCACTCTCACTTCTATTCTCCAGCCCTCCAAAACAGTTGGCCTGTAATCATCCTCATTTCTGCTGACCCCAGAACCATGGCCCCATGAAAGGCCAAAAAATCCCCAAGCTTTGTACTCTTCAGCTGAACAACAGGAAACTACACCAAGAATTGCATTCGATTAGGGCCCTGCCCCAAACTACCACCAGTTCTGGAGTAGCTATAATTTCTATTCCTATTCCACAAAAAAAAGAAATAAATAGTAACATGCAAACACATTTTTAGTGGTCTAGTACATTCATTTGGTTATTTTAGCAATTGTTATGAGGGAAATGTTCCTCTCATGCCACCTCTTCTCTTGCGTTTCAAAGCTTCTGGCAAGGTGTGAAGATGAAAATGATAGCATGTTGACAATTCTGCAGTTAGGTGCATGAATTTATCTCATAGTTGCACGAAACTGCAGGTGCTTGTATAAGGGAGAGAGAAGATACTGCTTGCAGCCAGGCATCAGAAACCTATGCTGAAGTTCTAAAGGAAGAAAGAGAGGGAGAAGGAGAGAAAGAGAGAGAGATATATTAAGAAGTACGGTTTTCATGCAAATAGGAAAACAAACTCAGTGGCCCAACAGCACTGCAAAGAAAAACACTAGCTTTTTTCCTGTTACAGGAACTCAATTTTTTTTTAAAAAAAAAAACCCACTTTTTTCAACTTGCCAATATCAGGCAAATACCTCGGTCTGGAGTCCATTCTGAAATAGCATAAAGTCCTTTTTTTGAGGTTATCGTAGGCCATCGATGGACAATAGTGGCAAAGTCCCTGGTGAAAATGTTAAAAAAAAAAAAGACTGAGAAGCTTTAGCTCAGCCTTTAAGCACATGGCAGACATCACTGCTTTTACTGAGGTATGATTTTTATGAGGGATGTGGGTATTTTAGATTTTATCTGCCAGACACAGAGTATCCCTAGGTGTTGAAAATTGCACCTAGGCTTAATAAAGGATTAGGTCAATTCTAGGGTAGAAGAATCTGCATGAGAATGAGATGACTTGGTACTTTGGCATCCCAAGCACTCAAGCCATGGAAAAGGGACACATTTGAATCTATCCACACAAGTGCCTGTCAATGAATCATTACCTTCCCAATTGCTATGGCTCCTTGCAGCTTGTTTTGAGGCTGAAATGGATAAGAACGTTCAACCATACCTACCCAACTTTCCAAGCCAACTATTCCTCTAAGCCAAAATACAGAAAGAATAAAACACACATTTAAAAATATTTAACTAGCATCTACTGATACAGCCAAGCCAAGCCAAAAAAAAAAAAAGAGCCTCTGCTTGCCAACTCTCATGGTGAGATTGAAGCTTGCTTTTTCACTACAGGCTCAACTTACCAGGAACAGCTGAACAAGAAGGAGAATGCTATAAAAGAGAAAATATCTCCCAGAAAGTTCATTGGTTGGGGTCCCCAATGGCTGTGATTTTCTCTGTCCAAAGAGGAAAAGCTTTAAACTGTTATCGATGTGGTAGAGTAAAAGCCCTGGTATGGAGAGATATTTTCATCTTATCAACAGAACTGTTGGGTTTTTCATCGTTCCCTCTCTGTGGCTAACAACTTAGTGAACAAATGGAGTACAGGGAGTAGGTCCTAAGGGGAAAAACAGGAGTGGAAATAAATCAGGAAAGAGAAATAAATCAGGTGATTCTGCTGGGTTTCACTTGCTAAAACTCTCTGGAATCACCAGAATAGAAAATGAGACCCTGTCTGGGATTGTAGAGTATGGCTGATCTGCACTTTGCAGTTCTGTCCCTGCCCTCACTTGGCACATGTTTGAACTGCAGTGGAATGCTACACAAAAGAATAAATAAAATTACTTCAAAGACAAATAAGAACCACCACTTGGGAAAAGAATGAAAGCCCTCATGGGCAGATTAAAAAAAAGTCCAATAAGAAATATCTTCTCACTTTCTTCAAAAAGTCAAGCAAGATGGAAATCTGGAAACAAAGACCACAACATAAGCAGGAAGAAAAATCTCATCCCTGAAATGACCCCCGGTCACATGGGAAAATCAATAAGTGATGGGGCTGGCTTGGAGACACTCAGAATAAAGCCCCTGTCACACTGCACCAACGGATGGAAAGAGGATGTAAAATGGAGGAAAACACTTGTCATCCGTTGGTTAATGCGACGTATCCATTCTGTACTTACTGCCTCCGTTTTGCTTCCTCTCTATCCATCCAGCATCCGTTTATTGTCGTTTCATCCACTCAGAAAGTTTTGAACTGCTCAAAACTTTTGAGCGGAAAATGTATCCAATGCGTCCGTTCTGCATCCATTCTGCATCCGCTAGGCATCCGTTCTGCATCTGTTACGCATCCGCTATATCCGCTAGGCATCCACTGAGCATCCGCGCAACTCCATCCGCTCCAGCGGTAAACGGATGCAGGGAGGAAGCGGAACAGATGCAGAACAGATGCAGAACGGATGCCGAGCGGATGCAGCACGGAAACAAAGCATTTAGAACGGAAAAAACATTCGCAGAGGGGACCTATCTCGGATATTAAAGATGTCTAGAGGATGCCTAGAGGATGCAAAAGGACACATAAGGGAAAACCTATATTGCCCATAAAAAGGGGGAGCAACTCACCTGGATCTCACTTTCAGTCCAGCAGCCCAGCTGTGCAGACCAGGTGCCACACCTATGGTCCTTTATTATCAATAATAATGTAATAATCATCTACACATGTCAACACAAACACAACTCTTTATAAAATGCCCTGTTCATTGTAGGCCCACCCAACATACATGGCCCAATCTCATCAGTGTGATGAGACAGGATGATAGAAGCTTAATGGATGTATGTCATGTATGTCAGCCTTCATCTGACTCTTGCTCTTCCACAGCATCCAGTCATGTCCACCGTGGATCGTAACAAAGTACTTTTGGCAACCACCATGGTTCTGCAACAGTGCAAAGCCATCTACAGGCTCTGTGAACTTTACTACGGGAAGAAAGAGAGGCGGCCAAGAAGCGTCTGGGTACGAAGATGGATCGCCAGAAGAGCAGAGTACGGACTGTACAACAAGCTGATGGTGGAGCTCAGGAACGAAGACACTCGTGCATTCCAGAACTTCATGAGGATGCCTCCAGCCATGTTTGACGAAGTTGTGCAGCGGCTGACACCCAGGTTGACCAAGGCAAACACCAAATTCCGGCCCAGCCTGGAAACTTGGGCTCAAGGTGGCACTCACTCTGCACCACCTGGCCTCAGGGACCACCTACAGGAGCATGCAGTACGGCTGGAGGGTGCCACACAACACCATCAGCATTTTGGTCAGAGAAGTGGTGCAGGCCATCATTGAAGAATACATGGTGGAGCTCCTCCAGTGCCCCACTACTGAAGAAGGATGGAAGAAAGTTGCAGAGCAGTGGTATCAGAGGTGGAACTTCCCCCACACCTTTGGAGCCATAGATGGCAAGCACGTGGACTGCAAAGCACCAGCCAAGTCGGGGTCCACTTATTTCAACTACAAGGGCTTCTTCAGCATCGTCCTCTTCGCCATGGTCGATGCTGACTACAAGTTCATGTACATCGATGCTTCAGGCAACAGCTCATGTTCAGATGCCAAGGTATACAATGCCAGTGTCCTCAAGGAGGGGTTGGAATGCAACCTCATCGTGGGCTTCCCAGATCCAGACCCCCTGCCCAACGACACGCAAGATGTGCCCTACTTCATCGTGGGGGATGACGCCTTCTCCCTTACAACCTACCTCATGAATCCCTACACCTCCAGACTCCTCACCCGTGAAGAGAGGATCTTCAACTACAGGCTGTCCAGGGCAAGGCGGGTGGTGGAGAACGCCTTTGGCATCCTGGCCAACAGGTTCCAGGTACTTCTCACCACCATGCAGCATCGCCCACAGACCATGAGGAGGATCGTGGAAGCTTGCTGCATCCTGCACAATCTCATGCGCACCCACTACCCAGTCTTGCAGAACAGGCTCGTGGACCTCCAACAAGGCAATGGGGACATGGAGCCTGGGGAATGGAAGCAAGGGCAAAACCTGATAGACACTGAGGATGTGCAAGGCCCCAACAAAGCCTCACGTGAAGGGAAGAAGCAGCGCAACCTCCTGAGACAATGGTGCAACTCCCCAGCTGGAGCAGTGGAGTGGCAAGACAGGATGATAGAAGCTTAATGGATGCTTCCTTCATCCTGTCTCATCACATGGATGAGATTGGGCCATGTATGTTGGATGGGCCTACAATGAACAGGGCGTTTAATAAAGAGTTGTGTTTGTGTTGACATGTGTGGATGATTATTACATTATTATTGATAATAAAGGGCCATAGGTGTGGCACCTGGGAGGGTGGACCATACAATCCCACTATGCTTGCACTGGAGGTTTATTTATCCCACAGCTATTACCCATCCCAAAGGTATCCCTGCCCACCCCACTGATATCTTAACCCATCCCACAAGCATGCAAAGGCTTCAACCATTTCTAAACGTTTCCACCAAGACTTTATTAGTCCGAAGTGTAACCCATACTCTCCGCCTTCTCTCTCCAAGCAGCCTGCTTCCTTTTGGTGTCCCTGTACAGCCGGTGTCCCTTCCGCCACAGATTGTCATTCTCTCTCAGCCACTCCAGCACCTCATCCTTGTGTTCCTCCTCAATGGAGTATTGCCTCCTCTCCCGTCCCCGCATACGCCTCTTCCTCCCTTTGGCAGGACCAGATGGGCCCTCATCAGAGGGGATCCCAGGTAGTAGGGGCTGCTCCTCCACACCACCAGCAGCAGCAGCAGCAGCAGCACCAGCAGGATCATCATCATCATCATCATCATCATCACCAGCAGGATCATAATCATCATCATCATCAGCAGCAGCAGCAGAATCATCATCATCATCATCAGCAGCAGCAGCAGCAGCAGCAGCAACCAGCAGGATTAGCAGCAGCAGCAGCAGCACCAGCAGCAGCAGCACCAGCAGCACCAGCAGGACCAGGATCAGCAGCAGCAGAGTAAGCACCAGTAGCGCCAGCAAGACCAGGAGCACGAGCAGGACCAGGAGCACGAGCAGGACGGGCAGGACGAGCAAGACCAGGAGCACGAGCAGGACGAGCAAGTCCAGGAACACGAGCAGGACGAGCAGGACCAGGAGCACGAGCAGGACAAGCGGGACCAGCAGGATGAGGAGCAGCTTCAGCAGAGTGCGCAGCAGCAGAAGCACCACCGCCAGGAGCAGCTTCAGCAGAGTAAGCACGAACAGAAGCACCACTGCCAGGAGCAGCAGCAGCAGAGTAAGCACGAGCAGAAGCACCACCACCAGGTGCAGCGCCAGCAGAAGCTCCAGTACCAGAAGAGCGAGCCCGAGCAGCAGAAGCCCCAGCAGAAGCAGAATCAGGGACAGGGGGCGGGAGGGTGGCCCTGTCCCTCTTGCCAGGGATGGTGGCAGGTTGCTGAGGCTTTCACTTCTTCCCCGTGGTTGTGGGGTTGCTGGCTGGCAGGGAGGCTGGCAGGGAGGCTGGCAGGCACCAAGGCTGGCAGGAAGGCTGGCAGGAAGCCTGGCAGGAAGCCTGGCAGGAAGCCTGGCAGGCAGGCAGGCAGGCAGGCAGGCAGGCACCAAGGCTGGCAGGCAGACTGGCTGGCAGGGAGGCTGGAAGGCAGCCTGGCAGCAAGGCTGGTAGGCAGGCAGAGAGCGAGGCTGGCCAGGAGGCTGGGAGGCAGGCATGGAGGCAGGCTGGGAGGCAGGCTGGGAGGCAGGCATGGAGGCAGGCTGGCAGGAAGGCTGGCAGCAAGGCTTTCAGCAAGGCTTGCAGGCAGGCATGCAGGCAGGGCAGGCAAGGACTCGATGTATCCGGCAGCAAGTCTTTCCTCTGAATGGTGACCTGCTTGGGAGCTGCTTCCCTTTATATCCGCGGGGCTTATGCAATGCATCCCCCCCGCATGCACAATTAATGCTCGGCATCCGTTTGGCTTCCGCTGTGCATCTGCTAGGCTTCCGCTGTGCATCCGCTTCATCCGCTGTGCATCCGCTGTGCATCCGCTTCATCTGCTCGGCGTCCACTCTGCATCCGCTGTATCCGTTCCGCGTCCGCTTTGCTGAGGCCCCCCAGAAGCCTAGTGGATGTGACATCCGCTCTCATCCACTTCCATCCGCTGGGCTTCCATTCTGCATCCACTTTACATCCGCTCTGCGTCCTCCCCGTGTCCATTCCTTTCCGTGTTGTCCGCTCCGGTTATGCAAATTTTTGCCCCTTTTGAGAGCGGATAACAACGGATGGAACATTTTTCTCGTCTGTTGTGTCCTTTTTAAAAATGTTTTGCATCCGTTGGGCAGTGTGACAGGGCCTTAAGTCCAGAAGACCTGGCAGCCCCTGCTACAATGCACAGGCTTACACACTCATATAAAAATCATTTTTGAAATGTTCAATGTCCAAGGTGGATGACAGTGCATGGCAAAAAGGGCTGCCTGAGGAATCCCGACTCTACAGCATGTCCTAACGTCATTTGAGTGCCAGGTCATGGGAATCAGCCAAATGAGTCCATTTTTTTTGTGAGCTTGCTTAGCTGAACTACAAGATAAAGAAAGAAATGAGAATGAAGAGGATTAATAAGGCTTGGAGAACTGATCAACACAAAATCCTTCCATTTGGTTTTTTTCATTCAAACATTAGAAACCTTGCCCCAGAGTAAATCTTTATCAGGCAATAATAAGAAATCTTAAGCTTTGTGGAACTATTGTATCATCCTTGAATAATAGTTTTCCAGACAAATCTGGATGGCAAACCTGAAAAGTGCTTTGCTAACATTTTCTTTCCAAGATAATATGACTTATCAGACTGTCTTTGAATCTTATAAATACATTTTTATTTCCCATCTGAATTTGTCCTTCTGTTTGGCAAACATTGATTTTTTTATGTTATTTTTCCAGTGAACCTTGAAATTAAAATATCTTTTCTTTCTCTGTTTCTTCTTTCTTCTTTTTTTAAACACAACAACTGCATGTATCCATCCTTGCAATCAGGATTTATGGTCAGAGCCTTCATGGATAAGTCGTTTATGTAAGTTAGTAAGTGCTCCTCAAATAGAAGAAGACAAAATAGTCTTTTTTCTTTGTAGATGGAGATTATAGCAGCTTTTTAAAGGAACAGTAGAGATACATATCAAGAGGCACAAACTCTTGATCAACTGACCACAAAGGGGCAAAGGATACTTATAGAGAGGATTGATTATGTGTCCTTGCTTGACACTGCAATAGGCAGCATATAAATTTAACACATACATATGTACATGCTTACTTAAGCCCATGTCACACTGCCCAATGGATGCAAAAAGGACACAACAGACGAGCAAAATGTTCCTTCCGTTATCCGCTCTCAAAAGGGGCAAAAATTTGCATAACCGGAGTGGATAACACGGATGCGGGGAGGACGCAGGGCGGATGCAAAGCGGATGCGGAACGGAAGCCCAGCGGATGGAAGCGGATGGGAGTGGATGGCACATCCGCTGGGCTTCCAGGGGGCCTCAGCAAAGCGGACGCGGAATGGATACAGTGGATGCACAGCGGACGCGGAACGGATGAAGCGGATGCACAGCGGATGCACAGCGGAAGCCTAATGGATGCCTGGCATTAATTGCACATGCGGGGAGGATGCATTGCGTCAGCCCCGTGGATATAACGGAAGCAGCTCGGAAGCAGGTCACCATTCAGAGGAAAGACCTGCTGCCAGATGGATTGGCTGCCTTGCCTGCCCTGCCTGCATGTCTGCCTGCAAGCCTTGCTGCCAGCCTTGGTGCCTGCTTACCTGCCAGCCTTGGTGCCAGCCTTGGTGCCAGCCTTGGTGCCAGCCTTCCTGCCAGCCTTGGCTCCTGCCAGCCTCCCTGCCAGCCAGCAACCCCACAACCATGCACAGCAAGCCTCAGCCATCTGCTGCCAGCCCTTGCAAGAGGGACAGGGCGACCATCCCGCCCCCTGGCCCTCACTCTGGTTCTGCTGGGGCTTCTGCAGCACGGGCTCGCTCTTCTGGAGCTGGGGCTTCTCCTGCTTCTGCTTCTGGAGGAGCTGATGACAAGCACTCCAACACCAGCCACCTCCACAGCACCTGGACCCTTCACCCCTGAGACTGAGCGACCAAGAGGAGTGCCAGAGACTCATTTTTGTTTTATAGCTTGTTGTTAATAAAGTCTGTTTATGATTCACACACTTGCTTCATTTCTTTTTTTTCATAAAGTCTTGCTGGAAACTTTTAGAAATGGTTTAAGCCTTTGCATGCTTGTGGGATGGGTAAGGATAGCTATGGGATGGGTTAGAATAGCAGTGGGATAGATAAACTTCCAGTGCAAGCATAGTGGGACTGTATGGTCCACCCTCCCACCTGCCACACCTATGGCCCTTTATTATGAATAATAATATAATAATTATCCACACATGTCAACATAAACACAACTCTTTATTAAACTCCTTGTTCATTGTAGGCCAACCCAACATGCATGGCCCAATCTCATCCGTGTGATGAGACAGGCTGAAGGAAGCATCCATTAAGCATTTACCATCCTGTCTTGCCACTCCACTGCTCCAACTGGGGAGTTGCACCAGTGTTTCAGGAGGTCGCGCTGCTTCTTCGCTTCATGTGAGGCTCTGTTGGGACCTTGCACATCCTCAGTGTCGAACAGGTTTTGCCCTTGCCTCCGTTCCCCAGGCTCCATGTCCCCATTGCCTTGTTGGAGGTCCACAAGCCTGTTCTGCAAGACTAGGTAGCGGGTGCGCATGAGATTGTGCACGATGCAGCAAGCTTCCACGATCCTCCTCACAGTCTCTGGGCAATGCTGCATGGTGGTGAGAAGTACCTGGAACCTGTTGGCCAGGATGCCAAAGGCGTTCTCCACCACCCGCCTTGCCCTGGACAGCCTGTAATTGAACATCCTCTCTTCATGGGTGAGGAGTCTGGAGGTGTAGGGCTTCATGAGGTAGGTTGTGAGGGAGAAGGCGTCATCCCCCACGATGAAGTAGGGCACATCTTGTGTGTCGTTGGGCAGGGGTTCTGGATCTGGGAAGCCCACAATGAGGTTTCTTTCCATCTCCTCCTTGAGGACACTGGCGTTGTATACCTGGGCATCTGAAGCTGACCCGTTGCCTGAAGCATCAATGTACATGAACTTGTAGTCAGCATCGACCATGGCGAAGAGGATGATGCTGAAGAAGCCCTTGGAGTTGAAATAAGTGGACCCCGACTTGCCTGGAGCTTTGCAGGCCACATGCTTGCCATCTATGGCTCCAACGGTGTGTGAGAAGTTCCTCTTCTGATACCACTGCTCTGCAACTTTCTTCCATCCTTCTTCAGTGGAGGGGTACTGGAGGAGCTCCTCCTTGTATTCTTTGATGATGGCCTGCACCACTTCTCTGACCACAGTGCTGATGGTGTTGGATGGCACCCTCCAGCCATACTGCATGCTCCTGTAGGTGGTCCCTGAGGCCAGGTGGCGCAGAGTGAGTGCCACCTTGAGCCCAGGTTTCAGGCTGGGGCAGAAGCTGGTGTTCTGCTTGGTCAACCTGGGTGTCAGCCGCTGCACAACTTCATCGAACATGGCTGGAGGCATCCTCATGAAGTTCTGGAACGTCCGAGTGTCTTCGTTCCTGAGCTCCACCATCAGCTTGCTGTACAGTTTGTACTCTGCTCTTCTGGCGAACCATCTTCGGACCCAGACTCTTTTTGGTTGCCTCTTTTTCTTCTCGCAGTAGAATTCACAGAGTCTGCAGATGGCTTCGCATTGTGGCAGAACGATGGTGGCTGCCAAAAGGACTTTTTTACAATCCACGGTGGACATGACTGGATGCTGTGGAAGAGCAAGAGCCAGATGAAGGCTGCAGAGGTCTGCACCGCTGGGCTGCTGTTCTGAAAGTGAGGTGCAGATGAGTTGCTCCCCCTTTTTATTGGAAATATAGGTTTTCCGCTAGGCATCTTCTGGGCATCCTCTAGGCATCCTCTAGACATCCTTAATATCCGAGATAGGTCCCCTCTGCAAACGTTTTTTCTGTTTTAAACGCTTTGTTTCTGTGCTTCATCCGTTTTGCATCCGTTCTGCATCTGTTCCGCATCCGTTCTGCTTCCTCCCTACATCCGAGTGGATGCGAGTTGCGCGGATGTGCAGCGGATGCCTGGCGGATATAGCAGATGCGTAACGGATGCCTAGCGGATGCGTAGCTGATGCAGAACGGACTAACTGGATAAATTTTCTGCACAAAAGTTTTGGGCAGTCCAAAACTTTTGGAGCGGATGAAACGTCAATAAACGGATGTTGGATGGATAGAGAGGAAGCAAAACGGAGGCAGTGAGTACATCGCGTTTTCCAACGGATGGCAAACTTTTTTCTCCGTTTTACACCCTCTTTGCATCCGTTGGTTCAGTGTGACATGAGCTTTACATACAACATCCTCACTTAATCTACTATGCAAAATGCTCTTTATTTAATAAATTGCTATGCTGAGGTCAGTTCCTTCTTCTTGTCTTCACAGTCTCACTTAGACTTTTCTGGTATAGTTACGATATAGTCAGGTATGGGCTTCAAAAATTTTAGCAAAGGGTTCTCTGCCCGGTTGCTGGGTGGGCGTGGCCATGGTTGGTATGGCCTAGTGAGCCTCCTGAACCACAGTGCAGGGGGTGTTTTTGCCCTCCCCGGGCTCCGGAGGCTTTTCTCGAGCCTCCTGGACGGTGAAAAATGCCCCCCAGGCTCCGGAGGCTCTCTGGAAGCCAGAAATGTACCCATTTCTGGCCTTCCCAAATTTCTGGGAGGCCCGTTCGGGGTTCTCTGAACTGCACAGAACCTTAGCTAGGGGCTCTCCCGAACCCCTGAGAACCCCCAGCAGCCTACCCCCTGGATATAGTCACCTAGTCTATATACTAAGCGGTGTCTATCTCTACAATATATCTCTTGTAAATCAGTCTCCTTTCTGTTGTAAAACCTGTTTTACTAATCAATCAGAGATCAGATGCACTCTCAGGAACATTCACTCAGACACGCACATACACACAATCACTTTGACCAAGTAAAGAATACTTTAAATAAAATAATGAAACATTATCTAACCACAGAAACTAATTTTTAAATCACATTGGCTTTAATAAGAAAGTTACAATGGCATGCAGCAGTCCTTAATTTGTAACTTGATCATGCTTTGAGTTTTAAATTATTTACTTACCAAATTCAGTTGGAAAGAAACAAGTAATTGTGTGCTGGATTGCTGTAATAAGTTGGGCAGTTCTAACACCATGGAGAGGGAAAAATTTTGGGATACTCTACTGCATCCAAGATGTGATTGCTTACTTGAGATATAAAACAGGGCTTCCTTCCTTCCTTCCTTCCTTCCTTCCTTCCTTCCTTCCTTCCTTCCTTCCTTCCTTCCTTCCTTCCTTCCTTTCTTTTTTCTTTCTTTCTTTCTTTCTCTCTCTCCCTCTCTCCCCCCCTCCCTCCCTTCCTAACATAGCTGCCCATCTTTCAACTAATTCTGTCAGTTCCAATCAAAAATTAAAAGACATATCAAATCATTTTAAAAGTATAAAACTCAACCAATTAAAACATTAAAAACAACCATAGGTCCAATGGATAGAGAAAAGAAAATCCTATTCCAACCTCAGGGCTGGCATAGCTTGAGACACACTTCCTGGAGAAAAAGAAAAGTTAAAATCCCGAGAATGTGTAGCTTCTTGCCTTATCACTGGGCCCACTTTTGGTCAAAGAGAAGCAACAGTCATAGTGGGATCTCCAGGCAGAGTTTTGCTAAGACAAACCACCTTTTCTGCCTGTGAAAGTATTTCTGAAATTTTCTTTTATGAACTAGGAGTAATATAGTTTGAATGGCTGCTCTTTTGGTTTTTAGGTTTGGCTATTTTCCTTGTAAAAGTAAAATGCAAGTAAGGACAGTTAGAAATACTCTAGAGCATTTCTGCTTTTCCATTATTTAATTTACAGATTTTAAAAGAAGAGAGACTCTGCTGTTAGTACAGGATTGCTTCCTTCACTGGGTTTGTATGCTATAATTCTTACTCATGGTTAAATATAAACCACCATTATGCCTTTAGTTATTATTTAGGCAGGAAAGAAAGAATGTTAAATTATGGAGGCTATGTTTCAAAGTATTATGGACTTAAAACAGTTCCTTTCAAATTTTTGCATGCCTAGATAGTTAAACAAAGCAATTAGAAGGAGCTTACGATCAACACAATATTTAGCTAAAAGGAAACACTACTAATTAGGGAGGGTTGTTTTAACTGTGTGCCATAAGGTTATGCATTACACTGAGAAAGTGTAACCAAATATGTTCAAAGGGTAAAGAGAGCAGGTAGTAAATTTGTTTAAAGTGAAGAGCATCATGTAAAATAAGGTCATTACAAATTGATTCTTCCCGACTATAATAAACTATGAATTGAAAAAAAAAGATTAATTGACAAAATGATACTCTGCTAATGCCACATCTGCAATGACAATTATGGCAGAATCTATATGGCTGGGTCCTGCCATATTGACAGTTACATCCCTTAAAATGGTTCCAGTTATTTCCTTCATCTGTTTTAGTGATGGTAATGAATTATAGATTTCTAGGCTAGTCCTGCTCAGAAAGATCAGTACTCTGTACACTAACATTTCCATTCATATTTAGCAACAGAAAGAAGAACACAGATATAGAAGAGAAAAAGAATCTTTTCTGGATGACTGAGGAACACAATTCTTATCTGGATTACATTATGGATAAGAAAGTATAGGTAGCCCAGTTTGTTCAGTTCTGACCTAGGCTTCCCAAGATCATGAAGCAGACTCCTCATCCTGATAAAACCCCTTTTATTTAGATTAAAGTGAATTCCTCTCCAGCAAAGTCCCGGCAAACAGTCTTTTATGAGATTTCACAACTACAGACCCTTACCAGGTTTGGAGAGTTGCCAGGCCAATATCTTCCAAATGCCACGCTGTAGCAGAAATTAGGCAAGAAGTCAGGAACAGATCTTCACCCTAATGAATTGAACTAATTGTCTCCTGCAAATACAACTCCCCTTTCGCTCCTCTTTATTCCCTATGGGAGAGGCCATTCACCATCCACCTGTGCTCTTACTCCTGAATTTACCCTTGTTCCTTAACTGTTCCCTTCTCTTGGCAACTCTGTGCATGCGCACAGTGGGAACAGGCTCCAGATGTTCTTCTACCCCACTGATCTCCGACTCCAAAGGTAACTGTCAGATGGCCCTGGCACCATCTTTGCCTCCAATGCAGAGCACTCGTCAGAGCCTTCCCCAGACTCCAGGACTGGTCCATGTTCCTCCCCAACCTCCTCAATGTCCAAGTCTGCCAGACTGCATACCTATAACATGAAAAGGCTAAACAAACTTACAAACAGAGGACAGCTGATGATAAGAAATGTAGATCCACAAGGAAGGAAGAGAACAGAAATATTTCCCAGTTGATCCATTGCAGCATCCATTATTCTTAGTTTCTAAAATAAATGTATAGTCAGCTTGAGCCTTTTAGTTACAGATGCTCATTTTTTAAAGCAAATGCATGTAATCCATCCTCTATGACAAAGTTGTAATTAAAGCAATACACCTGACCATCACACATCACCCGTAAAATCCATTTGCGTGATTTTTTAATACAGCGTACCTGCCATACAGGTAGTTCTCAACTTAATTTGAGACAGTATTTGAGATGCATATAAGCCATGGTTGTAAGTCAAGACACCCCTGTGACTGGAAGTAATTTTCTGAGCTTTTTTTGCAGGGGTCGTGAATTGGTTGCTGCAATTGTTAAGCAAAGAAATTGTCATTAAGCAAACACAATTGTTAATTCATTTCAGAGGGGTGTTTTTTGATGGAAAGTGACAAGACACATCATGAATTGTGGTCATTTGCAACCATTTAAAACAATGGTTGTAAAGTGATCATGGGAAGATGGCACCACCATTTATGATGGTTTGGGATACGACATATATTCCATGGCTGTTGTAATGGTCATAAAATAATCAGTTGTTAAGTGAGGAATACCTGTATCAGTATTCCCAAGCCTGAGGACTAGGTAAGAGCTGTTGGATAAAATGTAAGACAAGGCCAACACTACTGATCCAGATTTTGGACCTAGGAGGACTTATGTTGAAGTTTTCATTGCTCCCTTCATGAGCAAACAATCTTCTTCTCACTGTTGGCACCTTAGCCTATTGTACATGGCTGCTAGGGGATTCTGGGAGTTGAAGTCCACAAGTCTAGAGTTGTCAAGGTTGGACACTTCTATCTTAGAAGCAAATAGATGGAGTACAATTCACAGTTATTAAAAAGTATTATGCCTTCAGTAATGCTCTTTATGGGGATGCCAAAGGACAAGACTTTAAAATTACATATCAAGAAGTGATATTTAAACATTATTCCTTTAAAAAAAAAAAAAATCAAGGTCTGCTTTTTTTCAATGCTGCATCTGCTTGCTTTTTGTTTCATCAGAAAAGAAGCAAGCTGGTCTCTAGCTTTACTGCTTTGAAAAAAAAAAAGTTTGCCAAAGGCTGAAATTAGGCCAAATGAGACTTGATGCAAACCATGTCTCCATAAAACGTATTGAAGTTTCATTTGTCACTGACTCTTTGGCAGACACAATTTGCCAAAGGCCTGCTGTGCCATCTAGTTGGGAGACTACAGGGAACCTTGCCAATCAGCACATTTTGGAGTTTTTTTTGTTTTTTTTTAAATAAAAATGGCACTCTTCTCCCTCCATTCCAGCAAAGATTTGAAAGTTGAATGTTGTAGACAAAGGATTAGGAATAGAAATGTATTTTGTACACATCAATCTAAACTACAAAGAATAATCTTTCAAAAAAGAAAAGGAAAATTTTCTGTCAAAAGAGATGAATAAAGAACATTACTTCTGAATGCCTGCATCTCCATTGTCTACATTGTACCAGCAAACGTAATTCAGTTTTGCAGAGTATTTTTATTGTTATATTGTTATTGTTTTTAAAAGCTTTTATATACTTTTCAGCCAAATGGGAAAGCTTTATTAGCAATACTTAAAGTCAATTCAAAGTTCCTGTTCAGTAAGTAGGATACATTCTTATAAATCATGTTGAATTTGTAATTAATTAGGAACTAGGTTAATTTAAAATATTTTCCTAGAGCAAGCAAAAGCACTGCATATTGTAAGAATATAACTGTAAAGCAATTCCTTTTATCAAATTTCCACTGCTTTCCTCGTTTATCTTGCTAACTGAGGCTGAAATGGGCAGTTCATATTTACTGGTAAATATCAGGAAATGACTTCATACTAAGAATAAAATTAAGCACTTAGCAAAAATACCATAAATAAATGCATTTAAATTATTTTACCAAAGTACAAGATTTGTTTTTTAACCAGCAGGACATTCTTCTCATGAACACTACATGAAAACATGAAAAAGAAATATTTTAAAAAGATAAAAAATTAAAGTCCCATCAAATTACTTCAAAACAGAAATGTATTTGCCTAAAAGTAATATTTAAACCATTGGGACTTTGGTTTAAACTGATTCAGAGCAAGGATTTTGGAACCACACTACCTTTTCTACTCATTAAAACATCATTTTTTCCCTCCTCAAGCCTGAAAAAAACAGATTATCTGCTTTTAAGTTTAATATTAATGAAGCTGCTGGGTGAGTTCATTCGTCACCATGGGTTGAGGTATCATCACTATGATGATGATATTCAGGTTTATATCTCTACCCCTGATGTTCCAAGTGATGTAGTGGCTGCCCTTGATGAGGGATAACAGGCTTTGGCTGAACCCTGGCAAGACCTACCAGCTTTGGGTACATGGAGCTTCAAGATCTGGGACTTTTAACCTCTTTAGTTCTGGATGGGGTGCCACTATCCCAGACAGACTTGCTCTGCAACTTGGAGGTTCTTCTGAACTTGGGACTCCTGCTCTACCTGCAGCTACAATAGCCTTTGCACAACTCTATCTTGTGTGCCAGTTGCGGCCTTTCCTGGAAGAGTAATCTCTGTGCTCAGTCACTCAAGCCATAGTCATGTTTGGACTACTGCAATGCACGCTACATGGGGCTACCCTTGTAGTTACCGTGGCACAGAATGCTGTGGCGCATTCAATTCCCTTAGAGTGGCCCTATATTAATAATTACAATTCAGGATACATAGCTACTGAACTCTTCTCTAAATATCTAAAGATAGGATGTGAAGGCAAAATTGGCAAGGCAGGAAACAAGGACCATTACTATCCACAAAGTGGTATGAAGAAAGTCAACTATTTGATGCTTTTCACTTCTTGTCTTCAGAAACTATTCCAACTCACATCTACACAATAAGTGCTAAAAATATGAGAAGCACTTTAATTCATGGGGATAAGGCACCCTCTCATTCTTCATACAAAGATGACTTTCCCAACAACTAAAAGGCTGATTTTTTTTTTACTTTCATGTACATTTGCAAGAGGTTTTGCCTGTGTATGTGTGTCTGTTAGAAAAACCAGGTTCTATAAGAAAGATATGTAAAAGCAGAACAGCATCTGGCAGAACAGATGTCAAATATCCTCCATATAGCAAGCAGCAGTGGGGGATGGAGAAAGAACTTTTAAAGGAGAGGAAAAAATTGTTACCAGAGGAAAAATATTGTTTTCCATGGTGTTACTATGAAATGGACAGATAAGAAAAACAATCTTAAATCGTAATTTAAATGTTTGGTGGCAGCAGCATTCTTGCAAGGAACAGTCCACTTCTGTCTTGAAATCTATGGTGGAGTTCATTCACTGCATTAAGCCATCTGCCTAAATGTGGGAAGCTTGAGGCAGCATATAAAACAGGGAATGTGTCTGCAGCTTTATCTCCTTGTCTCCATGTCTTCAGAGGAGAGGTCTGCAGGAAAGCTGGAAGCACCTTTGAATAGTTCATGCAACATGAGTACAGCACACCTTCAGACCCTCAGTTGTATATATAAAATCCTAGTTCAATTGTCAAGACCATCTTTTTAGGTAATTCTTATATATATATATTTTGTTTCGCACTTTATTGTGTGAGCCCAATCGCTATACTTTGTAAATCATACTGTATAGCTGCTGTGTGAAGTAACCTAATCATGGTTTATTCAGCAAGAGATGGTTAACCAAACCATATGTAATCTATAGTGGTATTTACAGATTACACTTAGTGATTGTAACTTTGGTTCTAACTTGAGCTTTTCCAGCCAGCTAAGGTCTGATCAAGAAACCACAGTTAAAGAAATCATGGCTTAATATATTTCATAGCTGTCAGATGCTTAAGAGCTAGACGAGTTATCACCAAGCCTGTTTGGTCTGGAAGTGTTATATGATAGCTGTTATAATTTCAGACAGTATATATTACCTATCACACATATAATATTATGTGTTAAATGCTGAGAGCAACATGACTGTGTTTATCTGCTATGACAAAAGAAATCACTATAATTCGCAATGTCTTTAATGAAAGCATCCTCTCCTTCCATATTTCAGAAAAGACAAACTTTTCTGATTCTGAAACAATTATCTTAATTTTGGGGATGCCATAAAGAGTTTTTTTTTTATTGGGTTCAGTGCTAAATATAATTGCATAGGGTTCTCAAATATTCAAGAAGTCCAATGAGCAAGGACTATGAAAGAACTCTCATTATCAGCAATGTATTATCTTTGTTCAAAATATTTGGCTACATTTTGAATAGTAAACAACATTCCCACTCCTAGAAATACATATATCTCTTCTGTCAAATTAGAATGTCATAGTATTATCACATAAGGAAAAGGTACTCTCTCCTTCTAAATGTACCTCTGTTTAACCTTGAATATGCATGGTTGTGCATTATCATTAGCCTCTATAAAAGCCATTAGCTTTTATGGAGGTTTGTTACTGAATTCCAGCATGCTGCGTAGAAGGTATAAGGGCAAATGTTTTCTACAGGCTTCTTGGCTCTGCAGGGTAAACTCGGAGGGTGCAGTCAGGCTTGTAATGAAGAAGAGCAAAGCTCAGTGAATCTGATCACAATGCAGTCCATCCACTATATTTAGTAGCATTTAGATGACGGCCACTGTATCCAAAGGTACTTTCCATTTATTTAGTCATCTGAGAGAACTCAGTCCAGTCCTTCCTCTGGTACTTTATTCTGCATTAAGAATAGTGATCTCTGATAAAATAATCTCTTGTTTCATGAAATTCTAAGCATTTTGTTTCACAAAACAAGAGCACTGACAGGTTGTTTGTGATGAAAAGTTCTTCAGGCCTGTCAACAACATTTCATGGATAAATATCTTCCAGCTGCTACCATGAAGCTGAGCCATGTTCTATCTACATGTAGCTAATATTGTTCTTTCTAACATCTTTTGTGCTAGAGAAAACACATAAGTAAGAAGCTTACAAAAAAAAACACACAAGGAAAAAAAACCTAGTGATTGTAAAGCAGAATATTTTGTAGCTCTACCACAGTGTTTCTCAAAGGATGAACTGATGATCCCTTAGGGGTTCCTAGGACTGTCTCAGGGGTCTGTGAAATCAAAATACTACACAATATTGAAATCCCATCAAACAATCATGACAAGCAGTAGTGGCACTGAATGTGTCATTTTTAATTTTTTATAGAGTAAATATAAATAAATAAAACCCATACAGACAAAAGCTATTTTGGACCCTCTGTTATTTTTAAAAGTGGGAAGAAATTCTGAGAGAGAAGGAAAAAAATGAAACTGCTCCAAGAGAAGGTAGGCATACCAATGGGACTTCCAAACCTAGCCATCCTATGAATCACATACATCCAGGTTTTGCAAAATATTATTTCTTGTAGTCTTGCCTCTCAATTTATTTTCCTATTTCCTATTTTTCTCGTTTTTGAATTAATTCTACTTCAGGCCTGCATCTTTCTCTATTTCCCATCTCTATTATAAAAAACTACCTGCTAATTTAGGGTACTACTGTAATAATTTCTTAATGTAGCCATATCATTTTTAAGGCTCATTGCTGAAGGAAAATGCTGGAAACACAGGGACTGGCAATTATTAGGCCAGAGAAAAGATTATTTAAATACAGAGCAGGTGTCTTCTACTGTCAAGGCTGTGAAGGGAGCAGCCAAATTTCTATAGATTCAAGAAGATGTGAAGAAAAGGCTTAGAATTTAAATCCTGGAGCATACATATATAGAGAGCATGATTTCTACATTTTGGTATAGAAAGATCTGCATTTGTGTGACTTCATTCTTGTGTGCAGTAAACAAACATTTAATTGTATTGTCCCTGCAAAACTGCTATACTCAAGTTCCTGAAGGTGTAAGAGTTGAAATTAATTGCCATACCTAATGGAAAGGTAACAATAAGATTAAGTGAAACTGCCTCAACAACAGTAACTGTGAGAGGGACCTTGAAGTCTTAGTGGATGATCACGTAAATATGAGCCAACAGTGTGCAGCCGCTGCCAAAAAAGCTCAGGACCAGGGGTGACATGATAGCAGTATTCCAGTATTTGAGAGGTTGCCACAAAGAGGAGGGGGTCAATTTATTTTCCAAAGCACCAGAGGGCAAGACAAGAAACAACTGATGGAAACTAATCAAGAAGAGAAGCAGCCTGGAATCAAGAGTGATTCTGATCAGTGAGGACAATTAACCAATGGAACTTCTTGTCTTCAAAAGTTGTGGGTGCTTCATCACTGGAGGTTTTTAAGAAAAGATTGGACAGTCACTTGTCTGAAGTAGTGTAGGTCTCCTGCTTGAGGGAAGGGTTGGACTAGAAAACCTCCAAGGTCCTTTCCAGCTCTGTTCTGATTGGTTGAGTAAGTTGCAGATAAGGAACTGATTTGTGTTTCAAAGCATTTTTTCTATGTCACTTTTAACGTTTGATTTTCAAAGATTCTAGGACACTGGAATCTGCCAAACAACCAAAAAGTCTGTTGCTTTGCCAGCATTATTTGGCAAACATATACGTGAGATAATAATAAGAATGTATGTATGTATGTGTGTGTGTGTGTTTGTTTGTTTATTTATTTATTTAATTTCAGCCATGGAAATAAATTTTAGCTCCCCAAATACTACCTTATCTATTCAGTAATAATAGTAGCTTCACTGTCAACATTACTTGATAAGTTGTTTTACTGCAGACCAGAAATAAGTCATACATATGCAGAATATATAAGCCTACCATATACTATACAGTTTGAAGCAATGAAGGACTTCCTAGAGTTTATGTACCAGGCTTTTTTCTTTTACCATATTGAGTTAATGGATACTTTGCCAATCACTTGAAGCTGAGGCTGATATATGTTCACACAACAATTCTGTTTCAACTGATTATCAATGGTTCTCACCTCACCATTTTCAGCCCTTACGGGAAATCATTTCTGCTGACCTCTATCAGCTGCTGAATACTTTTTTTCTTAGTATTTAACAGCATGTAAGAAGTCCATTGTATAGGTGCTCCTTTTGTTGAAATATTTTCACACTTAAGATCTTATACAGACTCATCATTGAATGAGTTTTTTTTAACTCAATAAAAGTTACTTCTAAATAATTCTATACAAAATTGTTAATTGTCAGAACTAAACAAATACAGATTCATTTCAAAAACCAACATTTTGGGGCAATTGTTTTCAGTTTTATGGCATGCTGTTAGCTAAATAACCCTTGATACCAATGATGATCCTATGAATTGTCAAGTAAAATATCCCTATAGACCTATGAAAATTTAAACAGCCCCTAGAGGGCAACAAAGAGTTTTCTTTATCTCTTTGCTGCCATCTAATTGTCCTTGTTATTTTTACAGCCCAGATATGATAGACACAATGACAACTAAAAATGAATAAATTTGCATTCTATTTTATTTTTAGAAATAACATGAAAATAAGAATGTCTGCCTCTGTGTTCCATTCAAGCTGTGTGAGCAGACTGTGGCAATACTCTAGATATTTTGATCTCCATATTTTTTTAAATATCTTTTTCATGACTTTACATTCATAAATATTCCTACAGCGTCAAGGGATGGGTTTTTTCCCCTTCAATTCATTAGATCTGTTCCCATGAATTATTTATATGTAGAGCTAAAAATGGTCTTGAAACGTTGCAAGAATTCAGTATCAGTTTTCACAGTGGGGATTTCATCATTTTAGTGCTGAAGCATAATTGCCTAATGCAATACTAATATGATATGGTGCTAATAGGGTACAATGAAAGTTTCCACTAATATGCAAACATTTTATGCATTGCATTATTATTTCTTTTAAGTTAATGCAATACAGTGATAATACGATGAAAAGAATTAACTTCATATCATTGTTTGCATGACTTGTGCATATTAAAAGAATATTCCTTCCTTTTCCATGAATTCATTGAAATGAGATTGAATATTTACCCTGTAGTTATGCTTATGTTAATGAGACTGTTTAGTTATAAAACAGCCTTGCTGTTATTTAGCCGACTGGAGAAAATAATTGACACGTGTGACTTCCTTCTGAAATTAGATTCCCCCCCCATGCCTTTAAAAATTCTTTGGTAAACATGTTTGTTGTAATGTTCTCTTACTAGTTTCATTGAACATTTACAGGAGATTTCACAATCAATATTTATGAGGATCCACTTGTACTAAGCAATTACTTGTCACTACTGGAGAAGAATCAGACAGAAGCAGAAAAGGGAGATGACAAAAATATTGACGTGGAATAAGATGCCTTGTCCTGGGTTCCGTGTGATTTAAACTGCATGTCTATGGTCTGTGTTTTAGGGAACCTTGAGTTTATTTGCAAGTTTATCTAGGGTTTCTTCGTCTGTGGATAATGGCAGAAATGTTTCCAGAAAGCTAAAACGCCTACGGATATTGATGTTATCTGAAATGTGTTGAAAATGGGGTACATTCAGTAAATTCCAAAGCACAGTTTAGTTTATGTTGGACATCAGTGAGGCTAAATGACATCGAAACTATCCTTGCTGACTCTCAATATGCACCCTTGAATGCATCCTGCTATATTATATAGTAAAGAGAGGTTCCTAAGTAATTGTACTAGGCAGACAAATTGACACAGCAAGATAAAGAATGAGTAGAGGAAAGACATTCTTTAAGGCAAAATGTTTAACATCCATTGATATAAATAATTGTTGAGGGAAATGACATGGAGTGGTAATTGGCCTTTGTATATGTAAGAGAAATCCTCCCCAGAGATGCTTGAATCTAAATCAACATTTAGAAGACAGATATTATGATCTGCTAGCATCTGTCTCTGACAACTGAGCATGAAATTTAAATTGCCATATTTATTAAGTCATTGTGTGAATTGCAAATGAACCCTATACAATCTACAGACCGTATAGCCAAGGATACTTTAATCTCCCCTCCTACAAAAACAATATAACATGCTAAAATTCATTCTTTCCAATCCCCAATCCACATTTTTTCCACAAATATTTATCTAGATTTGCATAATGGTGGCTGGAAAAAAAACCCACAGAAGGGACTGAGAAACTGAGGAAAGGAAAGAGCTATGATAAGCAATGCAAATGAATGCCTCAGTGTATGACAGTTTCCTGAGGATGTGATAGTGAATCTTGCATTCTAAGTGAAGGAGTGAGGGAAGAGGGGAGTGAAGGGAGATATACTTTAAAATGTAACTTCATGGAGAAGATGATATAATTTTATTGGGGAGGATGGAAATAGAGAGGAGAGAGATTGTTAATGCTGTATATTTGCTCTGATTTCAAATAGAAGTAAAATGCTGAACCTGAGCATAGAAGCTGGAAGACAGAAAACATGCAAAGAAATCCCTCTCAGGGGAAGCCAAATGCCGCCAGCAACTGCAGAAGAGATTTGTGAGAAATGAATCATATTGGTAACATGGTCCATTTCAGAAAAGAAAAAAAGCTCCTCTTTGGTAGAAAGAAGGGCAGTTAAGGTTGAAGAAACTGTAAGATAAATAATAGAAGCATATTGGCAATGCCAAATCATCACTAGACAACAATCTTTGATAAGCACAGGAAATATATTTTTGGTGTTACCTGAGATCTGCTGTCAAGAGATTTAACTTTGCTGGGTTGAACTGCATTCTAAAGATAAGCTTCTCCCACCTCCCCAGAGCTACAGAACAAGAATAGGCTATGATCTTGTAGGAGAAGGAACAGGAGAACCTGTGGGTGGAATGAAAGCAGAAACCAGTCTAGAGTAACGGAATAAGGGGAATAAATCCAATCCCTTTGAGTATCATTGACTCTGATTCCATCTTTTGCAAGAGACAGCTGGACTTTCTAGTTTTTCTCTGAAGACATTTCATTTCTCATTCAAGAAGCTTCTTCAGCTGAGGAAGCTTCTTGGATGAGAAAGAAGCAAAATGTCTTCAAAGAAAAACAAGAAAGGCCAATTGCCACTTGAAAAAGCACTTTTGGAAAAACCATGATCTGAATGTCTGAGAATCTCCATAGACATTGACCCTTATCTATCTTTAACCAGATGCTGACCATTAGTTTAAAAGACTCCCATTCATAGTCTTTTAGGTTTCATTAGCTTAATTGAACCTTCACGTGTGGACCTGGTTTTTCATACCTGACAAATCTTTGGGATCCTCTAAGGAACAGAATTGAATCTTAATCATTTCCTCCTTTTCTGCACCTTCCCATCCATAAAATGAATATGTTAACACTTTTCTCTGGATGTGTTGTGAACTTAAATCAAATTACTCTTATTTTGAAAGAACATAAAAAATGCTGGTTGGGGATGTTAATCATCTTTATTTATTCTCTCACAAGGGGATAGATTTGTAAGACATAATATGGAAGGGCTTAAATTCAAGTAATACAAAACTAACATCATTATTACAGCTTACTAACAGCCAGTATATTGAATATAAATTGGTGTTAAAAAGCACCAATAACTCAAATAAAGTTAGCAACTACTATAGCTCTCAAAGTGAAGTCCTAAAAAACTGATAAATCTTTGTCTTGTATTAGGTTCTTAAATATCAAAACTTCAAGAAGCTTGTTTTCTTTTTTTTAATTATCAGATTTCTAAAGGTACTGCACATAATTACTTGTTTAATCATAAATTCATGAAATGTTCATAAGGATGACATTTCTATTCTGCTTTCAATAGGAGATTATGGTTAAGAAGATCCAGGACCTGTGAAGTATGTTTGTGAGCCTGATATTTAGAGCACATTTACTGGCATTTATGTTTTAATCTTCTTATTGACTAGCATTTAAGGAAAATTCAAGTTACTTAAACAGTGATTAAATAAATTAAACCCTTTTATCCTCTCAAAACAGGGAGAGATGAACATTTTAGTCCAGAACTACCTTATAGAAGAAGCAGAATAAATTCATTTGTGGCAAGTGTTTATTTCCTGAAACTCTTGGTACAGGTTTAACATTTTTTCTAGAAGAAATTGAGCTTATTATTTATAAACTTTAAAGCTCCATTCATTATTCTGAAGAATCAGAGACAAGCAAGATTAACTAAACCCGGGAGGGGGTGAACAAAAATAGAATTATACTCATAACAGCTAGGCATAAACACTTGCAGTAATTGTTTATTTAAGGGTATAATATTTGTAAAGCAATATTATGCAAAGCATTTCCTAATTTCTTCCTCCATCTTCTCTACAATTCCTTTATGCTGTGAAGCAAAATATACATTTTTTCAAATGAGAAGAATAGAGCAACACTGATTTTTTGGGGGGGTGGCCAATCCACCCCACTGCACAATTCACTCTTCTTCACCTGTCTCCTTTAGTAGCTGGAACTGTGACAATGATATATCCTACTTACCCTAATAGGAAGATGAGTTCAATAATTACTTGTGAAGAGGTTGGGGGAGTAAGTGTCACCTATATTCACTGAGAATAGAAGATACTGCAGAAAAGAAAAGAATGAACAAGAAACACAAATCACTGCAGATATGTGATTCCTGCTGAGAGGTCTAGATGCTTTGGTTAATGAATCCATTACTAAAATGGTTGGCTTACAGTGTATCTATGTATGTATGTACAGTAAATACAAACACACTATATGTGTGTATAATATGATTAAGGCTTTTTAGTACAATAATAAAAGCTAATACAAACTAAAAGAACCTTAAAAAAGAAAAGAGAAACATAAATAAGAATGAAAAAGTACAAGAAAAAAAAAGAAATACAGTATATAAAGAAATTATTTCTAATGTCATTGTGAGTATAAAGTTAATATCTCTTCACCCCCTATAAAGTTACAGAAAAGTCTTCATCCTATATCCCAGCCCTTATTTTATAAGCAAATCCATAAAGTTCAACTTTTCAATCCTGGTGTCAACAAAAAGTTTGTCAATACAGTAATTTCCAGAACTTTACAAAAGCAAAAACCTGAAGTGTTGTCAAATAAATGAACTTTATATTCATTATTTTTAGCAGTGCTGATGTTTAGTACATTTAAATCTCTTCATAGGATTTGATTTCTCTTTAATTCTTCTTTATCCCATTGCATAGACTTCTTCACAGATTTAATAAACCTCTTTTGTTGATTTTCCAAATGCTCCACAAACCATTTCAGGTCACTCTCTTGTTTTGTTGTCAGTATTTCCCCTTTAATTTTACAACGTCAGCCAATCTCTTTTGTGTCTAATAAAGCATCCTTTTTCAAATAATTCCCTTGAACAGTTATTTGTAATTCTACTTTCAGTGCTTTTTCTATCTTTTCAGGCAAAATTTGCCCCATGACTGTAATTTCCTTGCACATAACTTTAGGACAGAGTCTATCCATAAAGTCAGACATCATTACTGACACTGTTGAAATGGTAGCTACTAATTTTTGGCTCTGTTATTTAACTATCTCCTTTAATATTTCCAATGTTGTATAATTTGGTGTCATTTTCTAAGTCCCAGTACTAACACCAAGAACAGGCTTGTATTTCCCCCCACCCCCCGCCTTCTACTAATAATTTTAGTCCCCTCTGGTATCCAGTTTCTTAAATCATAAAGTTGCTTATCTTTTTAATGACTTCCAATGATCATGCAGCCAAAATAAATTTACTTCCCATGAGACCCTATTTGTTTTTAAGAGTTAATTCCAAAATCTTTTAAAAATATTTTTATTGAATGTTTTGAGAGTTTTAAAAATGAAGATAAAAACTAATACAAACTTACAAAATATAAAATAAGGAAGAAAAAAGAAAAATATAGAAATGGAAAAGAAAGCGATAAATGCAAAAAAGGAAAAAATAAAAAAAATGAAATAAAAGAAAATAGAAAGAAAAAAGATACAAATAAGTACCTTTTGACTTTCTTTACGGCATTTACCCCTTTTTCTAAGTTATGACTCTCTTCTTTCTATAATCTATCCTAATCATCAAAAGTATAAATTATAAATTCTTTTTTTCTGTTTTATGAAGAAGTCCATAGGATATCCAGTCAGCAGTAAATATAGGTATTATCTTTTCCCTCTAATCAAGAAAGTAACTTGACCATCTCAGCAAGTTCCATCATCTTCACCAACCCTTCCTCCCTTGTCAAATCTTTCTATCCTTATGCATGCAATAACCTTGCTGCAAGATACATATATATATATTGTAATTCCAAAATCTTAGAGTAAAAGTTGGTATTTTAAATTTAACTGAAATCTTAATCCATTTATAAGTTTCTCAGATGAAACTTTTCTTTAGCTTTTTGTTGTTTATTTTATTTTTAAAAAATTTTTAAGCATGTAATTAATTTTCAGAATTGAAGGTAAACTCATCTGGCAACTTTCAAACTTTTCATTCTGAAAGTCTCTGATAGCATTAAGATGTTTAATGGGCAACAGTGAAAGTTGTGAACAGTGTCCTTTAAAAGGCTCTGCTATGATTGCAAGCAAGTTGGGTAGTTCCTTCATCTCCCTGCACTTCAAATCCATGGAACACTCTTTCTTGCAAGAAGCAAATGTCCAGAACATATGTGAATGATCTCCCACCCTTTCCTTATCTAGAGAAGTTTCAAGGAACCACCTTATTCATTAGTTTCTTGGTCACTGCCATGGTCATCAACTTTAGTTCTGCAGTGATGTTTCAAGTCACTGTGCTTCCTCTGTCCATTTGCCTACTAAATTTTAATCCTTTTTGTAACATTTAAATAGGGTTTCTCTCCCTTTCCTCTATGGTCTATTAGACCTAGATTAGGGAAGTAAAAATCTCTAGGACTCAATGTAGTTTGTTGAATTTATCTTCGTAACATTTTATCCATCCAAAAAGATCTTCAGGCAACTTGCTTCCCCTAGTACCTTATTTTGTTGAATATTATTTATGCCCAAAGATCATTTTCTATATTAACACACTGTTTTAGTTCAACTGTCTCCAACAATAGAATTTCATCATCACTTCAAGATATTTTCTAGTTCACCATATTAAATTGATTTTTGTTTTGTTCGTTCTCCCTGACTGCTTTCATTTGTATTGTTACTGAGGATGACTGTGTTATATTATTTTAATACATTGAATATTATTGTATGCTGTTCAGTAAACTGCCAGGATGAACAGTGGGTTATAATTTTTTCAAAAAATCTTAAAGGAGAATTTCCTTTGTATGACTCAACGTCCACAACCTTCTTATTCCTTGCCCTATTTTTCTGTGTCTTCTTCCATTCTTATAATCAACAGTTCCTTCTACCCAGCAGTCATCCACAATTAGATAAGGAAGACCTTTTGTGCAGTTGCTTAGCAACATACTAGATATTAACACCTCCTCCCAGGGTTGCAAAGTGGTCAACCTCAAAGCATAAAGAGATGTGTAGCAATATTGGACTCTGAATCACTTTTAAAGGATTGTTTTAAAAAAAAGAAACACAATTCATCATGATTTCTTTCAGATGCTTCAGTCTAGAATAATAAATTAAAGGATATTTAAGAAATGTGATGATGGTAGTGATGATGAAGATGAGGATGATACAATGGTTTGAGCATTCTGCTGGAGGGTCGGCCAAGACATTTCATTACCCTAGTTAAGAAAAGATATCCTATTGTCTCATTACATGTTCCAAAGCTGACTAGACTAGTAGTGCTTCAGCACAAGCCAGTTTAGTGGACCAAGACTAAAATTCTCTGTCTAGGTTTGTGACTCTCTCTCCCATGGCATCTTCTGGTTGATGCACTCACTCTTTCTTATGGTTGGGTCAGCCTGGCTCCTAGTCCTCCATTGTCAAATAACTGTTTCTTAGGTGGTTCATTTCAGTCCTAAATCCTACTCACACAATGTTTATTTTTATTTCAAAGGACTATTTTCAAGAATGCTGGTTTTTATTTTAAAGACTAAAAGCAAAACAAAAACAAAAAAAACCCTTCTATACTTCTAACAGCAGCAAAGAATGGGAATTTCAGCAAACATAGATAAAT
>BLBF01000020.1:11638594-11650521 GCA_015471245.1 Laticauda colubrina | reverse complement strand
AACAACAACAACAACAACAACAACAACAACAACAACAACAACAACAACAACTCCTGTCCCTCTGGTGATAACAATAAAATGAACTATTTAATGGGCTTCATCCCACTCTGGGATCTCCAGGTCCACTAGCAAAACAAGACTTCAGGGCTTTGTGAAAGAGTGTCAGGGTAGGGGAACTTATCTCTTCAGGGATGAGATGTGATAGGGAGGAAGCCACCACAAAGAAAACCCTTCTTCTTGGTCCCATCAGATGGACTAGCTTAGGAGAGGTGAACTATTGTTGCCTTCCTGCAGTGGTACGTCAGATTAAATGTGACTAGGAAAGAAGGTCCTTCAAATAACCCAAGCCCTTCAAATATTGTTCTTTGAAGGATAAAACAAGGCTTTTCATGAAGACTTTTGCAAAAAAAAGCCTCTAAATTGCATTTCAAGAGGGAGATAGTGACCTGTAGCCTTCTCCTTCTCAAACTGGGCCTGATGTGTCACACACTGAATTATTGCCTTGGGTAGGGAGTTGGATTAGAAGACTTCCAAGTTCTTGTCCAGCCCTATGATTTGATGATTCTAAACATGATATCATATCCTCTTATACTCTGACATAAACCATATGGATATAGAGCACATATTTGATGATACTTCCACATTAATAATAGCCACCCTTCAAAATAGTTAATGCATCTGTTATGTAGCAATACAAAAATGGGATAGAGACTTACTAGGACCACCAAATCTACGCTGCAAAAATATGGGATACGGCCATACCCACACACCCACACCAGACAAAAAACTCTCTTAAATGTCCCCAGAGATAGTTTTCTGTATCACTTTGCATGTATCTTGTGCAGTGGAGAGATTCAAATTTTTTTACTACTGGTTCTGTAGGCGTGGCTTGATGAGCGGTCATGGCTTGGTGGGCATGGTAGGAGAAGGATACTGTAAAATCTCCATTCCCTCCCCACTCCTGGGGGAAGGTTACTGCAAAATCCCATTCCCTCCCCACCCCACTAACCTGCTTTCCAGTTCCATTATCCTGTGCAGGGCAACAAAAGAAGACTCATCTGGGACTTGGGAGGCAGAGAATAGATGGGGGTGGGGCCAGTCAGAGGTGGTATTTGCCAGTTCTCCAAACTACTCAAAATTTCTGCTTCTAGTTCTCCAGAACTTGTCAGAACCTGCTGAATGCCACCTCTGATCTGGTGGCAATATGAGTTTTTGCAGCCCTAATTTACACAACATCATAAGGAATATCTCCTTAACATCTACTCATAACTCCATCAACAAAATACCCGAAGAAAGCAGAATGCATCCCACAAGAAAAAGAGTTCCATAAACTCACTGTGCTGTGATATAAACAATATTGAACAAGACCATAGGAATATGATTGCTATAAACTAGTTTGTGCACATTAAAAGAAAAATCAGGCCAGGCTTCTAAGGCAGTGAGAGAACTACATCAAAATGTGACAAAATCTTTATATCAAGTAGATTGACAAAAAAAAGTCTCCCTTCTATTGTCAAAACTAATCTGCTGTGCACTTTGATTGACCTCTGCTGTGACTTCTGTTAACATGATAGGAATAATTTAACCCTCAGCTTGCACTGATTTCATGTAATGCCGTGCAACTGTTATTTTATTAACTTGTGCTACTTGTCACATACATGATGATCTCATAACTATTTCTAGCACAGCTCACGACCAAAGAACTCTGTAGATTCATCTCCTTTGGGACGCAGCTGCTCATTTTTGGCTGCAAGTAGCTAGATTAACCTTAGACTATCTACAATTTAGACCTCACCCCTTTCCTAAGAGGTCTGTAGGGGACGTGCATAAGTGCACCAACGTGCCTACATCCCTGTCCTATTGTTTCTTTTCTTTTCTTTTTATTTTTCTTATATGTATCCATGTATTCATAACTATGTTTTTACTTATACCAATTATCTTGTAAGTAATTGACAAAAATAAATAAATAAAAATAAATAAATAGATACCTCGCTGTCTCTGGCCTCTTCTCAGATCATTTCCTACTCATCATTTCTTTCATCTGAATGTCCTTACCAAGATTGCTATAAGGCACAGAGCAAAAACATACGTTTTTCAGGATTCAGAGGTGAATGTTCTTTCTTATTATTTCTTGAAGTAAACAGAAGAGACATTGCATTCAGCAAAGACTAGAAGACTTTCAAGGTCCTTTCCAATTTTTTATTCTATTATTCTAGTCTATTATTTAATGCACAAATGTGTAACTTGCCCTTTGAATTAAAGATATACATGCAATAATATAAGCAATCATCTGGAAAAAGAAGTCAATAAAAATGTACATTGACATAATAGCAGAGGTGGAATTCAGCAGGTTCTGACCAGTTCTGCAGAACCGTTAGCGGAAGTTTTGAGTAGTTCGGAGAACCAGCAAATATCACCTCTGACTAGAGATTTTACAGTATCCTTCCCCTGCCACACTCACTAAGCCACGCCCACAGAACCGGTAATAAAAAAAATTAATCCCACCACTGCATAATAGGTCTTAAAATTGTGAAATAAATTGAAGAAGATTGGTAATTCAAGGGCATATATCTATTTTTCAACAAGCAGATTTTTTTTAAAAAAAGAATAGACATGATTTGGACTTCAAGAGACTTGGCAATTAAAAATTGTCAAGTAGGATTTTATGAAATATTTTGCCAAATCATAATCCTATGAGTTTGATTTGGAAAATAAATTGATTTCACCTATTGATTTCAGGTGGATGCTAAAAAAAGAGTTGCTACACAAAAATGTTGATGATTGCAAAAAGAAATTAAAAAGTTTTTTTTTTAAAAAAAATACAGATTTGATGGTCACAAGTGCAAGTAAATCTTTTTATTAGAGATTACCTGATATAATATAATTTTGAAGTTTAGAGGAAGAGGCAAGAAAAAATATAAAATATTTTGAATAAAATAAAAAGAAGAGTTAAGAAATGAGGGAGAGAATAAAAGTATCTCCCATCAAATTAAGATTTTACAGGAACAGTTATCTATGTTAACAAATGGAAATAAAACTGAGTTATGCAGAATAAAGCAATTTGTGAATAAACTAGGAAGAGGACTTATTTCTAAATTGTGAAAAGAAAGAAAAGAAAATGATATTAAATTATAAATCAGAGATATATCCATATAAAAACATTTTATCAAAATTATTCTAACCTGTATAAAGGATATTTCTTCTCTTGTATAAAATAGAGACCTGTAGTAATGAAATTTTATTTTAATGGATGCCGATTAGTGTACATTCAAAGTGACAATAAAATTATTCTAAGTCATAGATGAAGATCTTTAAAAACAAAATTTACTGAACATTACAGATGAACAAAGATAACTTATGAATGGGCCTATAATGATGTGGAACGTCTCAGAGACAACCAGAAAAAACAAATCAGGAAAGATGCCTGGACCGGAAGAAATCTGTATTATATCAAATCTATATTATAAGGATTTTGAGAATGAACATTTATAACCTTTACAAAGTATGATGAATTATTTTCTACAGGGAAAAGCATATCTGAGACTTGGAAATTGGCCAACTTAATATTAATATCTAAAGACAGACAAGATTTGACTTCAAAAGACAATATTGAAAGATTATGTTAGAACTGTGTTGAATATTTTGGAATATTTGGAAAAACATAGTAAAAAAACAAGCCATATTGATCTTTTTAGATGCAGAGATGGCTTTTGACAATTTGAACTTGACTTTTTTCTTTAAGGCTTTGGAAGATATAAATTTTGTGGAGAATTTTATAAAAGTTCAGTTCAAATTATCAAAAGCCTTCTTGATTTATTTCACAAATAACAAAAATAATCATTAATGGAAACTTAACTAAGCCATGTAAGATACAAAAGGGAACAAAACAAGGTTGTCCACATGTAAATATTAAGAATCAGTCATACAAGTTAAGAGCTTTTGCAGATGACTTGGTTTTGATTTTGGCAGACCCTTTAAAGGATGTTGAACCTATAATGAATAACTTTTAAAAATTAGGTTATTAGCATATTTTAAGATTAATAACCAGAAGGCAAAAATAAAACATGTTAATAAAACATATAAAGTTATAAGACCAAACACACCTAATGAATAAAACAGATTTCAATATTGAGAAAAAGGTAAAGTAATGGGGTATAACTTAAATAATGATGGATTGCAAGTTATTTCAAAACTATTGTGTCAAGAGATAGTATGAAATTAAAAAAGATATGTCAGATGGGGCAAAATACAACTGTCATTGTTGGGCAGAATTTCTGTGCTTAAGATAAAAGTTTTATTTATTTATTATTTATTTGATTTGTCAATCGCTTACAAGATAATAGGTATAAGTATAAACATGAATAAGAATACAGGAAATAGGTATGAATACATGGGGCGGGAGGCATGGTGGTGAATTTATGCATGCTCCTTACAGACTACAGATTTGACAACTCAGTTGTCAAAACAAAAATGTTATGCACCATTTTAAAATGGCAGAAGGATATATCTAAATGTGTAAGGCCAGAGGGGAAAAAAATCTCACAACATAAATATAAGGCATTACCATATGCAAAGGAAAGAGGAGCATTGGGCTTATCAAATTTGAAACTGTATTTGAAACTATATTTTGCTGCTTGTTGTTTACTTTGGATGAAAGAATGGGTGTTGTTAAAAAACAGACAGTAACTAGATTTAGAGGATCATGATTTGAGATTTGGATGACATAGATATCTACGCTATGACAAAGTTACGGTACATTAAGACATTAAAATTCATTATGTTACATGGGCTATTCTTGGAGTATGGAATATTTGTCTGAAAATATGCTTATGGCTTTCAGCACAAGAAGCATTTATAGATGAGAAATAATAAACAAACATAAATGGCTAATCTACCAAGAAGTATTAAAATTTTCTCAAAGAGATTATAACATTAATTAATGTATTTATATATTAATAAATTTATTATAAATTATGTTATTATTTAGAGAAAATTAGAAACAGAATTTAGATAAAAGATTTTACAGTTTTCAACAAATTTAAGTAACAGAAAAAAATATGTACTTACAATTTGTAATTTTGATTATTAGAAAAAATTCTTCCCTCTCTCTCTTCCTTATTTATTAGTTTGTGCCATTTATATGTATTTAATGTATTTAAACACATATAATGTATTTAAACTTTAATTTAAAAAATGATCAAATTGTGAAATAAATTATCAGAACAAGAAGTAATTTGTGGAGTAAAGAGTCCTTCCAAAAATCTGTGAAGTTTAGTCTCCACCTGGGATCAGGAGATTGGTCAAGTGCATCTTGAAACAACAACAAAAAGTTGACTACTGGACTTTGACAGCCTTTCCAACTTGCAGATTACCCAACCCACCATAAGCATAGATTTCAAATCTCCAATATGTCCCATTTAAAGCCATTTCCGTATTATCACTTTTGCAACAAATATAGAGAAATATACATACACATTCACAAAAGTACTGTAAAATTTAAACAAAGCCTTGTCTGCCACAGGAAGGATCCTGACCACAAATCATTCTATGTCTTGTCTTGTCATTAATAGGTCATTTATACAACTATGTCTTTCTCACACTCCCAACCTTAGACCATCTGGTCCTCAGTACAACATTTATAGTCATTATACACTTAGATATACCCAAGTCATTGATTACTATAAGCAGGGCTAACAGATCTTCGGCTGTAAAAATCTAGATACCTGTTAGGTGGCAACAGTCTTAGCTATGGAATACACTTTTCCCCATTATATTGGCCCTTTCCATCCAGTCAGGCAGGTAGGGTATGTTATGGATGACCATCAGTTAAAAGAATTGTCTTCTCTGAGATCACCCTTGCCTTTGAAATATTCTTTCCCCCAGACATGAGTGAGCCCCCATTCTCCTGGCCTTTCAGAAGTGTTTGAAGACCTGCCATGCAGAGAAGCACACATATATGATATGAGGCTGGCTAGTACCCTGAGGGCCCACCCCCAACCTTTCAATTTAAGTTATTTTATTCCTATTTTAAGGGCCTCCTATTGGAGTGCAATATTTATATGACTTTTATGTTTCATTTATTTATTTTAATAAACTTTATTAATTTTACAATTAAAACAACACGAACAACACAAAGAATAAATTAAAAACTTTTCAACATCAACAGTTTGTGATTTCCTGTTTGTAACATTGTTTTGTGCAATATTTATAATTGATATCTAATGTGAATGTATATTTACTATAGCTACTATTAATCTACCTATACCATTTATTATATAGTCTGTCTTCGCTCAATCCATTCATACCAACAGTCCCAAATCTTGTAATATTCTGATGATTCTTTGTCTTTTAGGACTAGGGTTAATTTATCTATTTCTACACAACTCATAATCTTTTGAACTATCAATTCTTCTGGTAGAGTGAAGGCCTGTTTCCAACATTGAGCAAAGGCCAGTCTGGCTGCTGTCAATATATGTAATATTATGTATTTTTCCATGTTTTTTCCTCAAATATCCTTATTAAGAATAATTCTGGTTTTAATTCAATTTATTCCTTCATAATTTCTTCCAAACATTTTTTAATTCTCAGTCAATATTTTTGGGATTCTTTGCAGGTCCACCACATGTGGTAGTTTGTTCCTTCCTTTTTTTTTGCACTTCCAGCATTCCGGGCTCATGTTGAGATACATCCTCGCCAGTCTCGAAGCGGAGAGGTACCATAGAACATTTTATAGGCATTTTCCTTGTATGCTGCCAATGTTGTTACTTTAAAATTTCTATTCCAGAGATTATTCCATTCTATTAAAGAAATATTATGGCCTATGTTTCAACTCCTAGCTGTCATATTACCCTTGACTGTTTCTTCCTCTAATTCTATCTCCAATAGATAAGTATAAAATTTTGTCATGTTTTTTTTTGTCTGCGACTTCTTTTGGTGATGTAGGAATGAACAGAGGTGCTAAAGTTCACTTGTCATTCTTCACCCCCTTTACTTACTGTTGGGGTGACCTTTCGGGGTGCATAAAGCCCATAGAGAAGCATGCTGTTGTGGGGAGACTCCAGGCATGGGGGGGAGGTGATCTCCCTCTGCAGGAAAGACAGACCCTGTAGAGCCCAACAAAGTAAGAGGCTGTCAGTCAGTAACAACAGCCCTGAAGTCCAGACTGCCAGCTGTAGGAGGAAGCAAGTGAATGGCAGATTGTGGCGGACATTTAAGAAGAGGTCATGCAAATGAAACTGTGATTGGCATAAAGCACAAAAGAAGACTCATAGATGACAGCAGAAAGCCTGGTCAGAACCCTGAGAAAGTGGCTAAGAAGCGGAGGTGAGATCAAGCAGAAAGTGACGGGGGCATGAGAGACATCTAGGAGAGGACAAGGATAGTAACGAGCGAACTGAGAAGATCTAGGAAGAATAAAGAGGCTTGACTGAATACTAATCTAAAGGAAAAAAGCTTTAATATTTGGTTGGATGACAGTGGATCGGACTGTTTCCAGCTTGTAAGAATCGGCTTTTAAACATTTGAGATGAGAGGAGTGGATACAGCGGTATGAGCTGAGATAACGAGTGGCCATAGAAATTATTCAGCAGTTTCCTCTCTCTGTTTGGAGGTGAAACATGCCAACTTTTGGAGAGTACTTTATGTGAGAAAGAACTAAGGATGAACTATTGAACAGTTACTTCAAGACCTTTCCCTTTCTTTTTTTTCAGGCATTTTGTCTTTTCACTTCTCTTTTTGTCAGTCTCTCTTTATAGTCTTGTAATATGAGAAAGGATAATTGCTTATTGTAGTTGTGATTTAATTGAGTTGATTTAGCTGAATTAGTAGCAATATTGATATTTATACTTACTCTAGATATATAGATAAAATATAAGGGAATTTTAATAATATTAATTAGCATATATTAATAACTGAATATATCTTTTTAGATTATTGAAAGTAATTAATTTCTATATATTGAGGTTAATTTATTTCTATTCACACTTAAGATCTATATACAGTAATTTGTATATATGATTAGAGTGATAAGACAAATTATGTATTAGTAATTTTATTTGTAAGAGATATATAGATATCAATATATAAGTATTAGACATTAGATTTTTTTTAACATTTGAATTTGCATATTGATATTATTTGTATTTATATTGATATTTACAAAACTGTCCAACTTATCATTGTCCTAAGAATTTTTGATTCCTAGAACTTAATTGAAATTATTTAAATAGTTAATTGCTCTCTTGCATAGCACTTATTACTGAATGCTGATCTGAGACATCTTTAATATTGTACAAAAACAGAAACAAATCCAAAAAGAAATGACTAGCATAACCACCACAACTCTTAAAGCCAGAAAAAAAAACTATTCCAACATTATCAACTTCATCGATAACAGCTTCACCTATGTTCCAAAAAACAAAATGCTACCATCGAAGAAACAAACCATCACCACAAATACTAATATTCAAATGACCTTGCTCACCTTACAAGAATCAATGCTGAAATTACAAGAAATAATGGTTTAAAACCATACTAAGACAAGAGCAGATATAAATGAACTAAAAGAAGAGATGGGGAAATTAAAAGCAGAAATGAAATTAGACATCTCCAAGCTAGATGAGAAAGTGGGAACAATACAAGAAGCATTGGAGAAAAATGAATCTACAATTAAAGAGGTGGAGAAGAGAACAGAACAAACTGAAAGGAAATTGGAGATGGTAGACCAACACCTAAAGAATGTGAGCAAAGAAATGGAAGACTCACTGGTCTATTTAGAGATGGATAAGGCCTCATCATACCTGAGGTTTCAAAATATAGTGGAATCCAAAAAGGAAGATCTGGAACAGATGATGGCGGAAATACTGGTGGAAACACTAGAAAAGGACAAAGACGATATCTTGAAAGAGTTGGATGATATCTATAGAGTCAGTACAAGCTATGTGAGATGCCATAAATGCCCAAAAGAAGTACATGTAAGATTTGTGAGAAGGAAGGTCCATGATATTATTTACAAAATAACCAGAGAAGAAACAATTATATATAAGGGTAAAGAAGTCCAAGTTCTCAAATAAATTCCAAGAAGACTGAGAGAACAAAGATGTGATTATAAGTTCTTGGCGGTGCAATTAAATCAAAAAGGTATTCTATTTAAATGGCTAGTTCCGGAAGGGATGTTAATTACATGGGATGAGAGGAAAATTAAAATAGATAATTTGGGAAAATCCCAAGAATTCTATGAACAATTAGTAGGGCTGGAAGAGCAGAGTAGCAAAGATAAATTAGAATCAAACTCTCAAGAAGACCAAAACTAACAAAGAAACAGAGATGGGAACCAAGGAAACGAGAGGACTACCCAACAACAAGAAGAAAGAGAAGAAAGGACAGTCTATCAGCCAGAAAGAGAAACTAGGGCAACTACAAGACATAGAGCGAGACTCAACTAGAAATGGAAGAGAAGAAAATATTATCGATCAGTATAAATGGTCTAAATTCAGCGATGAAAAGGAAAAGAATATTAGTTAAATTATTTTAACAGAACATGGATATAGTATGCCTACAGGAAACCCACATTAGGAAACCTGCTGAAAAATATATAGAATGTCCCAAACTCGGGAAATTGTACACTGCACCTGCAGACTCCGGAAAAAAGAAAGGGATAGCAATATATATTAAAGATAATATGAAGGCAGATTTAATTCTGACAAATTCTTACAAATCTGGATTAATTTAAAGCCAACCTTATTAGTTGTAATTTATGCCCTCAACGAAAACCAAAAGGAGTTTTTTAAACATTTACATGAAAAAATAGCAAGACTAGAAAAAAGTAATATGTGTATTATAGGGGACTTTAATGCCACAGCAGACCAGCAAAAAGACCACAGTAGTGGGGGGGGGGGGAGGGAAGAAGAGGAGAGGGATACCAAAAACATGATTAGAAATGATGACCGAACTAAATTTGATAGATATATGAAGGAAGCTATAACCGGATAAAAAACAATTCACATTCTATTCAAGTCCATACCAACTTTGGACACAGATTGATATGGCTTGGATTAATGGAGAAATAGCAAATGAACTAAAAGAAATAGAAATTTTACCAAATGAGTGGGCAGATCACAATCCTCTGCAGATAATCTGGAAGGGTAGAAAAAAGATAAGAAAAAGGTGGACCTTAAATACCCAATTTGTAAAAGATAAAGAATTTATTCATCGACTTTTATGTTTTAATTGTACACCAGTATTCATCATTTAATAGTTTTGCTTTGGGAACAATATTACTAGGTGGACAACTTTTATTTTATTGTTAAGGGAAGCTCTGAATAATCCAGTTCCACACATATTGCGATTTGAGAGCCATTGTATCATGTATGAACATTCTTAATATAAATGAAATGAATTAAAATAAGATTTATTGAAGCTCTGTAAAATGCACAATCTAGCATACTGAAAATATTGCAAGAGTGGCTTTTTCCCCTCATGCATAAGAATGGATATATTTTTGTTTTAAAAGCTGCATGTATAGAGATTTTTTTTTTCAGTTACAGAGTGATTAAATTATTCTGGGAATGCTGGCACCATCATGAAAAAATAATATGGAAACTGACTTTTACGCATTGCCATCTGTTGTATATGGAAGTAACTTTTTCTCCCTGTCAGAAGAATTAACCTACCATAATATTACTTGTATAGTTTGCTCTAGTGTAAAAGAGGAAGAAAATTGCTTTCAGCACATGAGTTAGGAAATACAACATCTCCATAATATAACTAGACATCACATTCTTGGATTATTTCATTAATATAGAACCACCCAAGATGCCTTCCAGAACTCATCTGGATCCCAAATAGCAGTTTCTATCATCTGATAGTTACTGATGACCTGTTAAGTATTCTGTTCAAGAAGGAGAAACTTTAAATTATTTTCCTTGTCATGTCACCAAAGTCAAACATGTCATCTGAAACATATTTTGCAGCTGTCACAAAGCTGTGCCAGTACAACCCAGTGTCAAAGAGAATAAAGCCAGCTGTGAGAAAAAGCCAGCTATAAAAGTACTCACATGAAAACACACAGGGCATATGGATAAAAAGATAAACATTGCAATATGTGTCTTGGAGAGTGACAGGAGATGTGTATAGTACTGTGGCTTTGTGTGCCATCTCAACAAAGGTTACAGAAGAGTCAAAGCCTTATGAAAGATTAAAGAATAGATGAGTGTCACATTTCAGTCCCCAAGTCTTTCCATCTTATTTCTTTTTTTTTTCCCCCTCATCACCATTCAAGGGGCTTTGCCTTCCTCACCTTGACTGAGGTGGGAAAATCATTCATGCTACACCTTTTATTAAAACATCACAGATATGCTATGCTAAACAATTTAAAATCCTGAGGTCATATGAAAATCCTATTATTGTTCTGTCCTGTTCTCATGTACAGAAAATCTCTCCAGTCCCAAATGTCGGGACTGGAGAGATTTTCTGCAGCTAGGAGAAAATACAGGATAAACATTTTAAATACTAATGGTATTCTGATTAGATTTTATAAGAGTGAATGGACTGGCCTCATGCTTTAATGTGAGTCACTTCTGAATCAATTCCTGAGGTGAGATAATTAGAAGACTCATGTCAGAAGAGAATAAATAGATTAAATTAGTATAATTTTTAATTAAATAAGATTATTTTTAAATTAAATTAAATACATCAGATGCAAAAATAAGGCATTTTTTCCTCATTCTATATCATTTGTCTGTAATCATGAACCAATGGTACATCACTTTATAAAAATTGTCTAAGTTGTAATATCATATATATTTCGGTCCTTTCAGCCATGTTTCCCTACCATTCTACCAACATTATAGCCAAAGTTTTTAGCCCATTTTATCATATGCCCTTCTTCTTCTTCTTCTTCTTCTTCTTCTTCTTCTTCTTCTTCTTCT
>BLBF01000020.1:11598915-11638584 GCA_015471245.1 Laticauda colubrina | reverse complement strand
TTCTTCTTCTTCTTCTTCTTCTTCTTCTTCTTCTTCTTCTTCTTCTTATTTTAGTAAATTTAGTAAATTTGTATATTTTAGCACTTCCATGTTCATCTTTTGTGCATATTCAATTCCAAATTCTGTCTTCTGAAGTTCAGTTTCAAATGTCTTCTTATCTACCTTAAATCATTTTCTTAACTGTGGATATGAAAACTATTGAAAGCTAAATTATTTGTAGTTTTACTACACAGTCTACCTTATATTACATTTATCTCTTTGTTTTGTAAATCCCACAAATAGTCTTTTCCTTTTGATGTTAAATGATCAACATTGATAGAAATGCCTGATCTTTTTATCTAGCTAATTCTAAATAATACAAAAAGCACTTTTGACAAAATATTAACCTTTCAAATTTATTCCACCCTCCCACCCATTTATAATTTTCTGATGTCAAAATTTTTGTAAGCCTTTTGCTATTAATTTAAGGTCTTTAAAGATGCCATTTTCTTCTTTTCTTTTAATAATTTGGAGGAAAGGCTGACTCACCCGGTAGTTGTTTATTTTCTATTGCTGGTTCAAAAGCTTCTCTTTAACGTGTATAAAAATTACATCTAAAAGTGATTAAGAAAATGAGACTTTGGACGAAGCTAATGTCCTTAAAAAGACTGTGCTTATGCGCACGCTATCTCTCCTTCATTCCCACTGCTGTATTCACAAGATGACAAGATTCTTTGATTGCCACAGTTTCCTCATGAGAAGCAGATATCCGAGGTGAAAGTAGGTGATCTCTTTGTCTCTCCTTTAAGCCCATGTCACACTGCACCAACAGATGGAAAGAGGATGTAAAATGGAGAAAAACACTTGCCATTCGTTGGTTAACGCGATTCATCCGTTCTGTACACACTGCCTCCGTTTTTCATCCTCTCTATCCATCCAACATCCGTCGAATGAGGTTCCATCCACTCAAAAAGTTTTGAGCTGCTCAAAACTTTTTGAGTGGAAAATGTATCCAACGCGTCCGTTCTGCATCCACAACGCATACGGGGAACATCCGTTCTACATCCGTTGTCATCCGTTATGCGTCCGCTATATCTGCTAGGCATCCGCTGCGCATCCACGCAACTCGCATCCGCTCCAGCAAAAACGGACACAGGAAGGAAGCGAAACAGATGTGGAACGGACGTGCCAGCGTTAGTAGCACGGACGGAGAAAGGATGAAAGTGGATGCAGCTCGCAGAGAAAGCATATAAAACGGAAAAAACGTTTACAGAGGGGACCTATCTCAGATATTAAGGATGTCTAGAGGATGTCTAGAGGATGCAAAAGGACACCTAGTGGAAAACCTATATTGCCTATAAAAAGGGGGAGGAACTCACCTGGATCTCACTTTCAGTCCAGCAGCCCTGCTGTGCAGACCTCTGCAGCCTTCATCTGGCTCTTGTTCTTCCACAGCATCCAGTCATCTCCACCATGGATCATCACACACTCCTTTTGGTATCCACCATCGTTCTGCAACAGTGCGAAGCCATCTACAGGCTCTTTCAACTGTTCTACGGGAAGAAAAGGAGGCGTCCAAGAATTGTCTGGGTCCGAAGATGGATCGCGAGAGCCGAGTACGGACTGTATAACAAGCTGATAGTGGAGCTCAGGAACGAAGACTCTCGTGCATTCCAGAACTTCATGAGGATGCCGCCAGCCATGTTTGATGAAGTTGTGGAGTGGCTGAGACCAGGTTGACCAAGGCAAACACCAACTTCCGGCCCAGCCTGGACCCTGGGCTCAAGGTGGCACTGACTCTGCGCCACCTGGCCTCAGGGACCACGTACAGGAGCATGCAGTACGGCTGGAGGGTGCCACACAACTCCATCAGCATTGTGGTCAGAGAAGTGGTGCAGGCCATCATCGAAGAATACCTGGAGGAGCTCCTCCAGTGCCCCTCCACTGAAGAAGGCTGGAAGAAAGTTGCAGAGCAGTGGTATCAGAAGTGGAACTTCCCCCACACCGTTGGAGCCATAGATGGCAAGCACGTGGCCTGCAAAGCTCCAGCCAAGTCAGGTTCCACTTATTTCAGCTACAAGGGCTTCTTCAGCATCATCCTCTTCACCATGGTCGATGCTGACTACAAGTTCATGTACATCGATGCTTCAGGCAACGGCTCATCTTCAGATGCCCAGGTATACAACGCCAGTCACCTCAAGGAGGGGCTGGAACGCAACCTCATCATGGGCTTCCCAGATCCAGACCCCCTGCCCAACGACACACAAGATGTGCCCTACTTCATCATGGGTGATGATGCCTTCTCCCTCAGAACCTACCTCATGAAGCCCTACACCTCCAGATGCCTCACCCGTGAGGAGAGGATGTTCAACTACAGGCTGTCCAGGGCAAGGCGGGTGGTGGAGAACGCCTTTGGCATCCTGGCCAACAGGTTCCAGGTACTTCTCACCACCATGCAGCATCGCCCAGAGACTGTGAGGAGGAACGTGGAAGCTTGCTGCATCCTGCACAGTCTCATGCGCACCCGCTACCCAGTCTTGCAGAACAAGCTCGTGGACCTCCAACAAGGCAATGGGGACAGGGAGCCTGGGGAATGGAGGTAAGGGCGAAACCTGATAGACACTAAGGATGTGCAAGGCCCCAACAGAGCTTCACGTGAAGGGAAGAAGCAGCGCAACCTCCTGAAAAACTGGTGCAGCTCCCCAGCTGGAGCACTGGAGTGGCAAGACAGGGTGATAGATGATTAATGGATGCTTCCTTCAGCCTGTCTCATCACACTGATGAGATTGGGCCATGTATGTTGGGTGGGCCTACAATGAACAGGGCATTTAATAAAGAGTTGTGTTTATGTTGACATGTGTGGATGAATGATTATATTATTATTGATAATAAAGAGCCATAGGTGTGGCACCTGGGAGGGTGGACCATACAGTCCCACTATGCTCGCACTGGAGGTTTATCTATCCCACAGCTATTACCCATCCCAAAGGTATCACTGCCCATCCCACAGGTATCCCTGCCCATCCCACAGCTATTACCCATCCCACAGGTTTCCCTGCCCATCGCACTGCTGTCCTTACCCATCCCACAAGCATGTAAAGGCTTAAACCATTTCTAAAAGTTTCCAGCAAGACTTTATGAAAAAAAAGAAATTATTTACTAAAATATTTATTTACTAAAATAAATGAAGCAAGTGTGTGAAGCAAAGATAATCTTTATTAATAACAAGCTGTAAAAGAAAAATTGCCCAAGTCAATTGTCCAAAGCAAAAATAAAGTCAACAGGTAGCCACCCAGTCTCTGGCACTCTTCTCAATCAGTCTGAGGCATTCCCATCATCTCAGGGGTGAAGGGTCCAGGTTCTGTGGAGGTGGGTGCTGCTGGAGTGCTGGTCTGAAGTGCCACTGGGGTGCCTGGCCCTGAGAGGACAACAGGGGAGGGTGTGTTGAGGAAGCTCTCAGACAGCTGGCTCAGCCCCGTGATGTTGAGAGCCCCTTCCTCCATGACATGGGGTGTCAGCCCCAATACCGATGACAGATGTTCTGAGGCCGGGCTTGGCTGTGGGGTGGAGGAAGGAGCAGTGTAGTGGGGCTGTCTGGTATGCAGCTGGGTGAGGATTGGTGTGGGTGGCATCGGTGGCATGGGTGGCATCGGTGGCGTGGGTGGCATCGGTGGCATCAGTGGCACTGGTGGCATATGATGTACCTGTGCCTGGACTGGGAAGGACTGCCTCTGCTGCTGGAGCTCCTGGTAGCCGTAGCCTTGGTAGGGGAGGGCCTGTGGAAAGCCTTGGAAGGGCAGTGACATCACCTGGGGTGGAGGAGCGGGCCTGGACTGGGTGGGAACAGGTTCAGCTTGGTCTGGAGGGTTGTGAAGAAGATCGGTGATCCTGTCCTTCACCACCTGGTACTGGGGTTCCGACATGTTCATGAGGGTCTGGTTGACGTAGGTGAGGAAGGGCTTGCGGTTGGAGGATGAGGAGTCGGTGTGTACCAGCTGAGAGAGGAGATCTACGCTGCTCCTGATGGTGTCCCTTATCTCCAGCATGACACTGTGGCTCTGCCCCTCCAGTCTGCCTCTTTGCCTTTCGGTGGAGGTGGAGCTGGGGGTGGATGTGGGTTGGGCTGTGAGGGGCTGCTCCTCAGTGGCGGATCTCACCCTCCAAGAAGCTGCACTTGGCCATCACGTAGGTCTCTCTATCCGTCAGCTTGACCGCGGTCTGACCAGATTTCTTGAGGTGCAGCTTCCCATACCAGGTGTGCATGTGCTTCCACCAGCCGAGGAGCACCTCCGAAGTATAGCCCAGGCTCTCCGCCTTCTCTCTCCAAGCAGCCTGCTTCCTCTTGGTGTCTCGATAGAACCTGTGTCCCTTCCGCCAAAGATATTCATTCTCCCTCAGCCATTCCAGCACTTCCTCCTCATGTTCCTCTTATATGGTATATAGCCTCCTTTCCCATTCATGCCTCTGCCTCTTCCTTCCTTTGGCAGGGCCATATGGGCCCTCATCAGAAGGGCTTCGAGGTTGTAGGGACTGCTCCTCCACACCACCACCAGTACCAGCAACAACAACAGTAGCAGCAAAAGCAGGACCAGGAGCACCAGCAGGACCAGGAGCACCAGTAGGACCAGGAGCACCAGCAGGACCAGGAGCACCAGCAGGACCAGCAGGACCAGGAACAGCACCAGCAGAATAAGCACTAGCAGGACCAGCAGGACCAGGAGCAGTGCCAGCAGAATAAGCACTAGCAGAAGAACCAGCACCAGGAACAGTGCCAGCAGAATAAGCACCAGCAGAAGCACCAGCACCAGGAGCAGTGCCAGCAGAGTAAGCAGCAGCAGAAGTACCACCACCAGAAGCAGCATGAGCAGAAGCACCACCACCAGAAGCAGCATCAGCAGAAGCACCACGTCCAGAAGCAGCATCAGCAGAAGCCCCAGCACCAGAAGAGCAAGCCCGGGCAACAGAAGCCCCAGCAGAAGCAGAGTCAGGGCCAGGGGGTGGGAGGGTGGTCCTGTCCCTCTTGCCAGGGCTGGCAGCAGATGGCAGAGGCTTCCTTTTCTTCCCCATGGTTGTTGGGTTGCTGGCTTGCTGGCTGGCAAGCTTTGTCTGGAAGCAGGTCTTTCCTCTGAATGGTGAGCTGCTTGCGAGCTGCTTCCCTTTATATCCGCGGGGCTGACGCAATGCATTCTTCCTGCATGCGCAGTGAATGCTGTGCATCCGCTCGGCTTCCGCTCGGCTTCCGCTGTGCATCCGCTTTATCCGCTCGGCATCCGCTCGGCATCCGCTCTTTCTGTTCCGCGTCCACTTTGCTGTGCTCCCCTGCAAGCCTTGCTGATGTGCCATCCACTCCCATCTGCTTCCCTCTGCTAGGCTTCCGTGGAGCATCTGCTTTCCATCTGCCCTACGTCCTCCCCCCGTCCGTTCCTTTCCGTGTTGTCCGCTCTGGTTATGCAAATTCGGGGCACTTTTGAGAGCGGATAACAACGGATGGAACATTTTGCTCATCTGCTGTGTCCTTTTTACAAACGTTTTGCATCCGTCGGCCAGTGTGACAGGGCCTTTATCCAGAGACCCTCAGCCAGCCAAATTCACTCCTGGCCACTGATAACTGCTGTAAGCAATTTCCATTCTTTTGAATATGACTAGTCTGCCATAGAACCTGATCCAAGAACCAAGAATACAAGATTAAAATCTACAGAATTTTAAAGAGAAAATTAGAAAACAGAAAAAGATATGAAAAAGTATAAGAAAAAGTGAAAAATAGTAAAAAATAAAGAAAAAAAGAAAAAAGATTTTAAAAAGCAACTTCCAATTTTCTCTGCTGCAGTTGCAAACATGGTTAATACCATTTCTGCCCTCCCAGAATGCATTGGTTCCTTCTTCCCATAAACAACCACTTTTAATCAATAAATTCTGAAATTGCCCGTTCATTTTTGCTTATTTTTTTTAAAGTCCATAAAGAGTTACCAGTCTTTTATAAATGTAGTAGTTGTTCCATCCCTAATCAAGAGGTTAACTTAGCCTTTTCTATCATCTTCACAGTCCACTTCTCCATTGCGGTATTTTTGTATTTTTCCAACTTTGTGCCTACTGGTCTTGCTAGTACTTTATTCTTTCTCATGAAAAGAACACATATTCCCTCAGTGGTTTGTGAAAGAGATATCTAAAATTTTCCAGAAAGTGCTGTGCAATGCTTTGGATTTGACTTAGAAACATTATTTCAGAATACAGAGGAGGGCAACATCTGTAACTCATGAAAGCAGCTGCATCATTTGCAACTACTGCAGCTAGAAAGAAAGCCTCCTCATAGTAGCCTCCATGTTGTTGGAAAACAATGCAATTTCTTTCATGAGTTGCAGACAATCACTGAGTTCATGTTCTAAAACACCTCCTAATTCTAGATTATTGCACAGCTGTAGTTTCTGATCGTGTATAATAAAAACAAATTATAAACATGAGTTTATCTCAGTGAAACGTATTATACCTAAATAATATAAATGTGCCTAAAAGGTCTACATTAGGAAAAATTATATACATATGATATTCTATAGTATTTATCATAACTTTGCACAATATGGGTTCAAAACCCCATAAATTAGAGAAAATTGCAAGAGAACGTGAATACTTTTTTTTTTAACTTAAAAAAATATGTTGTACCTATCTCTACAAATGGACTGGAATAATGCATCAAAAAGATGGGTGTTAGATTCATACTGACAATCTACACATCCTTTGGAAGTACTTCAGAGTGAGGGGTTCTAACCCCTGACTTCTGCATAATTTATATATCATGAAGCTATAATGATAACAAGTTCAATATCTGCATACTTCATATACATAAGTTGTATATTTGTCTTAAAAATTATGTCTGTGGAGATTCGCAGTCATTTAGGTCATGGTTGTCCCAAAAGTGCTTTTTTAAGAGGCAACTGGCCTTTTGGATTTTTTTTTATTTGAAGACCTTTCACTTCGCATCCAAGAAGCTTCTTCATCTCAAAAATTAAAAAGTTTGTATTTTTTCCATTGGGCAGAAAGACCATGCAGTATATATTGAAAGTATCCTTGGCCATCTTATGAGAAGCATATGATTGGGGGGGGGGGGGAGACACACAACCAAATTTATTCATATTCTATGAATGTAGTCACTATGTACAAGTTTCCAAATAACAGAGGAATATATCTGAAAAGATGCTATGTTAACCCACAAATCTCAGAATAGTAAATGTGCCTGATAATTGATCCAATTATTCTTTACACAACAGATAAAAGCATACTTCACAAGCAGAATCCTGAAACTTGGCCATTTATATATTCCAGCAGCCATCAAATTAAAAAAAAAAATACTCTCGCTATAAGTCTATCAGATCTCAACCCTCATATCTCATACCACCCAATGCACTTAAAATGGCTGCACTTCCATACCTTTTTTAAAATTAAGAGATAATAGATACCACCAGAAGATATTACTGAGAATTAATTCCCTTAGTCTTTCAATGTTGTCAAACAAAGAGTGATGGGATGACAGAAGAGCCTGAAGGCAAATAGGATGTCAGCGTTTCAGAAAAACTCAACTCCAACCGAGACAAACATGTTCTCCAAGTTTCCTTTTGTTAGAATAGTAAACTGGCACATCTGGGAAATCCCAAATTTGAAAGTCCCGTGTTGCCCTCCAATAAGTAAAAAAAAATTACAAATCCACCCCTCATTCGGACGGATGGTGCCCCAATCACCATCCGTCCCAACTTGAGACATCCCCACAACCACTCCTCAGCCAGGTGCAGGAATAATATGACCTTTACTTAAAAGAAGAATGCTACTATGTCTAAGCACATACTCTCCATTAAATTCCCTCTTTCCATTTTCCCAGGCTCAAAAATGTGGCAGTGTGGAAGCTTCTGATGCTAATATAGCTTCCAAAGCTAACATAAGAAGTGAAACCCCACCCCATGTTTTAGACTCCCCTCCCAAGTTCTTAGGATGTTACACTTTTGTTGGTAATCCCACCGATTTAATTCAATTTATACAGCAATTTACAAAACTTTGCACAACAATTAACATTGAGCTGAATGCTGGCCCTTACATTTTTTACTCACTGAAAAATAAGTGTATTTTAATTCCTGCCTCCCCACACCCTGGCTAACTGCCATAATGTTTTCTAGGGAAATTCCAGGTGGTTGCTGAGGGACGCCTGCATTGTCATTTAAACATTAAACCCCATGCTTTCCCACAGTGTGAGCGGACTCTCCCAGACATCTGTTCATACAATGATCATTTGAGCAAAACTGCATGATCAGGTAGGTGATCATTCATCAGAAAATTCAGCCAGATGCAAAAAGATCTTACCTGATTTCAGCAAATTCAGGAACTTTTGAAAAAATGAAAACAGGAAAACAAACTTTCCATTCCTATCTGCCCCAAAGGAATTTGTACTCCCTCCTTCTGATCACTCTCTTTAATTTCTCTCTAGTTCATTTAATTTAAAGGGAGCAAACATGAAAACCGGCTGGGTGACATTGGTTCTGTCACTGTCTTTCAGGCCAGCTCACCTCCCAGGGTTATTGTTATTGTGGGGAAAATAGGAAGAAGGAAGATTAGATATATTTGATGCCTTGAGTTGTTAATAAAAGTAATAAAGGCAGGGTTAGAATAAATAAAATGCATAAACATCAGTAAAATTAAAATTCCAGTAATCATCTGTCATTCAAATCTATTCTAATACTGCAGTTCTGTATATATCAATCTGAGAGTTAGAAAGGGTAAAAAAGTAATCTGATGTATTGGTGAAAGCATCTGGCCAGAAACCAGAGAGGTTGTGAGTTCTAGTCCTGCCTTTGGCACAAATTCAGTCCCTCTCTTTCAACCCAAGGAAGTAAGCAAGGGCAAGCCACCTTAATATATATATATATACACACACTAAGAAATCTGTAGGGATAAAATAAGCAGTTGCCTGGAGCTAACACTGGCTTTAAATCATCCAAAGAAACTCCAAACCACTGTGAGACTAGGCCGAAGCTTGCCGTAACTAGTGATGAAGTAGGCACATAAGCAGGGTGGACAAAAATCCAGGAATCTTGTCTAAAATATCCCTTTAGGAGATAGATAAGAAGAAACAAATTGTTAAGGAAACAAAGGTGGAAAAAATCACCAGAACCAGACAGAAGTCTGGGAAACCCCTCCCCAAATCCCCTCAACTTCTACCGGCTCAGATGATGAATGTAGAAGAGTAGAAAGAGGATATGGATAGGGGTGTGTATGGGTGTGTATGGATAGGACAGGAGGGTGTGTGTATACACACACACACACACATAGACATATTTATGTATTATGGGCATTAGGAGAAGGAATGTACCGCAACTTTCTAGCTAAATCTTCTTCTGTCCATAAAACACATCTGCCTTCCACAACACAACAGACTGTCAAGCCTATAGTAAAGCTACTCCTTGAGTGGTTCCTCAGAAGCTGCCTTCCACATATTACCATCCACCTGCCTTGACTGGCCATAGTTTATCACTTAATGATTTTCACCTGTGCCCTGCCATTAGGAACAGAGGCATAACAATGATTTAAAATTATATTTTTCTATAGCCCTGCTGAAATATTACCCCCCGATGTGAAGAAGCAATAAATGTTAAATAGTCGTGCTAGTAGCAGTAATATCAAGCAGCCACTGACCCAATGCGTGAGAGGCCACCTCAGTCCCTGTTATTACATTGCAACGCAGGCAAGCAGATGGGCATTCCCATTTTCTTCCTTTTCACTTCTGGCTGCTATCATTGCATCCTCCAGAATGGCAATGACTGACATCAGACCCCAGTGGCAATGCTTAAACCAAGAGCTAGCATTTCATTAATTCTTGCTGCCCTCTGTTTTTCACCTAGACAATTGTTCATTGATTTAAATTGTCTTGTTGCCTTGAATAGTTCATGGAGGAAAATTTGGAAAGAAAAACAGTGCTTCTCCAGGTAAGAGCTTTATTAAGTCATAAGGGGAGCAAAAATCATCCACTCTACAAAATATTCCTGATGTTTGGGAGTGTCCTTGGTACTTAAAATTCTGATTACCAGTCTGCAGGTGATTTAAACAGTAAATAAAAAGGAGAAGAGGAAGGGAGACTATGAGTTGTCCATTGACATTTTATATTTAAGCCTTAGCGTATTAACCTTTTGAGATAATTTTCTCAGTGGGGGTTCAATATTTCAGGGGGAATTTTTAATGGTGAAGTATGTGCTCAGATTTCTGGAAAAAAACGTGTGGCAAAAGGTAGTTAAATAAAAACAAATTAGCAGGATAATTTCAGACAAGAACCAAACATGTCTGAGTCTGTGAATACAGTAAACTGCATTTTTTCCAGTGTGTTTTAACTATGCCTATAAAGAATTCAAGCTGCCCTTTTTCAATATTTATAAGAACACATTGCCATTGTCTGACATTAAAGGATATTTTCTGCTCTGAGACTTGGATGCAATATAGAATAGCAACACAGAGATCTCCCACTGATTTAATGCAGTGAATAAATGGTAAGTCATATTTAGGACAGAGAACATCAAATGCCTTTTCTTAATAATTTATAGTAGATAAATTATGAAATTGGCTATCAGAATGTGCAGACATGGCCACCAATTAGATTATACTAAAAGAGGCCTGGATAAATTTATGGAGCATGGCCATGATAACTACCCAGTCATAGAAACTGTGGATCAGGCAAAGTATATCCCTGAATATCAGTTACTCAGAAAATGAGTGAGACGATTTGAATGTTGGCATGCACATATTTTGCTTGAGAGTTTATCAAGTTATGATTCACAGAGCATCTGGGTCAGTGAGGGTAATATCACAAGTGAACCATGGTTAAAAAGGGGATGATATTGGTAGAGGAGGTACAAAAGGGTTGACTTATTTTTCTTAACTTGGGAATAAGAATAGAGAGTTCTCCCCACCGCACCTCTGTATAGCATATGTATATGTATGTTCATATGTGTGTGTGTTTTGTTCTTTTAGAAATTATTAAATGAATTATCAGGAAGAGGAAGACGAAGCTGTTTGCATTGTGGATGAATGCACAGAAATCAACCTGGAAGTTAAAAAAGAAACAGCAGCAGATACCTTCACTCAGAGGAGGTGGTTGCTGCTGTTGGGATCTTTCTGAGAAATGAATCATGAATATCCACAAGGAATGGTAAAAATATCAAAATGGCATCTATTACAGGGTGATCAGAGTTCCACCTTTGAAGCACAGAAGAACGGGATTTTTTTTTAAAAAAATGATATAATTTCAAGGAGCAATAGCAAAAAAGAAGACCATAATCATGGAGTCCCAACAGATTTCTACATCTATCTTATGGTAAATAATTTTAATCATTGTCCAATATTGCAAAATATCATAAAATCTACACCACAGAAAAACATATTGAGTCATACTGATTACCAGATAAAATACTTTCCAAAAAATGAATGTCACATGTCTCTTGAATTCAGTCTTTACTAGCAATTTACAATTCTTCCAATTTTTCAAAATAATTCTCTTAACAATGCTCCAGGTCCAATATCACTATTATTAGAGAGCAGTATCAAGATGAAATAAGATCTTGAGAAGCTGGAACACTAGGCAAGAAGCAGAAAAAAGGGAAGCCTTACATTTGGGTCGGAAAATCAATTTAGGATGGGGAAATCCCAATTGTGAAAAAGATCTGTGTAGATATCAAGCTGAACATTAGCCAATAGTGTGATGCTACTGCCAAATCAGCAAAGACAATTCCTAATGACATCATAATGTCAAAAAGAAAAGAAGTAATCATTTCTCTCTATTTTGCATGGCCAAACTGCATATAAAATTGCATCCTATTCTGGACAAAGCCAAACCTGAACATCACTGGAGAAGAACAATAAAGATGATAGCAATAGCATTTAGACTTATATACCACTTCACAGTGCTTAACAGCCCTCTCCAAGTGGTTTACAGAGTCAGCATATTGCCTCCAACAATTGTGGTCCTCATTTTACTGACCTCGGAAGGCTGGAAGGGTGAGTCAACCTTTGAGCCAATGAGAATTGAAATGTTGGCAGGTGGCGGCAATACTGCATTCTAATCACTGCGCCACCCAGAGGTAGTATTCAGCAGGTTTTGACCAGTTCTGGAGAACTGGTAGTGGAAATTTTGCGTAGTTTGGAGAACCAGCAAATACCACCTCTGTTTGGAAATTTTACAGTATCTTTCCCCTGCCACTCTCACCAAGCCACCCCATGGAACCGGTCGTAAAAAAATTTGAATCCCATCACTGGTGCAACCACGATAAAGAACTTGAAAGAACAAACATAAAAATCTGTTAAAGATGGGACTAGAACTCATAGTTTCTTAGTTTCTAGCTCAGCACCTTTGAGGAAGGTGCTGCTAAAATGATTCAAGAAATATTTCGATAGGAGCTGACACAAATTGTCAGGGACCATTTTTGCTTTGGATCTCAAGCATAATGTTAGAAATGTTTAGAAAAATGTTAACACATGGAAACAAGTCAAAAGCTTCCCATATTCTGATGTTAGTACAATATATTATGTCCCTTTTTATTTCTTGCTGAAGCCAAGCTATGTTTTGAATTTTTTGAAGAAAAAGTCAAGCTCTAAAGATGAAAGGTTCTGTCCTCAAACAGAATTTCCAAACTATGATTTATATAAGGCAAGACTAAAATATTCATATCATCCATTTTGTTGGAAATTGATAGAGAATAACAGGCAACCAAATATACGAAGAATACTATTTGTAGCAAGGCTTACCAATGCTGGCATCTGTTCCAAATGTCAAAACTCAACCCTGGAAGATAAAGTGACCTGGATGTATTTTCAAATATCTGCAAAGTGAATTTACCTGAGCAATAAATGACTACTGAATATTCCCATCCAACCTTCAGCAGTATATTTTGCTGTCTGAAGTAAAAGGCAAAGTTCCCACTTTTCCTGCCTCGTTATTTCCATTATTCTAATTTTTCAGTGCATCCTTCCATTTGCATTTTGATTCAACACTAGCAAAATAATCGATCTCTGAATGCCTGATTTATATAACATTTTCCAGTGTTAATTCATAAGTCCTCTCTATCTCATTCCCACACTGATCTGCATTAGTCGAAATAAATTAAAAGTTAAACAAAATCAGCACACCACTTTTCAGTATTTTGAACTATATGGTAATTTTTAAAACACATTAGTTCAGGTGGTTTAATTGATTAGTTTCTTTGACAGTATTATAAACCATCGCAATCAGTCGGACTCTTGGGAAGTGCACAAAAAAATAAGAAAGAGATAAAAGTCAAAGCATTAACTAAAGGGCTGCTTGGAATCCTCAGCCCAGGCTAAAGATCTCTTTTTAGTGTCTTCTGTAATCAGGGGTGGCATGCTGCTCATATAACAACCAGTTTGGTGATTGTGTGTTTTGTGCGTGTCAGTATAATGCAAAAGTCCTTACCTACTATGTTATTTCAGGGGACTAACACAGCTGAGGAGAAGCAATCTGCTTTTCTGCACTGATCAGCTGGGACGATAAAGGTCAATATTATTTATTTTTTTATTTGTCAATTGCTTACAAGATAATAGGTATAAATAAAAACATAGTTATGAACACATGGATATATATAAGAAAAATAAAAGAAATAAAAGAAATAATAGGACAGGTACAGTAGGCATGTTGGTGTGCTTATGCACGCCCCCTGCAGACCTCTTAAGAAAAGGATGAGTTCAATAGTAGACAGTCTAAGGCAGACCTGGGCATTATACGGCCCGCGAGCCACATCCGGCCCGCCGGATGACCCTGACTGGCCCGTATGACAGACCTTAGAATTGTATGGCTCAGGCCACATACCCTTGGTTGACTCTGACTGCCATGTAAGGTTAACTGGAAATTCCAAAATAAACATACTGTCTAATTTCACCTCATTCATGGACTAAAGCTGCACTGCTTTTATTCTGAAGTTGCTGTTTTTTTAAATTCACGTACATAATGATGTAATACGTATATCAAGACATGCGTGTGATTGAACGTTATCAGAAGACGACTTTAGTCCTCAAAATGTCAGCTCAGGCTAAAAAAAGAAAGGTAGATTCCAAATGTAGGATTTTCAACAAAAATTGGATGGCGAAGTATTTATTTACTGAAGTTGGAGGTAAAGCCGTGTGTTTAGTTTGTGGGGAGCAGATCACCGTGTTTAAGGACTACAATCTGAGTTGGCATTACCAGACGAAACACGGGGAGAAATATAAAAACTTGACTGATGCCGAAAAAGCGTGAACATCGGAAGCTTTGTCAGCTAAACTGCAAATGCAGCAAGGCTTTTTACCAAGCTCCATGCATCCAGGGATGAAGCAACCAAGATCAGCTTTGTGATATCCCACAAAATAGCCAAAAACAGCAAGCCATTCTCAGAGGGGGAGTTTGTGAAAGAGTGCTTGGTAGACTCTGCAGCGTTAATATGCCCTGAAAAAAAAAAGCCGCATTTGAGCAAGTCCCGCTGTCCAGGCAGACCGTGACGAGGAGGATCGAGGACATTGCAGGGAACCTGGAGCTACAGCTGCAACGTGAAGTGCCAAGTTTTGACTTTTTCTCCTTGGCTTTGGATGAGAGCTGTGATGTCCGTGACACAGCCCAGCTACTCGTATTTGTCCGTGGGATAACGCCGGACTTCAAGATTACGGAGGAGCTGGCAGAGATGCAGTCGTTAAAAGGGATGACGACAGGGAGCGATCTCTTCACGGAAGTAAATACATGTATGGACAAGCTGGGACTGAAATGGAACAAATTGGCAGGTGTCACCACAGATGGTTGTCCAAATCTTACAGGAAAAAATGTTGGACTTTTAAAATGTATGCAAGATAAAATGAGTGAAATTGACCCAGATCAGAAATTTGTATTTTTACATTGTATTATACACCAACATGTGTTGTGCAAATCAGTGATAAAATCTAACCATGTTATTGATGTTGTTATCAAAATAGTAAACATCAGGGCACGGGCACTGAATCACATACAGTTTGTCACACTTCTGGAGGAGCATGAGACTGAGCATAGTGACATTGGCTACCACACTTCAGTCAGATGGCGCAGCCTGGGCAAAATGCTAAAAAGAGTCTGGGACCTGAAAGCACAGATTCAAGAGTTTTGTGAGACGAAAGGCAAAGACATCTCAGAGCTTTCAGATGAGGACTGGATGGAAGATTTTGCATTTGCTGTTGATGTGACTGCCCTGATGAACAAACTGAACACCCAGCTGCAAGGCAAGGGCCTCTTTGTACATGAAATGCACAGCCTGGTGAAGGCTTTCATGAGAAAGATACAGTTTCTTTCAAGACAACTGGAGAGCAACACTTTCACTCACATGCAAACCCTGAAAGAAGTCACACCCTCAGCTGATCACCTGTGCAGGTACTCAGCCATGCTAAGAGCATTGCATGGTGAGTTTTCAAGGTGCTTTAAGGATCTCAGAACAATGGAGTGTGAAATGCACATGATTTCCTCTCCCTTTACCTTCAGTGTGGATGATGCATCCGCTGATGTTCAGCTGGAACTCATTGACCTGCAGTCTGATGCAGTACTGGCAGAGCATTTTAAGACAGGATCTCTGCTGGATTTCTACTCTTCTCTCAAGGAGGAGAACTTTCCTAACATTAGGAAACATGCTCATAAGATGTTTGTTCTCTTTGGCTCTACCTACATTTGCGAACAAACATTTTCAGTGATGAAATTTACAAAATCCAGATATAGATCCTCTCTCACTGATGATCATCTGTCAGCTGTGCTTCGCATCTCCACTTCAGACATTCAACCTGACTTTGATGCACTCGTTAAAGCCCAGGAGAGATTAGATTTCTCTCACTGAACAAGGAAAAAGAACACACCAAATGAGGTGGTTAGACCACAAATGTAGGCATGTTAAGGCACCAGATAGCAGTGAACTGGGACACTTTATTTGGAAGCCTTTTTCTCAAAATCACAGTTCAGTGACAGTTCAGTATGTTATTTCTTGCTTAATGTTTGGAGCACAAAGACAATGTTGAGATGTCTTTAAAATGATCAGAACCTTTACATAACTTTCCAATAGTACATGAAACTCAAATGTGTTTTGGAGTGAATGTGACTGAAAATGTTCACTAATATGAGTCACAAATAGTAAAAAATGTCAACATTTTGTCTACCATTGTTTTGAGAAATTTGTGTGAATAAATTACATTTTTTGGAAGGCAACATCACTTTTTCATTGCATAACTTTAATATATACTAGTCTTGCCCACTTGTCAAAACAATGCTATTTACTGCTTTTTTATATAAAGAAATACAATAAATATTATGCAGAATTGAGTTCAGCCTTTTGGCCCAGTCCTCCACAATATTTTCTGTTTCTTATGCGGCCCCATGGAAAAAATAATTGCCCACCCCTGGTCTAAGGTTAAAGCTTTTGGGGATTGGGGAAAAAAAACACAGAGTCAGGTAGAGTATTCCAGACATTGACCACTCTGTTGCTGAAGTCATATTTCCTGCAATCAAATTTGGTGTGATTAACCTTGAGTTTGTATCTGCTCTTGCGTTGTTATGGTTGAAGCTGAAGTACTCATTGACTGATATTCATATATGCTATACTAGATCAGACCGAAGGCGGTATAGTTCTAGGTTTTCTAGGTCTAGAATTTCAAGTCAGGTGGCATAAGGTATTCTGTATTACATGGAGTGGGCTCACATGATCATCACAGCGAACTGTTTCAGAGACAGCTGATCTTCGGAGCAAGGGGTTCGCCCGAACCGGTCCAAATCAGCAAAATCCCATCCCTGTCTGTGATGCCAGAAGAGGAGGAACCAGGTCACCACGTTCCACGATACATGGAAATCCTAACTTATAACCAGAATTGGGAAAAGAATTTCCCTTCCCGAACAAGGTGGTTATTAAATGAGCCATGTCTGATTTTATGACTTTTTTTGCTATGATTGCTAAGCAAATGACTACATTGTTAGGTGAATCACATGGTCATTAAGTGAATCTGGTCCCCACGGCTTGCCGGAAGCTGGTGGTAAGTTCGCAAATGGTGATCACAAGACTCCAGAATGTTGAAGCTGCTGTAAATACATGCCAATTTTGATCACATGACTTTGGGGATATTGAGGTGGTCATAAATGTGAGGATGATCATAAGTCACTTTTTGCAGTGCAAATAGTTGTAAGATGAGGACTGTTTGTACAGAAATGCCTCCTTTTAGTCCAGACTTTTAATTTGGTCAGTCCTTCAAGGTAGACCATACTGGGACATGTCCCTTTGGAGAAGGGGGAAGAATCAGGGACTTGTCTGAAGTATTTTCTCAGATTTTAGATCTGCCCCAAACTTTATCTGACCTTTGTTTTGGTAGCAAGTCTTCCTCCTGTTCCTCAAGGTCATTCCTTATAATTTTATGCAAGGGTGGTATATGAAATTACATTCAGTAAACCACTCTTCAATAACCAGACCTGATGGCTATATCTAAAAAGATGGTCTCTGGCCATTTGTCTCAGTTCATATTCAAATGCTCCTTGAAACATTTCAGCAGCCCCTACCTCAAAACTTTAACAACAATAGGAGAACCAGTTTGGTGCAGTGATTAAGGTGCTGGAAACACAATCTCTGTGGATCCCACTCCTGGCCCTCAAGAGGCTTCAAGAGTGGGATTGTGTTGGAGGGACTCCAGCTTGCATAAGGATTCGGACAAAGGCAGCCAGCTGATCCGGAGTGCCAGGGTCCAGGAATCCTGTCTTGAGCAGCTTCCCTTTGTTGGGTAAGGTGATCAAGTGATCCGCTAGGATCTAGTCAAAAAATCACAAATTTTTCAGCTGCCTGGAGAGGAAAAAGCTGCCTAGTGAAAAGAAGATACTTGGTCTAAAGAATCTGCCTGGTCTCGGGAGAGGGAAGCCGACACGGGGAATGAATGAGCTGTGGGTTTGTGGCAACTGCCGGCAAGGACTGGAAGCTTACCTGCGGGTGAGTGTCTCCCCTGGGCTCCTTATAGATCTGTGGTGCATTTTTCAGTGGGAGGAAGGAGCGGTTAAACGGCTCGAAGATTTACTGTGGACCCAAGTCAGAAACAACTTAAAAGGGAAGACTCCAGAGCAGAAGGGGTGAGTGTAGAGATTAAGCAGCAGAGGCTTAATTTATGTTTTTACCCTCTAACTCTGGAAGTTAAATGGCAGCTTGAAAAAAGTGTGGTTAAAGGAGGAAAAAAAGGGGGGACTAAACGAGAAGAGGTATGAAGAAGGTTTTTATTCAGGAAAACTGCCTTTTGAAACTAAGATTGATTGTTAATTCCAATGATGGAAGAACTGGAATGATGTCTAAAGTCTCCATTTAAATCAAATCACCAAAAATAATTCTAAATGGCCACCAATTGGGGAGAACATAGGAGACTCACAGAGAATTGATAGTCTCCATATAAATCACCCAGCTCCATTTAAACAACTCAGCCTGAATTTAAATTCCCATTCAGCTGATTAGACAACCTTCACTAAACCCCCACCCAAATCTCATCCTTTGCAAACTGCAAAGTAGATGATTGGTGAGCTCATTCAAATCTTGTCCATTCAAATCTATCAAACAGGAACACTTCCTGTTTAAAACAAAGCAAAACAAAAACCAACAAACGTGGCTTTAAGGAAAAACAAAGGAACTTTACATAACTAACCTCCAATACTTTATTACCTCCACTATTTCAGTACCTCAAGACCAAATATTTATAGATAATACTTTGTCTATAATAATTGATTTATCATATAATTGTATAATAATTAATTGTTAAATGAACACTAATTTACTGATTCATTGAGCTGATAGAGATTTAATACTGTATCATTGATTATCTAGTTGATTGATTGATTGATTCTTTGTAATCAGTTGATTGATGGTTTTTTAGTAATAAGTAACCTTTTTGATTTGTTGTCTAACTTATCAATTAACACTTATTAATTACCAATATTCATTAATTAACTGTCTAGCTATCACATTAATTAGCTATTGTAATTGTTTAGTGTACGATTGTCATTGTCCATGCCAGCCAGAAACTCCAGAAACTCCAAATCCTCCACAACCAAACAACAACAAAAAAATATCTCTATCAATGACCTCCCAGACTCCTGTTCATGCTTCAGATGTCTTAAAACCATCAATGAAAGCGAAAATAACATCAAATGCTACCTATGTGACAATCAAGCCCACCTTGCTTGCTTAAACTTAAACAAAGATATAGCTGATCTCCTAAAAGCATCAGATACATTCCCTTGTCTATGTCCATCACGTTTTCCTAAGCTAAACAACCAAGTACCTTGCCTGACAGATTTGATAGCAAAGAATCACTCATGCACTCAATAGAAAAACACTTAGCAACACTTTTTGAAACAATTATACAAGCAAGTCGAATTTCTCTTGAAAAAAAAATACAGCATTGATAAACGACTACCTATCAGCTCAAAATCAAGTCGCAACCCAACAATCACTACCACAACTACTACCTCAACTACAACCACAAATACAACCAAAAATAACCACCAAACCACAACCACAAATAATTACTATCCCATCAAATTATTCCACAAATGATATCTCCTTCCTCATCAGAGACACCAAGGAACATGAACAGAAACGTCCAAATGCCATCTTATTTGGTCTTGAAGACACCAACGAATTGGATGACATCACCAAAGTTTGTAATATCATAAGCAACTCTCATACAACAAAACATCTCTCCTGAAGATATCATTGAAATAACCAGAGATGGCTATTGATACAAATACAATGACGGCTCTGTAGCCCCAAAATTTTGTGGAGTTGTTTGCAAAAATGAGTCCAGCAAACACATATTCATTCATACAATAAACACCACTGCAAAAACTAATCTCAACCACAAAAATCTTCGCTCAAGGCCAGACTGATCCATACTGAAAAGAATCCACTCCCATGAACTCTGCAATGAACTCAAAAGATGTCTACACAATGGAGAGAAGGATCTCTACATTGACTACCACGCAGATAGTATCAAAAGTAAGTCACACAACCCACAACTCCACATCCAACCCTACCTCATCCAACTCACCATCAATCAAAACAAGGCATGCATGCCCCTAACTACCTCAATTCCGACTACAACTGGCCTTAAATGCAAGCTACTCAATGCAAGAAGCCTTGTGAATAAAATACCTGAATTTCTCCTCTTACTAAATATGGCAAAATTCGACATCATATTTGTCTGTGAAACATGGCTCAATGCATCTCTCCCTGACTCCATTACCACAGTAAGAGACTATCATGTTTACCGATCAGATCGTGAAATCTCATAGAGGAGACGGTGTTGCTATCTTCTATAAAATGTCCCTACATCTAAAAAACATCCAAGTTACCCAAGAGCTTGTTCTTCCTGAGACAATCAGCTGTGAACTGCCCTTAAATATCACATTTCGATTCTTACTATGTTACAGAGCCCCTGATTATGACATCAAATATGTAAATGTGCTAAATTCACTACTAAAAGCCCTGTCACACTGGCCGACGGATGCAAAACATTTGTAAAAAGGACACAGTGGATGAGAAAAATGTTCCATCCATTGTTATCTGCTCTCAAAAGGGGCAAAAATTTGCATAACCAGAGCGGACAACACGGAAAGAAACAGATGGGGGGAGGACGTAGGGCGGATGGAAAGCGGATGCTCCACGGAAGCCTAGTGGAAGGGAGTAGATGGCATATCCGCAAGGCTTCCGGGGGAGCGCAGTAAAGCGGACGTGGAACGGAAAGAGTGGATGCCGAGCGGATGCCGAGCGGATGAAGCGGATGCAGAGCGGAAGCCTAGCGGATGCCTAGCGGAAGCCAATTGGATGCCTAGCGGATGCCTAGCGTTCACTGCACATGCGGGGAGGATGCATTGCGTCAGCCCCGCGGATATAAAGGGAAGCAGCTCCCAAGCAGGTCAACATTCAGAAGAAAGACCTGCTTCCAGACACAACTCTCCAGCCTGCCTGCCAGCCAGCCAGCCAGCCAGCAACCCCACAACCATGGGGAAGAAGAGATAGCCTCAGCCATCTGCTGCCAGCCCTGGCAAGAGGGACAGGGCCACCCTCCCACCCTCTGGCCCTCACTCTGCTTCTGCTGGGGCTTCTGCAGCCCGGGCTCGCTCTTCTGGGGCTGGGGCTTCTGCTGATGCTACTTCTGGAGGAGCTGCTGATGCTGCATATGGCGGTGGTGCTTCTGCTGGTGCTTACTCTGCTGATGCTGTTTCTGGTGGTGGTGCTTCTGCTGGTGCTTACTCTGCTGATGCTGCTTCTGGTGGTGGTGCTTCTGCTGGTGCTTACTCTGCTGGCACTGCTCCTGGTGCTGGGGCTTCTGCTGGGGCTTACTCTGCTGGTGCTGCTCCTCGTCCTGCTGGTCCTGCTGGTGCTCCTGGTCCTGCTGGTCCTGCTCATGCTCCTGGTCCTGCTCGTGCTCCTGGTCCTGCTGGCGCTGCTGGTGCTTACTCTGCGGCTGCTGATCCTGATCCTGCTGGTCCGCTTCTGCTGCTGGTGCTGCTGCTGCTGGTGGTGGTGGTGTGGAGGAGCAGCCCCTACAACCTGGAAGCCCCTCTGATGAGGGCCTATATGGTCCTGCCAAAGGGAGGAAGAGGCAGACGTGAGAACGGGAGAGGAGCCAATACAACATAGAAGAGGAACATGAGGATGAGGTTCTGGAGTGGCTCAGAGAGAATGAGTATCTATGGCAGAAGGGACACAGGCTCTATAGGGACACCAAAAGGAAGCAGGCTGCTTGGAGAGAGAAGACGGAGAGCCTGGGCTACACTTTGGAGGTGCTCCTCGGCTGGTGAAAGCACATGCACACCTGGTATGGGAAGCTGCACCTCAAGAAATCTGGCCAGGCCGTGGTCAAGCTGATGGACAGAGAGACCTACATCAGGGCCAAGTGCAGCTTCCTGCAGGGTGAGATCCACCACCGAGGAGCAGCCCCTCTCACAACCCTCTCTCTCAGGCAGCCTGCTGAGAGCCAGTCCTCTTCCAGCAGAGAGTCAGCTCCTGTGTCCAGGCAGGTATCTGTGGAGCGTGCCACGACGGAGACCTCCCCGACAGCTGTACTACCACTGGCGGAGCATGTGGAGGACCCCCTGATGCAGTGGGAGAAAGGAAACAGCACTTCAACCGTAGCCCAACCCGCATCCACCCCCAGCTCCACCTCCATAGAAAGGCAGAGAGGCAAACCGGAGGGACAGAGCCACACTGTCCTGCTGGAGATAAGAGACACCAACAGGAGCAGCGTAGATCTCCTCTCTCAGCTGGTACACACCGACTCCTCATCCTCCAACCGCAAGCCCTTCCTCACCTATGTGAACCAGACCCTCATGGACATGGCGGAACCCCAGTACCAGGTGGTGAAGGACAGAATCACCGATCTGCTTCACAACCCTCCAGACTGACTGCTCCCACCCAGTCCAGGTCTGCTCCTCCACCCCAGGTGATGTCACTCCCCTTCCAAGGCTTTCCACAGGCCCTCACCTACCAAGGCTACGGAGGTCCAGCAGCACAGGCAGCAGCCCTTCCCAGTCCAGGCACATGTTCATTGGACGCCACTGGTGCTGCTGATGCCACCCATGCCACCCACGCCACCGATGCCACCCACGTCACCGATGCCACCCACGCCACAGATGCCACCGACGCCACCCACGCCATTCCTCACCCAGCTGCAGACCAGAGAGCCCCAATACACTGCTCCTTCCTCCACCCCACAGCCAAGCCCGGCCTCAGTACATCTGTCATCGGTACTGGGACTGACACCCCACATCATGGAGGAAGGGGCTCTCAACATCACGGGGCTGAGCCAGCTGTCTGAGAGCTTCCTCAACACACCGTCCCCTGTTACCCTTTATGGGCCAGGCACCCCAGTGGTGCTTCAGACCAGCACTCCAGCAGCAGCCACCTCCACAGCACCTGGACCCTTCACCCCTGAGACTGGGCACACCTCTGAGTGACCAAGAAGTGTGCCAGAGACTGGGTGGATACCTGTTGACTTTATTTTTGCTTTGGACACTTGACTTGGATCATTTTTCTTTTACAGCTTGTTATTAATAAAGATTATCTTTGCTTCACACACTTGCTTCATTTATTTTATTAAATAAAGTCTTGGTGGAAACTTTTAGAAATGGTTTAAGCCTTTGCATGCTTGTGGGATGGATTAAGATAGCAGTGGGATGGGCAGGGATACCTTTGGGATGGGTAAGGATAGGAGTGGGATGGGCAGGGATACCTTTGGGATGGGTTAAGATAGCTGTGGGATAGATAAACCTCCAGTGCAAGCATAGTGGGACTGTATGGTCCACCCTCCCAGGTGCCACACCTTTGGCCCTTCATTATCAATAACAATGTAAGCATTGATCCACACATTTGAACTTAAACAGAACTCTTTATTAAATGCCCTGTTCATTGTAGGCCCACCCAACATACATGGCCCAATCTCATCAGTGTGATGAGACAGGCTGAAGGAAGCATCCATTAATCATCTATCATCCTGTCTTGCCACTCCACTGCTCCAGCTTGGGAGTTGCACCAGTGTCTCAGGAGGTTGCGCTGTTTCTTCCCTTCACGTGAGGATCTGTTGGGGCCTTGCACATCCTCAGTGTCTATCAGGTTTCGCCCTTGCCTCCATTCACCAGGATCCATGTCCCCATTGCTTTGTTGGAGGTCCACGAGCCTGTTCTGCAAGATTGGGTAGCGAGTGTGCATGAGATTGTGCAGGATGCAGCAAGCTTCCACGATCCTCCTCACAGTCTCTGGACGATGCTGCATGGTGGTGAAAAGTACCTGGAACCTGTTGGCCAGGATGCCAAAGGCGTTCTCGACCACCCGCCTTGCCCTGGACAGTCCGTATTTGAAGATCCTCTCTTCACAGGTGAGGAGTCTGGAAGTGTAGGGCTTCATGAGGTAGGTTCTGAGGGAGAAGGCGTCATCCCCCACGATGAAGTAGGGCACATCTTGCGTGTCGTTGGGCAGGGGGTCTGGATCTGGGAAGCCCATGATGAGATTGCGTTCCAGCCCCTCCTTGAGGTCACTTGCGTTGTATACCTGGGCATCTGAAGATGAGCCGTTGCCTGAAGCATCGATGTACATGAACTTGTAGTCAGCATCAACCATGGCGAAGAGGATGATGCTGAAGAAGCCCTTGTAGTAGAAATAAGTGGACCCCGACTTGGCTGGAGCTTTGCAGGCTACGTGCTTGCCATCGATGGCTCCAATGGTGTGGGGGAAGTTCCACTTCTGATACCACTGCTCTGCAACATTCTTCCAGCCTTCTTCAGTGGAGGGGCACTGGAGGAGCTCCTCCAGGTATTCTTCAATGATGGCCTGCACCACATCTCTGACCACAGTGCTGATGGTGTTGTGTGGCACCCTCCAGCTGTACTTCATGCTCCTGTAGGTGGTCCCTGAAGCCAGGTGGTGCAGAGTCAGTGCCACCTTGAGCCCAGGGTCCAGGCTGGGCCGGAAATTAGTGCTCTGCTTGGTCAACCTGGGTGTCAGCCGCTCCACAACCTTCGTCAAACATGGCTGGAGGCATCCTCATGAAGTTTTGGAATGCATGAGGGTCTTCGTTCCTCAGCTCCACCATCAGCTTGTTGTACAGTCCGTACTCTGCTCTTCTCCCGATCCATCTTTGGACCCAGATGCTTTTTGGCCACCTCCTTTTCTTCCCGTAGAACAGTTGAAAGAGCCTGTAGATGGCTTCGCACTGTTGCAGAACGATGGTGGATACCAAAAGGAGTGTGTGATGATCCATAGTGGACATCAATGGATGCTGTGGAAGAGCAAGATCCAGATGAAGACTGCAGAGGTCTGCACAGCTGGGCTGCTGGACTGAAAGTGAGATCCAGGTGAGTTGCTCCCCCTTTTTATAGGCAATATAGGTTTTCCACTAGGTGTCCTTTTGCATCCTCTAGACATCCTCTAGACATCCTTAATGTCCGAGATAGGTCCCCTCTGCGAACGTTTTTTCCTTTTTAAATGCTTTCTTTGCGAGCTGCATCCACTTTCATCCTTTGTCCATCCGTGCTACTTACGCTGCGCATCCGTTCCACATCCGTTTCGCTTCCTCCCTGTGTCCGTTTACCGCTGGAGCAGATTTGAGTTGCGCGGATGCCTAGTGGATGTAGCAGATGCGTAACGGATGACGACGGATGCAGAACGGATGTTCCCCATATACGTTGCGGATGCAGAACGGATGCGTTGGATACATTTTCCGCTCAAAAAGTTTTGAGCAGCTCAAATCTTTTTGAGCAGATGGAACCTCAGTTGACGGATGCTGGATGGATAGAGAGGAAGAAAAACGGAGTACAGAACGGATGCATCGTGTTAACCAACAGATGGCAAGTGTTTCTCTCTGTTTTACATCCTCTTTCCATCTGTTGGTGCAGTGTGACAGGGGCTTAACATGGGCAACATTCTGCCCACACGCTTTTATCTTTCTTGGTGACTTCAATCTACCTCACATTAACTGGACCCTAAACAACTGAACCCATACATGCAACCTTCTGCAATGCTGTAACAAACCTGGGAGTAGAACAACTAGTAACCAACAATACTAGACTGAACAACTGCCTCGATCTCATCTTCTGCAATAGTTTGAATTCAATTTATGGAATACAAATTAAAGAACCCTTTTCCAACAGTGACCACAGCATGATTGACTTTTGTCTCAACATACATCCACATAAAAATCAACACAACAATGTGATCCGCAATTGTAACTTAAAAAAAGGCAACTATGATCTTATAGACAACAATCTCTCATCCTTTGACTGGCAATTTCTATTCACTGGATGTAATACTGTTGAAGACCATTACAACATATTTTTACTTGAAGTCAAAAGAGTCATCAAACTATCTGAACCAAAAACAACTCCAAAAACCAGAAAAAATAGGTTACTCATAACAATAAGAAAGCTTCAAACCAAAAAGAGATCACTTTGATGGAAAAACAAATCTGGTCACGTTGCCAACTTCAAAAGCCGATACAAAAAATTATTCCACCAGATAAAGACTGAATGCACCAATTATCACATTTAAACAAGAGGAAAATCTTCTATGCACCAATTCCAACCGCACTTTCCACAAACAACAAACTAAAAGGCTCAAGGTCAATCCCACTCCTGAAAGGACCTAATGGTAAAGTCTGAAATGATGACACCATTAAAGCCTACCTCTTTAACACATTCTTTGGCTCAGTATTTGTAAACAGCAATGGATCATGCCCAGTATTTCCTAGCTGAACCACCGAAAACTACAATGATCTAATACATATTGATTTTACAAAAGACAATGTTGAAAAAGCACTGTGCAATCTAAAACCATCTCCATCTATTGGACCAGATGGAATATGTGCCTACTTCTAAAAAAACCAACCACTGCCATTACCAAAACTCGAAGCATAATCTTTGAAAAATCTTTCAGGACCAGCTCCTTCCCTATGGTCACAAGCCACGTTCATTTCTCTTCAAAAAGGGAGACCCCAGCCTAGTTGAAAATTACAGACCAATCTCTTTATGCTGCATCACCTGTAAAGTCATGGAATCAATTTATTAACCAATCCATTATCGTCCACTTAGAGACAAACAACCTGCTCTCTAATAAACAATTTGGTTTTAGAAAAAAACTATCCTGTAATCTGCAACTCTTACACTGCTAAAACATATGGACAACACAACTCAATCAGAGCAAAGCAATAGATGCAATCTACATAGACTTCTGTAAAACCTTTGATTCAGTGGTACATGACAAACTACACCTAAAAGTAAAATCTTATGGAATCTCTGGACACCTGCATAACTCGATAGAAGCATTCCTGTCAAACAGAGAACAAATGGTCAAAATTAGGAGTGTCCTATCAAATTCTGTACCTGTCAACAGTGGTGTCCCCCAAGGCAGTGTTCTAGGACCAATTCTCTTCATACTCTACATAAATGACCTCTGTGATCATATTAAGAGCAACTGCATTCTCTTCACTGACAATGTAAAGCTATTCAACACCACAGACAATACTGCTACCCTTCAAAAAGACCTTGACTATGTATCAGAATGGTCAAACAAATGGCAACTTCAAATCTCAACAAATAAATGCTCTGTCTTCCATATTGGAAAAAAAAATCAGAAAATAAAATACAAGCTGAATAGTCAAGATCTTGTTGATGATCCAAGCTTTGTCAAGGATATTGGAGTACTCATCTTTAATGATCTAAATGCTAGAGCCCACTGTAACTACTTAGCCAAAAAGGCATTAAGAGTTGTTAACCTAATCTTAAATAGCTTTTTCTCTGGCAATATTACACTACTAGCTAGAGCATACAAAACATTTGCTAGACCAATACTCAAATACAGCTCATCAGTCTGGAAACCACATTACGTATCTGATATTAGCACAGTTGAGAAAGTCCAGAAATATTTCACAAGAAGAGTTCTCCACTCGTCTACTTGTTGCAGAATACCTTATGCCACCAGACTTGAAATTCTAGGCCTAGAAAACCTAAAAATACTCCGCCTTCGGTCAGATCTAAGTATGGTATATAAAATCATATTGCAATGACCTACTTGTCAATGAATACTTCAGCTTCAACCATAACAACACAAGAGCACACAATAGATACAAACTCAAGGTTAACTGCAACAAACTTGATTACAGGAAATACGACTTCAGCAACAGATTGATCAATGTCTGGAATACTCTACCTGACTCTATGGTTTCTTCTTCAAACCCCAAAAATGTTAACCTTATACTTTCTACTATTGACCTCACCCCTTTCCTAAGAGTTCTGCAGGGGGCGTGTATAAGTGCACCAACGTGCCTACCGTTCCTTTCCTATTGTTTCTTTTATTTTTCTTATATGTATCCATGTATTCATAACTATGTTTTTTACTTATACCTATTATCTTGTTAGATAATAGTTGATAATTGACAAACCAAATAAAATAAATAAATGAATAAATAAATAAATAAATTACACTAAGTATGAAAGCCAACTGGGGGATTTTATGTCAGTCACTCCTTCTCAGTCCAGCCCAGCCCACAATGGTTATTGTTTTGAGAAAAATAGGAGGAAGAAGGAATATTATGTTTGTTCCTCCTCCTTCAGCCAAAAAGGAGGGTTAAAAATCTAATAATAAATAAAGGATAAATAAATAATCACCTAGAACCATGAAGGCGAACCTATGGCATGCATGCCAGAAGTGGCACACAGAGCCATATCTGCTGGCACGCAAGCCATCGCCCTGTGTGGATCAGGTCCATTGTGTATGTATGTGCACCTCCCATCAGTCAGCTTATTGTCAGGTATCTGCTCTACATGCATGGGGGGGGTATAGGCGGGAGACATGCGTGCATGTGCAGAGGTGTGCGGTACACAGGGGTGGGGGTGGTATGCACATGCACAGGGGCCGGTGAGGTTGTGCACGCATTGCATTATGGGTGCAGGCAGACATGCACATGCACACATGTGCGCACTTTCAGAACGCAACGATGAAAAGTTTAGCCATCACTGACTTAGAACAAGTGGCCTGACACCCCAAAGATATGATCCTGTTAACAGTCTATTTCCTGAAGTAACTGCCTATCCTTGTCCAATGCTAGGGCCTAATAGCTTCCACTTCACCTTACTAACTTTCATCACAAGGCTCTTTTTCATTTTACTGAACCCTACTTGTTCCCTCATTTTAAGGGCAAAGAAAAAGGAAAGAGCTTACCTGTGAAATGCAGCATATTAAATTTCTCCAAACATTTAAGGAAAGGTTTTGTGGTTCTAGGATAAAACATAGCGTTTCCAGGCAAATTTGTCATTTTTTCAAAGGATTATAATATTTCTGCAATTCACTTAACCATGAATACTTACTAAGCTTCTGTAATGCAGATTAATAACATAATAAAAACAGAAATGGGAAAAAGTCTGTTTTAGCTTACCGTGAATCAATTTTTAAAATTGTGGTTCATTGTTTTAGAATAAACATCTTTGTTAATTTCACTTCCAACCACATTTGGTTTTTTTTGAAAAGAGAACTCCAGTTCTTTTCTTTGTGTTTTATTTTTTAAAAATGGATATTATAAACATTAATGATAAAACACATATCCGTGTGTTTAAGTTAAATATTTTGAAGACAGTGCAGAATATGTTGCAACAGATTGCCACAGGAGCTGATTAAAATAAATACATAAATAGTAACCCTGAAAAAGCTCCCACAAAATGGCTGAGCAGGCATGGATTCAAATCTTGGGTTTTGAAGCTTCCATCTGGATAGGTAAATGCATTACTTTTGTTTTTTTCTTTGCTGAATGTTTTAAAAGTCACCTTCATAAATTTTATAAAGCACAACTTTTTAAGTGCTTGTAAAATTGACAGCCATCCTAAATTATGGTTGGATCAGGCCCACCTGTAAATGTCCATGAAAGAAAGAGGAAATGTTTAAACCCAATCTAAGAATGGACAATTATCATGGCATTTAAAGCAAGCGATGGTCAGCTCGTTATATACTATGATGCCAAATCAAAAATGTATTATAGGTTATGTGGGCACAGCTAATTTACATAATTACAATAAACTGCAATTATTGTAATACAATTGCATACTTGTTTCATCAAAATGCCAGTTGTTTTGTGTAATTATCTTGTCATTCTCCCCTTTTTCTTAGAGTTAGAAAAGAGTGCACAAATTTGAACATCAGCAACAATAGGTTAAAGACGGTCCCTTTAATTGGGCTGAAGAAGACTTCGCAGGACTATCATTATACTTGCTGGATATGTTCTGTTTCACTCTGTTAAAAGCACATAAAAGTTATAGCTTTTCCAGTTATTGTATTTTATGATTTTTTTTTAATTTTCCTGTTATGTACTCTGGTCTATGACTGCAATATTTATGTAGGATAAGTCTGTCTAGGGCACCACCCTGTTTATCTGTTTGTTTATTTCATCTATTCTACAGATAACAGATAATCAGAGTTGGAAGGGACCTTGTAGGTCATCTAGTCCAATCCCTCACCCAAGCGGGAGACCCTATACCATTTCTGAAAAATGGCAGTCCAATCTCTTCTTGAAAGTCTCAAGTGATGGCACTTCCACAACTTCCGAGGGCAAGCTGTTCCATTGGTTAATTATTCTCACTGTCAGAAAGTTTCTCCTTATTTCCAGGTTAAATCTCTCCTTGTTCAGTTTCCATCCATTTTTCCTTGTCTGGCTTACAGGCACTTTAGAAAATAGTTTGACCCCTTCCTCTCTGTGGAAGCCCCACAAATATTGGAAGACTGCTATCATGTCTCTCTTCTTCACTAGACTAGCCATGCCCTGTTCCTGTAACTATTCTTTATATGATTTAGTCTCTACACCCCTAATCATCCTGGTTGTTCTTCTTTGAACTTTTTTTAGAGTCTCAACATCTTTTTTATAATGTGGTGAAAAAAACTGGGGATGGTTTTACTAAGGCTTTATAGAGTGGCATTAGTACCTCACTTGATCTCGATTGTATTCCTCTGTTAATGCAATTTAGGATTGCATTAGTTTTTTTTGGCTGCTGCTGTACCCTGCTGGCTCATATTTAGCTGATTGTCCACTAAGACTCCAAGATCCCTTTCAGTTACTGCTATTAAGCCTGGTTTCACCCAGTCTATATGTGTAATTTTGGGTTTTTTTTGCCTAAGTGTAGGATTTTAAGCCCATGTCACACTGAACCAACGGATGCAAAGAGGATGTAAAACAGACAAAAAACCTTGCCATCCGTTCGAAAATGCGATGTACTCACTGCCTCCGTTTGGCTTCCTCTCTATCTGTCCAGCTTCTGTTTATTGACGTTTCATCCGCTCCGAAAGTTTTGGGCTGCCTAAAACTTTTGCGCGGAAAATGTATCCAGTTCGTCCGTTCTGCATCCGCTACACATCTGCTACGCATCCGTTACGCATCCGCTATATCTGCTAGGCATCCGTTGCACATCCGCGCAACTCGCATCTGCCCGGACGCAGGGAGGAAGCGGAACGGATGCAGAACGGATGCCTAGCGGATGCAAAATGGAAACAAAGCGTTTAAAGCAGAAAAAACATTCGCAGAGGGGACCTATCTCAGATATTAAGGATGTCGAGAGGATGCCTAGAGGATGCCTAGCGGAAAACCTATACTGCCTATAAAAAGGGGGAGCAACTCTCCCGCATCTCACTTTCAGAACAGCAGCCCAGTGGTGCAGACCTCTGCAGCCTTCATCTGGCTCTTCCTCTTCCACAGCATCCAGTCATGTCCATCATGGATTGTGACAAAGTCCTTTCAGCAGCCACCATCCATCTGCAACAGTGCGAAGCCATCTATAGGCTCTGTGAACTCTACTACGGGAAGAAAAGGAGGCAGCCAAAAAAAGTCTGGGTCCAAAGATGGTTCACCAGAAGAGCAGTTGTACAAGAGCAGCTTGTACAACAAGCTGATGGTGGAGCTCAGGAGCGAAGACACTCGGGTGTTCCAGAACTTCATGAGGATGCCTCCAGCCATGTTTGACGAAGTTGTGCAGTGCCTGACACCCAGGTTGAGCAAGACAAACACCAACTTCCCGCCCAGCCTGGAACCTGGGCTCAAGGTGGCACTCACTCTTCGCCACCTGGCCTCAGGGACCACCTACAGGAGCATGCAGTATGGCTGGAGGGTGCCACATAACACCATCAGCATTGTGGTCAGAGAAGTGGTGCAGGCCATCATCGAAGAATACAAGGAGGAGCTCCTCCAGTGCCCCTCCACTGAAGAAGGATGGAACAAAGTTGCAGAGCAGTGGTATCAGAAGTGGAACTTCCCTCACACCGTTAGCGCCATAGATGGCAAGCACGTGGCCTGCAAAGCGCCAGCCAAGTCGGGGTCCACTTATTTCAACTACAAGGGCTTCTTCAGCATCATTCTCTTCGCCATGGTCGATGCTGACTACAAGTTCATGTACATCGATGCTTCAGGCAACGGCTCATCTTCACATGCCCAGGTATACAACGCTAGTCACCTCAATGAGGGGCTGGAACGCAACCTCATCATAGGCTTCTCGGATCCAGACCCACTGCCCAATGACACACAAGATGTGCTCTACTTCATCATGGGGGATGACGCCTTCTCCCTCACAACCTACCTCATGAAGCCCTACACCTCCAAATACCTCACCCTTGAAGAGAGGATCTTCAACTACAGGCTGTTCAGGGCAAGACGGGTGGTGGAGAACGGCTTTGGCATCCTGGCCAACAGGTTCCAGGTACTTCTCACCAACATGCAGCATAGCCCAGAGACCATGAGGAGGATCGTGGAAGCTTGCCGCATCCTGCACAATCTCATGCGCACCCGCTATCCAGTCTTGCAGAACAGGCTTGTGGACCGTCAACAAGGCAATGGGGACATGGAGGCTGGGGAATGGAGGCAAGAGCAAAACCTGATCGACACTGAGGATGTGCAAGGCCCCAACAGAGCCTCACGTGAGGCGAAGAAGCAGCGCGACCTCCTGAAACACTGGTGCAACTCCCCAGTTGGAGCAGTGGAGTGGCAAGACAGGATGGTAAATGCTTAATGGATGCTTCCTTCAGCCTGTCTCATCACACGGATGAGATTGGGCCATGCATGTTGGGTTGGCCTACAATGAACAAGGAGTTTAATAAAGAGTTGTGTTTATGTTGACATGTGTGGATAATTATTACATTATTATTGATAATAAAGGGCCGTAGGTGTGGCACTTGGGAGGCTGGACCATACAGTCCCACTATGCTTGCACTGGAGGTTTATCTATCTCACTGATATCCTAACCCATCCCACTGCTATCTTAACCCATCCCACAAGCATGCAAAGGCTTAAACCATTTCTAAATGTTTCCAGCAAGACTTTATGAAGAAAGAGAAATGAAGCAAGTGTGTGAATCATAAATAGACTTTATTAACAACAAGCTATAAGACAAAAATGACTCTCTGGCACTCCTCTTGGTTGCTCAATCTCAGGGGTGAAGGTTGCAGGTGCTGTGGAGATCGCTGGTGCTAGAGTGCTTGTCATCAGCTCCTCCAGAAGCAGAAGCAGCAGAAGCGCCAGCCCCAGAAGAGCGAGCCTGTACTGCAGAAGCCCCAGCAGAACCAGAGTGAGGGCCAGGGGGTGGGATGGTAGCCCTGTCCCTCTTGCCAGGGCTGGCAGCAGATGGCTGAGGCTTGCTGTGCTTCCGCATGGTTGTAGGGTTGCTGGCTGGCAGGGAGGCTGGCAGGAACCAAGGCTGGCAGCAAGGCAGGCACCAAGGCTGGCAGGCAGACATGAACCAAGGCTGGCAGCAAGGTTGGCAGCAAGGCTGGCAGGCAGACATGCAGGCAGGGCAGACAAGGCAGTCGATGTGTCCGGCAGCAGGTCTTTCCTCTGAATGGCGACCTGCTTCCGAGCTGCTTCCGTTATATCCGCGGGGCTGACGCAATGCATCTTCCCCGCATGCGCAATTAACACCAGGCTTCCGCTGTGCATCCACTGTGCATCCGCTGTGCATCTGCTTCATCCGCTGTGCATCCGCTGTATCCGTTCCGCGTCTGCTTTGCTGAGGCCCCCCGGAAGCCCTGCGGTTGCGCCATCCGCTTCCATCCGCTGGGCTTCCGTTCCGCATCCATTTTGCATCCGCCCTGCGTCCTCCCCGCCTCCGTGTTATCCGCTCCGGTTATGCAAATTTTTGCCCCTTTTGAGAGCGGATAACAACGGATGGAACATTTTGCTCGTCCGCTGTGTCCTTTTTGCATCCGTTGGCCAGTGTGACATGGGCTTTACTTTTCTCTACATTGAATTTCATTTTATTAGATACCTCCCAATGTTCTAGTCTGTTAAGATCCATCTGGATCTTGAGCCTATCTTCTTGGGTTTTAGCTATTCCTGCCAGCTTAGTATCATCTGCAAATTTGGTAAGTTCCCCTTCTATTCCCTCATCTAAGTCGTTAATGAAGATATTGAAGAGTATTGGGCCTATGATGGAACCTTGTGGCACCCCACTGCTTACTTTCCTCCATGTAGACTTACACCCATTAAGGACTATTTGTTGAGTCTGATTTGCCAGCCAGTTGCAAATCCATCTAATGGTGGTGGTATCTATTCCACTTTTTTCTAGCTTACTAAGAAGTAGGTTGTGGTCTACTTTGTCGAATGCCTTGCTGAAATCTAAATATATTATGTTAACAATATTTTGCTGGTCTACTAATTTAGTCACTGTGTTAAAGAATGAAATAAGATTGGTTTGTCATGATCTGTTCTTAACAAACCTGTGCTGACTGCTCATTATTATTTTACTTGTTTCTAGATGTTGGCAGATCTGTTTTTTTACTATCTTTTCCAGTATCTTCCCTGATATTGATGTTAGGCCGATTGGTCTATAGTTTCCTGGGTCTGTTTTTTTTCCTTTTTTGAAGAGGGGAACCACATCAGCTCTTTTCCAGTCCTCTGGTAGTTCCTCGGTGCTCCAGGATTTTTGAAAGATATGGTGCAGTGGTTCTCAAGTGACCTCTGCCAGCTCCTTTAAAACTCTGGGATGTCATCCATCAGGCTCCAGTGATTTGTTTTCATCAAGATCAGACAGGTGTTCTCTTACTCTTTTTTTTGCTTATTTTAACTTTTATTTCTGATCTGTCTTTTACAGTTATGTTTTTGGTGGGTTGAACTATGGTTTCTTTTTGTGTGAAGACAGATGCAAAGAATGAGTTAAGCAGTTCTGCTTTCTCTCTGTTGCCTGTTACTGCTTTGCCATATTCTCTCTTTAGTGGACCGACTGTTTTCTTGATTCTTTTCTTGTTATTTATATGTTGGAAGAAACTTTTTTTATTATCTTTGACTTTTGTTGCAAGTTTTTGTTTGTTCTGAGCTTTTGCTGTCCTGACTTCATCTTTGCAGATTCTGGCTATCTGCTGATATTCTGCTTTAGTTGTATGTCCTTCTTTCCATTTTTTGTACTTGTCCTTTTTTTCTTTCAATTTGCCAGATAGATCTTTGTATAGCCGTGCTGGTTTCTTCTTGAATTTCTTGTTTTTCTTTCTCAGTGGTATTGTGCTGGTCTGGGCTTCTATGATCATACTTTTTAGAGTTTCCCAAGATTCTTGAGTTGTTTTCCCCTTTAGGATTTTCATCCATGGAATCTTTTCCAAGTTTTCTCTGAGTTTATTGAAATCAACTCTTTTAAAATCCAAGAGTCTGGTGTCATTATGTTCTTTTTCTTGTGTTTGTGTTATGTTGAATTCTCGAATGACATGGTCACTCTCATCCAAGGTTCCTGCAGCTCCAACTCTCTCTATCATTTCTTCTCTGTTTGTAAGAATTAAGTCCAGTATGGCTGTCTCTCCAGTTTCACCCACTACCTTATGGACAACAAAGTTGTCAGCTAGGTTGGTTAGGAACTTATTTGATTTCTCACTTGGTGCAGAATTAGTTTTCCAATTGATATCAGGATAATTGAAGTCTCCCATTACCATTGTTGTGTGCTTCCTGTATATGTTTGTTAGTTGGCTGGCAAAAAGGACATCTATTTTTTTCTGCTTGATTGGGTGGCCTTTAATATACACCTATGTCCATGTCATTCTTTTTTTCTTTTATATTGACCCATATGCATTCTAGGAGGTTTTCATCTTTGGTTTCATGCATTGCTGTGACAATATAATGGTCCTTTACAAACAGTGCAACTCCCCCTTCTCCTTTATGGGGTCTGTTTTTTTTGAATAGTTTGTATCTTTCTACCAGTATGTTCCAGTCATGAGTTTCATCCCACCAAGTTTCTGTTATTCCAACTATATCATATTTACCTTCATGTATTTGTCGTTCGAGTTCACCCTGTTTGTTCCCCAGACTGTGTGCATTTGTATATGGGCACTTGAGATCTTTATATCTGACACTGTATTTACTGTCTACATAACCTGTGTTGTGCCTGCCTGTCCCTACTTTTTTGCCACTTGTTTTATTAGTGCACATGGTATGGCACTCACTATTAAATGCTTGGTTTTAGTTGGCATCAAGGTTGATAATCTTACCTGCACAAACATCTATTTTGCATGCACTGGTATTCTTATTAGTTTTAGTTTGCTGGGGACAGAGATGTTCTGAATCCATTAATTCTCTGTCCCCGCTGTTCAGCTGAAATGTTTATCCAGGAAATCTGTGATTTTAATGCCAAGTAACTCAGTCTCTTTCTTTGATGGATGCAAACCATCTCGTTTGTACAGTTTTTCATTGGACCAGCTGCAGACATCATGACTAATAAAACCAAAGCCTTCCCTTTTACACCACTCCTTTAGCCACACATTAAACTCTTGCTACACGCTGCCCTTTCCCTTTTTGTTCCTTATACACTGGTAGAACCTCTGAAAAGATAAGCCTACAGTCTATATTACTATGTTCATACCCCAAGCTCTGGAAGTCTTTCTGAACAAAAAGTACATCCTTTTGGGGACAGATCATTTGTACCAAGATGTATAATAGCATCAACATCACTGTCCTTGCTGGCATTCTTGACTATCTTAAGAATACGCTTCTTGTCTCTGCTGGCAGTAGCACCTGGTAGACACCTGACCTCTTTCAAAACCTCAGTATCCTTTCCTAAATTTACATCTCTTACAATTGAGTCCCCCACCAGAAGGAGGCTTCTCTTTTTGGATGGTCTTGCTCTTCTTGTATGACTGGTGTGTAATACCTGATTCACACTTTCTCCTTTCCAAAGTAAATTCTTCTTCTAGGACCATGATCCCCAGCTTATTTGAGTTATCATTATCACAACTACCATGACCTGTCACTTTAGAGTCCCTATTAAGGTCAGCAAGGGCATTGTATCTGTTATGCTGGGACACAGCAAAAGTTTTGAGTTTGTGGTCCACAGTTCTCACCCTGCAAGATCCCATGGTTGTCCATACTGCCCTTTCCTTTGTGGTAGTGGAGGCTGATAGCACGGCAGCTCAATAGATGGCTGGATTGGGTACCTAATTTCTGCTTGGAGAGCACAGATTAGAGATTGCATCGAGGTAATTTGTCCATGTAGACTGGTAATTTATTCTAAAGCACTAGTATTTTCCCGTGGTCTTTTATCCAACATGAAGCTTTTCTGAAGAGCCTAAAATTTTACTTTGAAGAAGCAGGATACCAAGCACAATGTCACTTTTGAGCTTTGATCTTGGAGAAGACTCCTGAGAAAACCAGGGTAGCCAAGAAAACAAATAGCTCATCAACCCAGAACTCTCATTTGAAGTGCAATTGACCATGTTCAAATCACTCTACATTAGGCATATTATATGAAGACCCAGCTCTTTGAAGAAGGCTCTAATGCTGGGAAGGTGGAAGGAAAAAGGAATGGATGTCCAAAAGCAAAGTGAATGGACTAAGCTATAGAGCAGGAGTGTCAAACTTGCATTGTCACAGTGTCATCACGTGACATATTGTGACTTTTCCCTTGTTGTTAAACTGGGCATGGGCATGGACAAGTCCAGTGCATGACACATCTGGCCTGTGGGCCATTAGTTTGACAGCGCTGCTATTAGAGGCAATGGATAAAACACTGGAACTTTGAAGGACCTGGATTTTCCCAAATAGGTTGTCCTGGAAAGAATCTATCTATTTGGTTACTAAGAGTCAACAGACATTTGATGACAGAAAATCAAAAAGATGGCTGAGTGCTACTACCTGCTATATGGTGACAAAAGAAATAAATGGAATTATGTTATTATATAATCTTCCCCTCCTCCAATATATCATCTGTAATATTATTGACAAATCATAAAGAAGTATTGATGCCTAACATCATGCTCTTGAGATATTCTCAATCGGCATGTCCACATTTAATACAGCAATTGTGAGGACTATTATTCAATCCTTGCCTAATTTCAGGATGTGCATAAATATCCAACCAATGTTTTATCCTGTTGTGTTGTATATCTATTTTTCTCATCCAGTGCGTCCATTTTAATTTACAGTTTAACATGTTTAATGGGCAAAGAATATTGGATTAATGTCAAAGGCTAAATCCTTATTAAAAACTATAAAACATAGCCTTGAAGTGTTTAAAAAAACACTGGCTGAAGCATGCTTCTGGGAAGAGGATAAATAGAAAAGGAAGACCTGTTCACTTATTATGTTTTCGTCCAATAAAAACACTCTTGAGTATCTCTAGCTATCTCTTAAAACCATGAAAGCTTTACTCTACTTGAGTTATATGCATCTTTGAAGAAGCCACATAAACTCCTCTTGTTCCAGAAAAAAAAGCAATCTTGAGGAATACACATTAAGACCATGTTATTTCATCTCAGAAGTTTGACTTGAAGGTGATTCAATCAATTTAATGAAAAAAATAAAGTGGTTAAAAAAAGTTAGATTACCAACCATCGGTTTTAGAAAGGCCAACATCAATAAACTAACGGAAATAGAGCAGAGGTTCCTTGGGAAGAAAACTTTAAAGGCCAAGGTATTGCAGCCATGTGGGACTTCTCAAAAAGAAAATAAAGGATATCTTAGTTACAAATAATAGCAACAAGGAAGAAAACAACAGACAATCAAACAGAGAACAATGCCTTTTCAAGATGCTTCTAAAGAGAAAACAACTCGGCCCCCAACATTGGATATCAACAAGGAGCAAATCCCACACTCACTAGCACTGATGATATCATCTAATTAGGTAATTAAATGTCTGCAAGCAAACAACCAAACTTGGAGAACAGCAAAGATTCCATAGTTTGATTATACTTTCAAAGCAAGGTGCTGAAGAAATCCGAAGTACTACTTCAACTAAGTACTTCCTAATGAAATTAGAAAGATTAGGAGATTTTAAAGACTTTGGCACATGCAAAAGCCCACTCTTTTGAATCACTTTAAAAGTTCAAATCAAATTTTTTCAATTTACTGGATCAATACAAAGTTTACAACCAGACTGAATTGATTTTCTGAACTGACTCAAAGGTCTGCCTCAAATAAATTCAATTTTTCAGTTCAAATACTACAGTTGGATTCATGAATGCCTATCATATATAAAATATCTTGAATTTTAAGGCCCTGTCACTGCCCAATGGATGCAAAACGGACACAACGGATGAGCAAAATGTTCCATCTGTTGTTATCCGCTCTCAAAAGGGGCAAAAATTTGCATAACCGGAGCGGATAACACGGACAGGGGGAGGACGCAGGGCGGATGGAAAGCGATGCGGAATGGAAGTCCAGCAGATGGAAGCGGATGGGAGCGGATGGCACATCCGCTAGGCTTCCGTGGGACCTCAGCAAAGCGGATGCGGAATGGATGAAGCGGATGCACAGCAGATGAACAGCGGATGAAGCGGATGCAGAGTGGAAGCCTAGCGGATGCACAGCAGAAGCCTAGCGGATGCCGAGCATTAATTGCGCATGCGGGGAGGATGCATTGCGTCAGCCCCGTGGATATAACGGAAGCAGCTCGGAAGCAGGTCACCATTCAGAGGAAAGACCTGCTTCCAGACACATTGACTGCCTTGCCTGTCCTGCCTGCATGTCTGCCTGCATGTCTGCCTGCAAGCCTTGCTGCCATCCTCCCTGCCAACCTTGCTGCCAGCCTTGCTGCCAGCCTCCCTGCCAGCCTTTCTGTCTGCCTGCCTGCCAGTCTGTCGGCCAGCCTTGATGCCAGCCTCCCTGCCAGCCTTGCTGTCTGCCTGCCTGCCAGCCTTGCTGCCAGCCAGTCTGCCTGCCAGCCTTGCTGCC
>BLBF01000020.1:11555119-11590153 GCA_015471245.1 Laticauda colubrina | reverse complement strand
TGTAGTGTTGTTAAAGTTGTAGCAACGTTTCAGCAGAATCTCATCTGCCATCATCCGGCTTCTGTATGGATGTGTGTCTCACAGCTTTTGGTTTAGCGAAGGAGAAAAAAGTCATGATTCATCACGTGACAACAACAATTTGACAACACGAGTTTGACACCCCTGATATACAGTGTAGTTTATGTACATGGCATGGGGCACTGTCATGTCCCTGTCAGAGTCTGAATCCAAGGAGGAAAATGAACAGCTGACAGGGATTGGGAGTGTGGCTCCATTAGCTATGGAGGAAACTGGGGAAGGGGAAAGTTCAGCTGGGCAGAGCAGGGGAGAGGAGAACAAGAGAGAGGAGAACAAAAGAAAGGAGTTCAGAGAAAGACCCAGGCCAACCCTCTCTTCATCCTAGGGCATGTAGGGAGGAAAGGAGAAGAAAGCAATATGAGTTGTATGTCTTATGGGGGAGGAAAGGGCCCTAATTCCCTTCATTAGCCACAGCTGGGAAGAGAGTTTAAAAGAGATGCATGCTGAGTTCAGCAGCTGCTGGGTGCAAACATGAATTTATCTTGTGTTGACTTTGCTTATCTGTATTCCTGGCGTCTTCCCAACCGTATTGAGATTGCCATGCCTTCATGTCTGGAATTGTTGCTCCTGCCCTGCTGGACTAATTACCTCATTTTGCCTTGATTGGACTTATAGTTACAGTATTTGTTGACCACGTTTTGGACCAAAGGCTGTTCCTGGTACAGTTTCTCCAACCAGAAGGTAACCAGGACATTGGGGGCAGAGTTGGAGCTAATCAAGGGACACCTATTGATTATCTGACTGTGTTGCCTTTGTGCCACACCTCAGGTCATCACGGGCACTTAGACTTTCAACCAAAGCTTGGTCTTTATTATCTTACGGGAAGAACATAATGAAGCTTTCTTGTGTTGATGGTGGGAAGGAACTGGGTTTAGCAACCCTCCCACCCAGTGCCAATATTTCCCACATGTTGAAAAGAAGTATGGTTGGTACATTGGTTCTTGCATGACTTAAAATCCTGAGTGTGCAGGGGTTCTAAGTCCTATATGGAGATGACATCTATTCAACAAGAGAAACCAAGGTTTCTTATTCTCCTAACTTTAACTGCTGGCCATGCTTGAGAATCTGCAACATAAAATATCTATCTGAAATTGTATATGTTTGCAGATGTAGAAAGAAATGTTACTTAACATAAATTATTAATAATATATGCTAAAATCTGCCTTGTAGTTTCTCTAAAGCTTTTTTGTGTCTCCAAATGAAGGTATTCTTTTTTTCTAAATTCATCTTCAGGTTACTTGAAAATTGTGTTTTTGAGCTTATTGTGTATCTGGGGAAGGTGTGGAGTGTTGTTGGTGATATGATTTTATGAATCAAATCAGACACTTTCCCGGCTCTTTACGCATCTCCATCCGAAGAAGTCCAGCAGGAAGAAACTTTCCACAATATATTTTTTGGAATTTAATTAATGCACAAGAAGTTGCAGATCATGGACAAAATAATTATAAAATAGAAGAAAGAACACCCAATGCAGGAGTGGGATTCTACCAGTTCACACCTATACGCTAGAACTGATTGTTAAAGCCGATGTCACACTGAACCAACGGATGCAAAGAGGATGTAAAACGGATAAAAAACCTTGCCATCCTTTGGTTAATGCGATGTATCCGTTCTGTACTCACTGCCTCCGTTTTGCTTCCTCTCTATCCATCCAGCATCCGTTTTTGGACGTTTCATCCGCTCCAAAAGTATTGAGCTGCCTAAAACTTTTGCACGGAAAATGTATCCAGTGCGTCCATTCTGCATCCGCTACGCATCCACAATGCATCCGTTACGCATCCGCGATATCCGCTATGCATCCGCAACGCATCCGCGTAAAGTGCATCCTCCTGGACGCAGGGAGGAAGCGGAACGGACGCAGAACGGATGCAGAACGGATGCCTAGTGGATGCAGAACGGAAACAAAGCATTTAAAACGGAAAAAACATTTGCAGAGGGGACCTATCTCGGATATTAAGGATGTCTAGAGGATGCCTACAGGATGCCTAGAGGATGCCTAGAGGATGCCTAGAGGATGCCTAGCGGAAAACCTATACTGCCTATAAAAAGGGGGAGCAACTCACCCGAATCGCACTTTCAGAACAGCAGCCCAGTGCTGCAGACCTCTGCAGCCTTCATCTGCCTCTTCCTCTTCCACAGCATACAGTCATGTCCACCATGGATTGTAACAAAGTCCTTTCGGCAGCCACCATCGTTCTGCAACAGTGCGAAGCCATCTACAGGTTCTGTGAACACTAATGCGAGAAGAAAAGGAGCCACCCAAAAAGAGTCTGGGTCCGAAGATGGTTCACCAGAAGAGCAGAGGACGGACTGTACAACAAGCTGATGGTGGAGCTCAGGAGCGAAGACACTCAGGTGTTCCAGAACTTCATGAGGATGCCTCCAGCCATGTTTGACGAAGTTGTGCAGCGGCTGACACCCAGGTTGATCAAGGCAAACACCAGCTTCCGGCCCAGCCTGGAACCTGGGCTCAAGGTGGCACTGACTCTGCGCCACCTGGCCTCAGGGACCTCCTACAGGAGCATGCAGAACGGCTGGAGGGTGCCATCCAACACCATCAGCATTGTGGTCAGAGAAGTGGTGCAGGCCATCATCAAAGAATACAAGGAGGAGCTCCTCCAGTACCCCTCCACTGAAGAAGGATGGAAGAAAGTTGCAGAGCAGTGCTATCAGAAGTGGAACTTACCACACACCATTGGAGCCATAGATGGCAAGCACGTGGCCTGCAAAGCTCCAGCCAAGTCGGGGTCCACTTATTTCAACTACAAGGGCTTCTTCAGCATCATCCTCTTCGCCATGGTCGATGCTGACTACAAGTTCATGTACATCAATGCTTCAGGCAACGGTTCATCTTCGGATGCCCAGGTATACAACGCCAGTCATCTCAAGGAGGGGCTGGAATGCAACCTCATTGTGGGCTTCCCAGATCCAGAACCCCTGCCCAACAACACACAAGATGTGCCCTACTTCGTCGTGGGGGATGACGACTTCTCCCTCACAACCTACCTCATGAAGCCCTACACCTCCAGACTCCTCACTCATGAAGAGAGGATCTTCAACTACAGGCTGTCCAGGGCAAGGCGGGTGGTGGAGAACGCCTTTGGCATCCAGGCCAACAGGTTCCAGGTACTTCTCACCACCATGCAGCATTGCCCAGAGACCGTGAGGAGGATCGTGGAAGCTTGCTGCATCCTGTACAATCTCATGTGCACCCTCTACCCAGTCTTGCAGAACAGGCTTGTGGACCTCCAACAAGCCAATGGGGACATGGAGCCTGGGGAATGGAGGCAAGGGCGAAACCTGATAGACACTGTGGATGTGCAAGGCCCCAACAGAGCTTCACGTGAAGGGAAGAAGCAGCGCAACCTCCTGAGACACTGGTGCAACTCCCCAGCTGGAGCAGTGGAGTGGCAAGACAGGATGGTAGATGCTTAATGGATGCTTCCTTCAGCCTGTCTCATTACACAGATGAGATTGGGCCATGTATGTTTGGTTGGCCTACAATGAACAGGGCGTTTAATAAAGAGTTGTGTTTATGTTGACATGTGTGGATAATTATTACATTATTGTTGATAATAAAGGGCCTTAGGTGTGGCACCTGGGAGGGTGGACCATACAGTCCCACTATGCTTGCACTGGAGGTTTATCTATCCCACAGCTATTACCCATCCCAAAGGTATCCTAATCCATCCCACAGCTATCTTAACCCATCCCACAAGCATGCAAAGGCTTAAACCATTTCTAAAAGTTTCCACCAAGACTTTATTAAAAAAAAAAAAAAGAAATGAAGCAAGTGTGTGAATCAAAAATAGACTTTACTAACAACAAGCTATAAGACAAAAAAAGAGTCTCTGGCACTCCTCTTGGTCGCTCAGTCTCAGGGGTGAAGGGTCCAGGTGCTGTGGAGGTGGCTGGTGCTGGAGTGCTTGTCATCAGCTCCTCCTCCAGAAGCAGAAGCAGCAGAAGCGCCAGCCCCAGAAGAGCGAACCCATGCTGCAGAAGCCCCAGCAGAACCAGAATGAGGGCCAGGGGGCGGGATGGTAGCCCTGTCCCTCTTGCAAGGGCTGGCAGCAGATGGCTGAGGCTTGCTGTGCTTCCGCATGGTTGTGAGGATGCTGGCTGGCAGGGAGGCTGGCAGGAACCAAGGCTGGCAGAAAGGCTGGCAGGAAGGCTGGCACCAAGGCTTGCAGGCAGGCTGGCAGGCAGGCATGCACCAAGGCTTGCAGGCAGACACGTACCAAGGCTGGCAGGAAGGCTGGCAGGCAGACATGAACCAAGGCTGGCAGGAAGGCTGGCAGGCAGACATGAACCAAGGCTGGCAGGGAGGCAGGCAGCAAGGCTGGCAGGCAGACCGGCTGGCAGCAAGGCTGGCAGGGAGGCTGGCAGGGAGGCTGGCAGCAAGGCTGGCAGCAAGGCTGGCAGGCAGACATGCAGGCAGGGCAGGCAGGGCAGCCGATGTGTCTGGCAGCAGGTCTTTCCTCTGAATGGCGACCTGCTTCCGAGCTGCTTCCGTTATATCCACGGGGCTGACACAATGCATCCTCCCCGCATGCGCAGTGAATGCCAGGCATCTGTTAGGCTTCCGCTGTGCATCCGCTAGGCTTCCGCTCTGCATCCGCTTCATCCGTTCGGCGTCCGCTCTGCATCCGCTGTATCCGTTCTGCATCCGCTTCGCTGAGCCCCCCCCCGGAAGCCCTGTGGATGTGCCACCCATTCCCATCCGCTTCCATCGCTGGGCTTCCATTCCGCATCCGCTTTGCATCCGCCCTGCGTCCTCCCCACATCCGTGTTATCCGCTCCAGTTATGCAAATTTTTGCCCCTTTTGAGAGTGGATCACAACGGATGGAACATTTTTCTCGTCTGTTGTGTCCGTTTTGCATCCGTTGGCCAGTGTGACATGGGCTTTACATTCTAAGCAATTCAGAGAACTGGTTGTTAGAAAAAATTCCTAGCCTAATCCTATAAGGAAGGCAGGAAGGAAACATTCTGGTGTTGCTTACAGAAACTGCCTCTCCTGATTACATTCTTGGCAGGACTAGACCTCCTGTCTCTGGAACTTCTCTGGAGTTTTTTTTCCCTCCTTTGTTGGTACTTTGCTTGTGTGGAGTGACCATTCAAATTTACAATGGCACTGAAAAAAGTAACTTATGATCGTTTTCTCACTTACAACTGTTGCAGCATCCCCACAATCACAAGAGGCCAGGCGATGAAATACGTGCCTCGATGTGAGTGATATTGAGTTGGCCACATGCAGCCAATAACATCACCACCAAGCCATGCCCACCAACTAAGCCACGATCACAAAACTGGTTGTTAAAAAAATTGAATCCCACCCCTGACCCAATGCACAAGTTGGCTTCCTTGTAGCTAAACAAATTCAAAACAAATGCATCTCACCAACATTCTCCTCCTGTGTTCAGGAAAATTTGAAAGCAAATTTTCTTTCATATCCTGAATGGGAAGTGATCATGGAAAAAAAATGCAAGAGGGTTTTTATGTGCAGCATTATAGTATTTAGTGTGTTTATTTATGCTGGCAATTATCACTGTAAAACTGTACAGAAAGCAGGTGTCCTGTCTGCCAAGCAGCAAGGGAGGATAAATGAATGTTATTCATGACAGCCAGAGTAGATGCCCAAAAAGGAAAGAGAAAAGAATAAATAAATTAGGTAAAGGAGTGAGGGAAAGCCAAACTGGATTGATTGAAGAGACCACGATGTAAAACAGATGGCAAATTTCTTCAGAAAGAACTTTCAGCTGCATGCAAATACAGTTAAATGCTGTATATATACCTGTAATTTAGCTTTTCAATACCTGAGTATTTTGTTCATTATAAAAATAAAACAAAGTTTATTTTTAAAACTCTCAAACACTTTCAAAATGAAATCAGAACTCATCCATTCTTACAATGGTGTGAAAGAGAGTTGCCCCATCAAGGTAACATGTATTTCTTAAAAACAGCATAATTACATTTTAAAAACAGATTATCCTGAGAGCGGCTTCCAGGTGAAAATTGGAAGGTTTGGGTATGATTTAGTTTGAAACTAAGGCTCAGGTTTGGTTTCAAGAAAATAAACGATGATGGGGCTGTGGCTGAGTTAGAACCCTGTTGGTTAATACTCATTACATCATCCATGCATCATTCCAATCCTAATCCTTCATAAAGATTTGTAATTGTTTTAAAACTGATACATTTAAAAGATGAAAGTGAGTCAAAATATATATGTAGCATCACCTATGTCATCATAACAAAAATGTAAAACTTTATAAAAGTATAGTTTTTGAGAGTCAGTAATGGTTATGGTGCTGGACTGGCACCGCAGAGACCCAAGTTCAAATCTACTGTTGCCCCACTCTCAGCCAAACCTTCCTCATAGGATTGTTGTTGTGGAAAAACTAGGAAGACAAGGCACTAAGTATGCCATCTTGAGCTCTGGAAGAAAAGGAGGGAGGGAGGGAGGAGGAGTTCTTGACTTATGATTTACTACCATAAAGATCATGATGATTCACTTAAGGACCACTGTAAAAAGGTTGTAAAATAAGGTCAACAGTCATGTTGTGACTTGCATAATAACTGACATGACTTGCAATTGTTATTTGGGGCTCAGTTTTGGGCATCAGTCAGATAGATAGATAGATAGATAGATAGATAGATAGATAGATAGATAGATAGATAGATAGATAGATGATAGATGGATGGATGGACGGACGGACGGACGGACGGATGGACGGACGGATGGACGGACGGACGGACGGACGGATGGACGGACGGATGGATGGACGGACGGACGGACGGATGGATAGATAGACAGACAGCAGATGATGAATATAAGTTAGATAGTAAATAAATAAATTTAACTAATCTTAATCTGTCATTCAGTCAGTAAAATAAGAAACGTTAGGTTTAGAGTGCAGGGACTGGCAGGATTTAACATATCTGCTTTCTTGTTAAGGGAACTTTAATGTTGGCTTTTCTCCAGCCATGTATGATTTCTAAACAAATTAAGAAGAAGGTGGGGAGAATCACTAGGCATTTTTGTAATGAGAGTAGCTGCCAAATAGCTATTATTCTAACCTTGACAAAACATTTTTACATCAGAGATAATGGATATTCTTGCATAAATGGACTGTGACTGCTTCTTAAATTTATTCCAAAAATACTTAATTAGGCTCTTCAGAGGTTGAAATAATGAAGCTGTGTGATACAGGGTTCACTGTAACCTAACTGGACAGCTCTGTGGACTTTTTTCTTTTCTTGTAAGAGGGTTTTTTTTTTTTAAAAAAAAAGGTTAAGCCAGAAAACTCACATTTCTATGGAGATGGCTTTTGTAAGCCAGGTGAAAATGATACCTCAGTATGTAGAAAGAATAGAACGAGCCTTTAGCCTTTCATCTTTCTATTGTTGCACACACTGTTTGTCAATTTCAAAATGATGAAGGGATTATGTTTTTGAAGTTCAGAAATGCAGAGTGAAATTTGAAAGGTTTTTAGTTATTACATTCCAAATGCAGGATGACTGACTGAAATAGCCTGACTATGACCAGGATGGATATAATTGAGACAGGTGGTTGACTTACAAGACATCTAGGATCACATTAAAATGATGGCTGAATGTAGTTTTGTTTTGTAAAAATTTATCTGGTGTACATAGTTATTAACATAACCATTTTTGTGTTAAGAAATGGCTTTCAGTGTAGCCTGTCTCTCTGTGCTCGATTCCAAAGACTGTAGCCTTGGTTTAGTATTTGTATTTAATAAATATTAAATTTGGTCACATAGTCAGCCAGATGTTTAGTCTGGATTTGGCATCTTTATTGATTTATTTATTTTATATTGTCAAGCAATTATTAGATAACAGGTATAAGTATAAACATAGTTATAAATACATGAAATGGATATGAATTTTTTTTAAAAAAAAGAAACAATAGGACAGAGACGGTAGGCACATTAGTGCACTTATGCATTCTGTATTATCTGTATTAACCAGTCCTTCCCAAGGACCTGGAGTAGACAGATTGTTAATGTTTGATGGTATTAAGGGGAATGTAAACTGCCTTTTGTAACTGCTATTTCTTGCAGATATTCCAATACACCGTTGTTGCTACTTTGTCATGTTGTTGTTTGTAGTCAGTCTGTGTGATTTTCTTATAGCTGCTAATCAGGTGATCCATTGTTTCTTAACAGAGGGATACAATCAAGATCAAGTGAGGTACTAATACCACTTTATAAAGCCTTTGCAAAGCCATACCTAGAGTACTGCATCCAGTTTTGGTCACCACACTAAAAAAGATGTTGAGATTCCGGAAAAAGTGCAGAGAAGAGCAACAAAGATGATTAGAGGACTGGAGGCTAAAACACACAATGATCGGTTGTAGGAACTGGGCTTGGCTAATCTAGTAAAGAGAAGGACCAGGAGAGGCATGATAGCAATCTTCCAATATTTGAGGGGCTGCCACAGAGAGGAAGGGGTCAAGCTATTTTCCAAAGCACCTGAAGGCCAGACAAGAAATTATGGATGGAAACTGAACAAGGAGAGATTTAACCTGGAAATAAGGAGAAACTTTCTGACAGTGAGAACAATCAACCAATGGAATAGCTTGCCTTCAGAAGTTGTGGAAGCTTCACCACTGGAAACTTTCAAGAAGAAACTGGACTGCCATTTGTCAAAAATGGTGTAGGGTCTGCTTGGGACAGGGGGTTGAACTAGATGACCTACAAGGCAGGGGTGGGATTCAATTTTTTTAACAACCGGTTCTGTGGGCATGGCTTAGTTGGTGGGTGTGGCTTGCTGGTGATGTGATTGGGTGGGTGTGGCCAACTCAACATCACTCACAACAAGGGGCTCTTCTCTTCACCTGGCCTCTCATGATTGTGGGGATGCTTAAGTGTGAAAAATGGTCATAACTCACTTTTTTCAGTGCCATTGTAACTTTGAATGGTCATCAGTTTTAGACCAAAATTCAAAAAGAGTGTGTAAACTCACGTTCAAATGTCAATCTTTCTAGCTAGCCAAGAAGCCTTGCTGAATGTCACTCTTCTTGGTTCTTTGTCATTAAAAGCTTCTTTCTGGCAGCTCTGCTTCATTATTCAATTATTTCTTCAAAGTGCTAACTCCAACAGGGGAGTATTTCCTTCCAACAGCAGTGTAAAAAGCTTAAAATAACTCTTCCCCTTTAAGAAAGTACCAGCAAAGAAAAAAAAACTTTGGAGACAGTAGGTCTAGGCATACTGCCAACAATGCAAGAAGAGTGGAAAAAAACAAAAGGAGATTTATTCCAACAACCAGTTCTCCGAACTGCTTAGAAAGTTAACAACCGGTTCTAGTGAATAGGTGAGAACCTGTAGAATCCCACCCCTGCTACAAGGTCCTTTCTAGCTCTTTTAATCTGTAATCTTCAGCTTCTTTGCAGAGACTTTATTTGCTGTCTGTTGCTGTCTTCTCAATTTGGTTTTATATGCATTTATTTTTAAGGCCTTCAGTTTTCCTACTCTCAGCCATTGCCAGGCCATGTTAGCAGCTTTGACTATTAACTTTTTTAATATGAAGAACATGGAATATTTTGTCTTGCTATGTCTCTTTTTTATTCTTCATTTGGTCTTTTTTGTAGTCCAGTTCGGTCTCTCCGGTACACAGTAAGCTTTCACGTTAGAATCTTTCAAACCAAAGTTTGTTTAACTATAGCTTGTTATATAAGCCACAATGCTTGAGTCCCAAGCATCACAAAACACACTAATCCAAATAAATATATCACTTTGTGGCTTATTAGCCTAGATTTTTCATAATCAGATCAAGAAGCTCAAAAAGCAAGATAATAAGCAATAACAGGTACTAGGATAAAAATACATTGCAAATCTCACTAAAAACAGGGCATCTCTTGTGGGATTATTGATTCTTCTGAGTGTGATAGTATTCTTGCAAACATTTCATTGCCTAACTAGGTAATATCATGAGTGCTAGAATAAGATGAGAATGGGATTGGCCATCAGTATGTGGAGGGGCTGATCCCAAATTGCACCAAGAGATAATGGTGTTGTCTAAGGACTGGTAATGATGCTTTTGAAGTCATGGACATTAAATGATTTACTACTTTAATGTGGAGCAGGATTAGTGTCAGGTAGATCAGAGTGGGAATCAACTCCACAGAAAAGCTAAAACTGCTTTTATTGAAGGTGGCTATAACAATAGAATTTTGCAAGCCTGATAGCTCTATGCTTCCTTCTCCCTCTTATAGCAATAGCAATAGCACTTAGACTTATATACTGCTTTATAGTGCTTTTCAGCCCTCTCAAAGCAGTTTACAGAGTTAGCATATTGCCCTCAACAATCTGGGTCCTCATTTTACCCACCTCGGAAGGACGAAAGGCTGAATCAACCTTGAGCCTGGTAGGATTGAATCTGTCAAATTGCAGTAGGAGTAGCTTTCAGTACTGCACTCTGCACCACCGAGGCTCCCTGTATGAATTAAATAAGTATGAATTATACTGTATGAATTAAATAAGTGTCTGCCTGAACCTTTTTTGTGACCTTCTGCTTGTGAATTTAAGATATGTTTTTTTTTTCATTATTTAGTAATGGAGTTTACATATCTCCATCAAGGTCATCTTCCTCATTCTCTATAATAAGTGAATTTTAAAAATGCAACTGAGTTTATTATACTAGTCCAGAGTATTTCTGCTTTAGAAGAAAGGATTTATAATATTGTTAACCTCTTTGGTCTGTGCAGAAGCTTTTTTGGAAAGTTAAGATTTGGTAATCCAACATTAACAGCATCATTGTTATCCTCCAAGAAAACAACCAAGCTCAGAGAACCCCAAGAACCCCATAATTCAACTCTGAGCTACAAATACACTTTTCTATGAGTATTTCTTCCCAGCCAATGTATAAAAGGAATATTTTTTGGAGAAAGACAGAGGAAGAGTGAAAGAGAAATACGACCTGATACTTATCAGCTGAACAGAAACTTCAATACTATGGTTATGGAATACTCTTTTAATTGTTTGATTGCAGCGGTCACGCATATAAAGCCCTACAAAGATTGCCAGTTCCAATAATCAAAACTTGGACTATTCCCTGGACCAGATTGTGGGATTTAGGGCAGCTTTGCACATTCTCATGCAGAAAGGTATGAGATATACGAATCTATCAGTTAGTGATTCCAGTCATAATAAGCTTCCCTTTCTGAAAATAAAATAAAACAAAATAACAATTTAGTTCATTGTTAGAATCTAGCTCATTGGAACCTTTAAAAAAACTTGCATGCAGATTCTTTAGTTCTTGCCTGCAGTCTGAAGAACAAATAGAAAAGAACGTCACCTTTATAAGGTCAAAGAAAAAAGGAGGTGGATGGGTAGGACCCAGCTCAACTATGCATTAGCTCTGCTGTCCATACGTAACCTTTTAAAGCAACCATCTATTCATCAAAAGCTATTCATAAAAGCAACATTCAAAAAATGTCATTTTGAATTGATGTTTTGAAAAACACAGATTATGATCAAAAGTGCAAAAGGGCAGCAGGGGCTTAAACAAATAATAATGCAAAGATCTCCCATTGTGTGCTCCCAGCTTATGACAAGTCATGTCATGTCAGCCATGTGATATTCGATTCTGCATGGTCAAACAATATTAATGCATTTCATCCTCTCTCTCTCTCTCCCTCCCCCCCCCCCCCCCCCTCCCTCTCTCTCTCTCTCTCTCTCTCTCTCTCTCTCTCTGCCACTTGTGTGATTCGAATGTTATAGTGTAATGAAAATGAACAGGGGGAAAGGACAAACTAAAAGAAGTCTGATTTCTGTTTGCTGGTTTAAACGTCCTTCCAGGGACTTAAAAATGAAGTGTACCTCTTCTTGACTTCTACAAATCATAATACAGGTAGTCCTTGACTTACGGCCACAATTTACATGAGAATTTCCATTGGTAGTTGTTAAGCAAGCCGTGCCTGATCTTTTGACCCTTTTTTGCCATGGTTTTTTAAGCATTCTTCAGTGAATCATCCAGATGTTAAACACATCCCATGAGTTTGCTTGTCAGAAACTGGCTGGGAAGCTTTTAAAGAGCGATCACAAAATCTTGGGACAGTGCAACTGTCATACTTCAGTTATTCAGTTGTTAAAATGAATAGTTGTAAGTCAAGAACTACCTATAATACAATCCTATATTGGTATATAACTGGCTAGTATGTTAGTAAAATGTTGATTTTATAAGTGCTAAAATGTCAACCAATTATGAAACAACCTTATGTAAATATGGGAAAATATGAAGGTATAAACAGGAGAATCCTGGATTCTCTCTGAGCTTGGTTGTTTTCTTGCAGATGTTTCATTAAGGCCCTGTCCCACTGCACTTATGGATGCAAAGAGGATGTAAAACATTAAAAAAAGCTTGCCATCCATTGGAAAACGTTATGCATCCATTGTGTACTCACTGCATACATGTTTCATACGCTCTATCCATCAAGCATTTGTCCACTGAGATTTCATCCACGCAAGAAGTTTTGAGCTGCACAAAACTTTGTGAACGGATGAACTTTCCGCCACGTACGATGTACATCTGCGACATATATGGGCAACAAATGTTCTATGTCCGTTATATTCTGTTAAACGTCCGCTGTATCCTCTCTGAATCCTCTGGCCATCCCCTCAACTCACATCCGCTTCAGTTGAAAACAGAAAGAGGGAGGAAACAAAAGGTACACGGAACATCTACACAGCGTTAGTAGCACGGAAATAGAAAGGATGTAAGCGTATGAATCTCGTATATAAAGTATTCAAAATGGACAAAACGTTTGTATCTGGGTAGTATCTCGCATATTTAGGATATCTGGAGTATGTCTAGAGTATGTAGAAGAACACCTAGCGGACAACCGATATTTTCTACAAAAAGGGGGAGAAAATCATCTGGATCTCAGTATGAGTCCAGCAGCCGTGGTGTACAGACCTCTTCAACCTAGGTCTTGGTCTTCAACATCATCAATTGTTCTCCACCATGGATGATGAAACAGTCCATATGATAGCTATACTCATTCATCATCAGAACCAAAACCTGTTCAGACTGTTTCAAGTTTTATACAGAAGGAGAAGAAGGAGACGTCCAAGAGCTGTGTAGATCCGAAGATGGATCGGGAGAAGAATGGAATTTGGACTGTATGACCAGTTGATGGTGGAGCTGAGGAATGAAGACCCTCGTGCATTCCAGAACTTCATGAGGATGCCACCAGCCATATTTGACAAACTTGTAGAGCGTCTGAGACCCAGGTTGACCAAGCCTAGCACCAACTTCCATCCCAACCTGGACCCTGGACTGAAGGTGGCACTGACTCTGCGCCACCTGGCCTCTGGAACCACATACAGAAACATGCAGTATGCGTGGAGTGTGCCACAAAACAGCATAAGCAAAGTCGTCAGAGAAGTGGTGCAGGCCATCATTAAAGAATATGTGGAGGAGTTCCTCAAGTGCTCCACCACTGAACAAGGCTGGAGAAAACTTGCAGAAGAGTGCTATCAGAGGTGGAATTTTCCCCACACTGTTGGAGCCATAGATGGGAAGCACGTGGCCTGCAAAGCTCCAGCAAACTCAGGGTCCACTTATTTCAACTACAAGTGCTTCTTCAGTATCATCCTCTTTGCCATGGTTGATGCTGACTACAAGTTCATCTACATCGATGCTTCAAGCAACGGGTCAGCTTCAGATGCCCAGGTATACAACGCAAGTGACCTCAAGGATGGGCTGGAATGCAACCTCATCATGGGTTTTCCAGATCCAGACCCCCTACCCAATGACACACAAGATGTGCCCTACTTCATCGTGGATGATGAGGCCTTCTCCCTCAGAACCTACCTCATGAAGCCCTACACTTCAAGATACCTCACCCGTGAAGAGAGGATCTTCAACTACAGGCTGTCCAGGGCAAGATGGGTGGTAGAGAACGCCTTTGGCATCCTGGCCAACAGGTTCCAGATACTTCTCACCACCATGCAGCATAACCCAGAGACTGTGAGGAGCATTGTGGAAGCTTGCTGAATCCTGCACAATCTCATGCGCACCCGCTACCCAGTGTTGCAGAACAGGCTTGTGGACCACCAACAAGGGAATGGAGACATGGAGCCTGGTGAATGGAGGCAACGGCAAAACCTGATCAACACTGTAGATGTACAAGGCCCCAACAGAGCTTCACGTGAAGGGAAGAAGCAGCGCAACCTCCTGAGACACTGGTGCAACTCCCCAGCTGGAGCAGTGGAGTGGCAAGACAGGATGGTAGATGCTTAATGGATGCTTCCTTGAGATTGTCTCATCACACTCATGAGATTGTGCCATGTATGTTGAGTGACCTTACAATGAATAGGGCATTAATAAAGAGTTTTGTTTATGTTGAAATGTGTGGATCAATGATTAAATTGTTATTGATAATAAAGGGCCATAGGTGTGGCACCTGGGAGGGTGGACCATACAGTCCCACTCTGCTTGCACTGGAGGCTTATCTATACCACAGCTATTACCCATCCCACAGCTATTACCCATCCCACAGGTATCCCTGCCCATCCCTTAAGCATGCAAAGGCTTAACCATTTTCTAAAAGTTTCCACCAAGACTTTATTAGGTAAAAGAAATGAACCAAGTGTGTGAAGCAAAGAAAACCTTTATTAATAACAGTAAAGTGTAGGACTTTATTTAAAAAGCAAAAGGAACCAAGAAAAGTGTCCCAAGCAATGATAAAGTCAACCGGTAACAATTCAGTCTCTGGCAATGTTCTCAGTCACTCTGAGGCATGTCCATGGTCTCAGGTGTAAAGGGGACAGGGACTGTGGAGGTGGCAGCAGCTGGAGTGCTTGTCTGAGGCGCCATTGGGGTGCCTGGCCCCGAGAGGACAACAGGAGATGGTGTGTTCAGGAAGGTCTCAGAAAGCTGGCTGAGTCCTGTGAGGTTGAGAGGCCCTTCATCCAGGACCTGGGATGTCAGGCACAGGACCGATGATAGATGTTCTGAGTCCGGGCTTGGCTGTGGGGTGGAGAAAGGAGGAGTGTAGTGGGGATGTCTGGTATGCAGCTGGGCGAGGTGAGGCATCTGTGGCATGTGAGGAAACATCTGTGGCATCTGTGGCATCTGTGACATCGGTGGCATTGGTGACATCGGTGGCATCGGTGACATCGGTGACATCGATGACATCGATGACATCGGTGACATCGATGACATCGGTGGCATCAGTGGCATCTGTGGCGTTGGTGGCATCTGTGGCATTGGTGGCATCGGTGGCACCTGTGTCATCCGAGGAACCTGTGCCTGGACTGGGAAGGGCTGCCTGTGCTGCTGGAACTCCTGGTAGCCATAGCCTTGGTAGGAGAGGGGCTGTTGAAAGCCTTGGAAGGGCTGTGACATCGGCTGGGGTGGAGGAGAAGACCTGGACTGGGTGGGGTCAAGTTCAGCTGGGCCTGGAGGGTGGTGCAGCAGCATCGTGATCCACTCCTTCATCACCTGGTACTGGGGCTCGGGCATGTCCATGAGGGTCTGGGTCATGTAGGTGAGGAAAGGCTTGCAGTTTGAGGATGGAATTTCGAAGTGTACCAACTGAGAGAGGAGATCTGCGCTGTTCTTGATGGTGTCCCTGAACTCCAGTAGGACAGTGTGGTGCTGTCCCTCCAGTCTGCCTCTTTGCCTGCTTTCTGTGGAGGTGGAGCTGAGGGTGGGTGTGGGTTGGTCCCTGGTGGTCGCTCCTACTTCTTGCTCCATGTGTGTGAGAGAATCCTCCACGTCCTCCGGCACAGGGTGTGCAGCTGTTGAGGGGATCTCTGTCACGGGGCGCTCTGTGGACACCTGCCCAGACACGGTCGCTGTCTCCTAGCCAGAAGAGGACTGGCTGTCTGTGGGCTGCCTGAGAGTGAGGGTAGACAGAGGGGCTGCTCCTCGGTGGTGGACCTCACCCTCCAGGTAGCTGCACTTTGCCATGACATAGGTCTCCCAGTTGGTGAGCTTGACTGAGGCCTGGCCAGACTTCTTCAGGTGCAGCTTCCCGTACCAGGTGTGCATATGCTTCCACAACCCGAGGAGGGCATCTGAAGTGTAGCCCAGGCTCTCCGCCTTCTTTCTCCAAGCTGCCTGCTTTTGCTTGGTGTCTCGATAGAGCCTGTGGCCCTTCCTCCACATATACCCGTTCTCCCTCAGCCACTCCAGCACCTCCTCCTCATGCTCCTCTGCGATGGAGTACTGCTTCCTCTCTCTCTTCTCCTTCTCCTTGTCTTGCCTCTTCCTCCCCCTGGCAGGGCCTTCATCATCAGGGCTTTCAGGGCTTTGGGGCTGGTCCACCACAGCAGCAGCAGGAGAAGCAGCAGGAGAAGCAACACCAGCAGAGTCAGCACCAGCAGAAGCACCAGCACCAGGAGCAGCACCAGTAGAAGCACCAGCACCAGCAGAGTCAGCACCAGCAGCAGAAGAAGCAGCAGCACCAGCACCAGCAGCAGAAGAAGCAGAAGCAGCAGCACCAGCAGCAGCAGAGTCAGCGCCAGGGGGTGGGATGGTGGATCTATCCCTCTTGCCAGGGCTGGCAGAAGATGGCACAGGCTTCCTATTCTTCCCCATGATGAAGATGTCTGTGATGAAGATGTCTGTGATGAAGATGTCTGTGATGAAGATGTGTCTGGCAGCAGGTGTTTCCTCTGAATGCTGGCCTTGTGTGAGCTGCTTCCTTTTATATCCGTGGGGCTGATGCAATGCATCCTCCCTGCATGCGCAGTGATCCGCTAAGCATCTGCTATGCATCCGCTATGCATCCGCTACGCATCCGCTCTGCATCTGCTTCATCCGCTCTGAATCCGCTCTTTCCGTTACGCGTCCGCTTTGCTCTGCTACCCCGGAAGCCCTGCGGATGTGCCATCCACTTCCATCCGCTTTCATTCGCTAGGCTTCCGTTGAGCATCCATTTTATATCCGCGATACGTCCTCCCCCTGTCCGTTGTTGTCCACTCTCTTTATGCAAATTTGGGGCACTTTTGAGAGCAGATAACAACGGATGGAAAATTTGCTCATCCGCTGTGTCCTTTTTACGTACGTTTTGCATCCGTCGGGCGATGTGACCTGGCCTTAAATATTTAAGAATCTTTCAGAGTATCTCAAATGAAGGGAATTGTGCTCTCCAGAGATTAGAGTCCTAAAACATTACATCCAGAAGTTGCTATGTATTTGAGCCTACACCAAAACTGGAAAGAAGAAAATATATTTAACTTGTTTCATGAAGTATTCAACCCTATACTTCTCGAATTACTCTAGCAATTAAAGAGTAAGGCTCATAGTCCCTAGAGTTGGTAGACTTCAGTGCTGGTTGTCAGTGGCAGCTTTCCTTTCCTTGTAAATTATGGAATTCCTCCTTCCTGTATATCTATTAATTCACTCTCGTTCTCTGCCATGTTTCATTTGTAAAAATGCTTACGAAAACACCATTTCCTAGAGCTGGGGGGGGGGGGGGAATCTGCTGCTTTGTTTGTACTATTTAAGTTAGCTTGTATGTGTTTCTGAAGAACCAAGGATAGTCTTGATGTATCTGTGGTGCCTTTCCCTCATTCTCTCTGAAGAATAAAACAAGGAGACAGAAAATGAGATGAAAGGATCTGGTCCAAAAAACAGCCTATATCTGATGCAACTTTAGCTTAAAACATACCGTCCATCTAAGATATCTTAGTGGAAAATATAGAGTAGGTCTTACATTTTAACCATGAAATCAACACTTTTCCTCGTTCTGAAGGGAAAGAAAATACTCAAGGTTTAAGCACATGTAATTTGGAGTGAAAATATTGGTTGTCATTTAAACATCTGGTCTGAATGGATCAAATTTCAGGATTGGTAAATATTCTTGATAATGTTATTGTTTACATCAAGGGTGTGGAATGATGGCTCTTTTATGCTCAGGAATTCTGGGAGTTGAAATCCACAAGTCATAAAGGGGTCATCATTCCTCACCCTTGATTCACAGCAACTTTTACATCTTGATGCCTTTCAAATACATTGGACTAGGTCCGATTAACCCATTTAGCATGGCTTAGTATGCCCTTGGGAAGGGCAATGGACTTGAAGACCTTCCAGGTTCCTTTCAGCCCTATGATTCTATGTTATTTGGGGAGGACAGAAGTTGTAATCTAGTCTAGGGGTCTCCAACCTTGGCCACTTTAAGCCTGGAGGACTTCAACTCCCAGAATTTTGGGAGTTGAAGTCCTCCAGGCTTAAAGTGGCCAAGGTTGGAGACCTCTGGTCTGGTCTGTCAAGAAGACCTGGATTAAGAATAAAATCTCTCACATACCGTTCTACAGAGTACTAATGCAAACAAATATTGAAATCAATAGAAGCGTATGTCCTTAGTTTAGGGATGAACTGCAGTGTAGTTTGTGTTCTTTGCTTGCAGGTGATTCAGTATCCAAGTAGGTGATAATGTTATTTAATTGTGCAATGAAACCTCAGCAAGCAAACAATGAAGCTTAGAAATCATCACAAAAAACACAACAGAAATCCAGGAATCCCAGTTTTATGGTTGGAATAGGTACCATTGGACAGGATACTAGAGATTTCTTTGAGATATTGTAAAGGGAGTCAAACAACATTAGGCAAATGAAATTGTCATTATAGTCCCATTTAATTGATTTTGTTCAGGTGTTATTTCTAATTTTTAACTAAAGATGCTTTGTTCTAGATGCTTAGACTATCAATCAAATGTATTCCATCCTAATTTTATCTGCAAGTAGTAAATAAACACATCAGTTATATCCTCAATAAATGAGAATAACTTAAAGTTCATATAGATAGACAACTCTACGCTAGATCATTATTTCATTAAACTATGCAATTGACAGGCCAGTCTTCTTGAAATGGTGCCCTTCAAGTGTATTAAATTTTAACTTCCACAATGCTTAACTTCCACATGCTTAACCAGCATGGCCAATGGTTTGAAGTTCAATGCATCTGAAGGCACCAGTTTGGAAAATCTTTTTCCAGTCATTCTAACTTCTGCACATTTATTTTCTTGGAATCATAATGCTTGCCCTTAAGCTGTCAAATCCAATACTCTTAAGAGTCTTTTTAAAGCAGAGGGTTTCATTTTGTTTTTCATTTTGCATCTTAGTTCTGTCTCTCTTTCTGATTACTCCTGCAAGTTAGATGTTGGAGGAAGTGAACCATGTTAGTCTATCGCAGCAAAAATTAGATGTTCCATCTAAGACATTTTATTAAAAAGCATAAGTTTTTTACGAGCTGCAGCTCAAGCTGTAGATGCAGCTGTCTGATGAAGTGAGACACAGCTCGCAAAACCTTACGACTTTTAATAAATTTGGTTACTTTATATTATTTATTAGTTCCGATTAGGCCACCGCCCATCTCAAATTGGAGATTTAGATGGAAAAGGTGCTATCATACACTTGCTGTGATTTTTGTCCTTGTAACTGATTAGTTAGTGGACTAATTGCCTGAAGCTCTTAAGAGTCAGCTAATAACTTAATACACAAGAGACCTTCAACAATATGACTACATCCTAGTCTTCGAGCATCTCAGAACATCTGGGGACTTTGCAGCTGGTTTTAAAAGCACTTTAGGTCACTTTGAGAATTAAAGTTTTATTTTCACTACATCTACAGCACAAGCATTCAATTTTCAATTATCCCTGATAATTTCTGATTCTGTAATCCACGTCAAGCAGAATAGACATAATTGCCAACATGATTCAAAGCAGAATCTTGGTTTCTATCATGCAGTTTTGCTGCCCTCCTCCTCCTCCTCCTCCTCCTCCTCCTTCTGGATCTTCTGGTTTCTCCTTCATTCCCTCGACTTGATATCACTTCTGAACTCCATGTCTCCATTACTTTTAATGCCATATTGAGATTCATAGCTATTTCTCCCACTGTGTGATACATAGCAATCATTTTAAAGTGTTATTTGGGGAGATTGCTGTTCATGTCCCCTCTTCATTCTAAAGAAATAAACTCACTTGGAAAAAGGAAGCATAAAACTCTCTTCTGTGCCCCCTCACACACTCACAGTAGGCAGCATTCAACAAAAATATGTGGGGCAGATGGTGGCGAGCCCACCTCTGCTGGTAGCCTTAGAAACAAATTGTGGCCAAGGATTATGACTACTGATGACTTAAGCTTGAAATATCTATCTCCCATGGTGGGTTTTCGCTGCTACTCTTAATCTACTAAGAATGTTTGTCAACTACTGAGTCCATTCTCTAAGGTCTCATGAATAGATCTACAACAGATGGGAATAAAAAATTGGTCCTTTTGATTTGCTCTAACTGTGGGAGATGTCATTTTACCTGTTGCCTCCCTTAGGCAGATAATTGAAACTGATTTATTCTGTTTTTACTCCAGAGACTGACTTGACGAGTATGTAACCACATTTCTGCTTCATATTGTGTTGTTTAAAATGATATGCGGTGTGCTTTATTACCGACTGTGGTTCTGAGTAGTCTCATTGGAGGGATATGTCATATATACAGTGGCAAATTGAACATGACCATACCAGTGGGCAATGATCTGGTGCCCACCTCTTAAATTTCAGTTTGGCTTGTGCTAATGAATTTCATGCACAGGGGGAACATTAATTCACTGGGAGCCTTTTAATTTCCTACACCAGTTTCTCAGCCATGGCAACTTAAAGAAATGTGGACTTCAACTCACAGAATTCCCCAGCCAGCATGCCACCTTAGCTTCCACATTTGCCTTTCATAATAGATCTGGCCACAAGACCTGCAGCTGCAGATCCATTGTAAATAACAAAAATTGAAGAGCTGCCTTGCAGAGTTTATTTCCAATTAGTATTCATAATAGAAGAAGAAAATAAGATTGGATAGATGGGGGAGGGGGAACCTGGAGCCCCTCCATTTTTAATAATGGTGCAGCAATGGGGAGGCTTAGTTGAAGAGGATAATATAATATATCTCTGGAATTATCTTTCTGTAAAAGTATTAAGAGTTCAGGAAACCTACATTATTCTCTTTTAAACTGGACATCTTATAACTAAACGGGCCAACTAAATGGGCCTGTTTTTCCATTTGTTCTCTGTTGTTCCATTTGTTCTTGTGTATTGAAAGCAGACTTACCTATGCTTAATATGAACATTTGCTACAGGAAAAGAAATGAAAAACGGTGTTTGGAAGACTGGGCCCAAGACTGCCACCTAGTGCTTTCTCTCATAATTATTCAGTTTATGAAAAAAGCATTGTAAAATAATTTCTAATTGTCATTCTGTAGTTTTTGTCTGGGAGAGAAACCTACTTTTATCAAAATTCTTTCACCTTATATTTACTGGTTTCAATATATGTAAATGGGTGAAAGTCGTGAGCTAAGGTACCTAAGTGGAATTTTCTAAATATTCTAAATTCAACTATATAGTTATCAGGCATCTTAAACATCCAAAACCAGCATTCACATTCCTTTCCAGTTAAATAATTTCACTCACTTAAAAAAAACAGTGTCACTTTCTCTTCATTTATATAAAAAAGATGTTATCCTTTATTTTCTAACTCCATTCATGAATCATTCATAATTTAAGGTACCTTTATCTTTAAAAACTGTGATCATTCTTGGCTGAGAGCACTGAACCGGTAGCTAAAGCATTTAAAGAAAACTTAATGGAAATTTTAAAAATATTTCAAAATATGAATAGCATTAGTAAGTGAATTTGGCAGACCAGAAATCTTATCACTTACTTCAATTCCATTTAGGTTATCAGGAGAAATACCCAAAATATGAATATTGTATGATTTTGCAGAGTGTTTCAATAACTCGAATTCCTTCTGCTAAGTAGCACTATGATACCAGAGACCATAACTACATGGTTGCCCAGTGTTGTGAGCTGATGTGGTAGCAACTATAAGCATGCAGGATTTTGCTTAAGAACTGTTATATCAATGTGCAGATCATGGAAACTTTGATAAAAGTAGGATTAGTAGCAGTAGGAAGGTTGGGTTAGCATAGGATCTACTTTGACTTGATACTTCTACATGGCTTTTAGCTATGGAAACATAGGAAACTGCATTAATTCATATATTTTTGGCCTTTTGAACTAAAAGGGACTGTCACTTGGTAAATGAATAGAGTGAAGTAAGAATGAAACAGAGTCTCATCACAGATCCTTCTGTAAATGAGTAGGAATGATTTATTCCTGGAGGATTCAGGGTGGAATAACACTAACAAAAGCAAGTCTGTCAGGCATTTTTCCCCTCTCCTAAAAGTCTGAGCATGCCAGAAACACAGATTTTATTCCATATGGCTTTTCCTGATATGCGGATGAGCATACAGGACCAGCAGAGTTAGTAGAAGATTCTTTATTAATGCACTGGTTAAAAAAAAGTGTCTTCTACCCTGTGATGACCCAGGGTGGGATACAAAATAAACACAGTCATAAAAAACTGGTGAAGCCCTTTTTATTCCTTCACTTTGCTTACAAACTCCAAATATTCTCCAAATTTCCACACAATTACAAGAAGGAGGAAAAAAGCAACACAAACCAGGCAAGATAAGGGCTGGAAGACATCCACAGATAACAGAACAGACATTGGGAAGGACGCCAAACTCAAAGAGGAACCATAAACTAGAGATATTTCCATGCTTTGTTAGCATGGAACTAATACTAGCACTTACCCGTATGCATGTCTGACCTCTTACTCAGTTGTCACAACTGCAGCCCATGAAGAGGATCAAGGCCAGTGATGGTATTCATCTGATTCGCACCATATCGGGTGAACCGGTAGCAAAAATTTGGCATGAGTCACCGCACCAGTAGTAAGTTCTGCTAGCCACACCCCTGATCCAGTCGCCTTCCCGCCTGATGCTCGCTTACCCGCCCTCCTGATATTCCCCTAAGGTATTTCTTTTTTTCCCCCTCGCAACAATCAGCTGTGCATAGATCAGTTGTGCCGGGATTCCCCTTGCTGAAGCACAGGAAGGCAAAAAATGGAGGGAAGAGCTCAGTCCTCCTTCCATTTTTTTGCCTCCCAGAGCCCCAGAGGAGCTTTAGGGGAGCAAAAACACCCCCCCCAGAGGCTGCTGTAAGGCTAGGATGCTCCCAAAAATGGGTGGTGGTGGCAAAAAAGCAAAAAAAAAAAAAAAAGCCACACCCACCCAGTCACATGGCCATGCCAATCAAGCCATGCCCACAGAACTGGTAGTAAAAATTTTTGAATCCTACCACTGATCAAGGCCCTCTCCTCCCAAGTAGACCATGTTTCTCCCTTATCCTCTCTTCCCTGCATGTCCTAGGATGGAGAGGGGATGGGCCTGGGTCCTCCTCTGACTGCCCAGCCGGCGTCTGCCCTTCCCCAGCCTCCTCCTCCTTCTCCTCCTCCTCCAGAGCCACACTTCCATTCCTTGTCAGATGTTACTCTTCTCCCTCTGAGTCAGTCTCCACCAGGGGCATGACCACAGGTGGGTTTCTACCAGTTTGCATCTATTCACTAGAACTGGTTGTTAACATTCTAAGCAGTTTGGAGAACTGTTGTTAGAAGAAATTACTGGCCTAATCCCGTAAAGAAGGCAGGAAGGAAACATTCTGGTGTTGCTTACAGAAACTGCCTCTCCATTAACCCTTGTTACATTCTTGGCAGGACTAGATTTCCTGTCTCAGGAACTTCTCTGGAGTTTTTTTCCCTCCTTTGCTGGTACTTTGCTTGTGTGGAGTGACCGTTCAAAGTTACAATAGCACTGTCAAAAGTGACTTATGACCATATCTCACACTTACGACCGTTGCAGCATCCCCACAGTCATGAGAGAAGATGCGTGCCTCAGTGTGAGTTGGCTAATAACATGACCACCAAGCCACGTCCACCCGGTCACATGACCACCAAGCCACGCCCAGCACCTAAGCTACACCCACAGAACCGGTTGTTAAAAAAATTGAATCCCACCCCTGGGCATGACATACCCATATCAGATATTAAATGTCTCAGGTTGTAGTAAATAAAAAGATATTAAGCAAATTATCTCATAAAGCAATTGTGATGGCAAAATAAAGAAAATATGCTCAATGGGTCAAAGGCAAACTGTTTCCAGGACTCAGCTTTCCACATAAACATTCATGTTACCAGTTCATTTGGTGCTCTCGAAGCTTGGTTGTTTTCTTGCAGACATTTCATTACCCATACTAAGTAACTGATGATGTTATCTAGTTTGGTTAAGGAAATGTCTGTAGATGTAGACAATAAACTGGACTATATGTAGACAATAAACTGGACTATGTAGCAACAACAACAATAAAGCAAAATAGAAAGACTCTCCCCAAATCCTTTTTTAAAATAATAGATGAAATAAACTTAAAAGATATATGGAGAGAAAGAAATGTTAAAACCAACAATACACTTTTTACTCAAATAGACATTTAACATGGTCCAGAATAGATATGATTTGGACTTCAACAGAACTAATATCTAATATTCAAGAAACAAATATTGAAACAAGTACTTGGGCAGACCACAATCCAGTGACAATTAAATGGAAAGGACAAAAAAGAAGATCGAGATGGACGTTAAATAATACTATTCTAAAGGACAAGGATTTTATACAGCAAATAGAGAAAGAATTGGCTTTTTTCTTTAGAGAAAATAAAAAAGAAGACACTTCAATCCAGAATGTATGGGACATAATGGAGGCATATGCTAGAGGCTTGATAATAGACTACACAAGGAAAAGGAACATCAGGAAAAGGCAAGCCACAAAAGCTTTAGAAGATGAGTATAAAAGACTTGAAAAAGAACTACAGAAAATGCCACAGAAAAAAGATATTAAGCTAAAATTGGACACAATTAAACATAAAATGAATTTAATAGAGAAAGAAGAATTAGCACAGAAAATTAGAAGTGCTAAATAGAATTATTTTGAGGATGCAAACAAACCAGGTAGATGGTTAGCAAACAAATTGAGAAAGGAGAAAGAATCAAGGAAAATACCGCAGTTAATAGATGATCAAGGTCAAGTTTGCCACAGCAATAAAGAGAAGAAGGAAATCATTCGAGACTTTTATGGGAAATTATATGAGCAAGAGAATATTGAGGAGGAATGAGTTAAACAGTATTTACAGAATGCAAATCTACCTAAGATACCTAAAGAGACTGAAAAAATGTTAGAAAGCAATATAACCATGATGGAGTTAACCAAAGCACTTAAGAAACAAAATAATGGGAAGACACCAGGTCCAGATGGACTTCCAGCAGAATTTTATAAAACATTACAAGAAATGCTGAACTTCCTATTGCTAGAAGTCATGAATGAAGTTATGTTAAAGAAGAAGATACCTAAAACATGGTCAGAAGACTATATTACAAAAGAAGAGACTGATCCATTACAAATTAAGAATTAAAGACCCATTCTTTATTAAATGCAGATTATAAAATTTTCGCTTCAATATTGGCAGAGAGACTCAAAAAATATTTAATTTTATTCATTCTGACCAAAATGGATTTCTGCCAAAGAAACAAATTAAAGATAACAGGAGAGTAATATTGGACACTTTGGAATATTATGTGGCTCACCCCGAAAAACAAATGGCTTTGATATTTTTAGATGCACAAAAGGCATTTGATAATGTGAACTGGAGATTCATGTTATTATTATTGGAACAGATGGGCTTTGCCAGAAAATTTATTCAAGCAATACAAGCCATATATAATAAGCAAATGGCAAAGGTAATGATTGAGGGAGAATTAATAGACTCTATCAATATAAGCAAAGGTACAAGACAAGGTTGCTCACTATCACCTTTGCTATTTGTATTAATTCTGGAAGTGTTAAATAGAAACATTAGAGACGAAAAGAGTATAAAAGGAATGAAAATTAAAAAGGAAGAATTTAAATTGCAAGCTTTTGCAGATGACTTGGCCTTTATTTTAGAAGACCCTCTAGAAACAGCACCAAAACTATTGGAAAAGATAGAGGCATATGGCAAGGTGGCCGGCTTGAAAATAAACAAAGATAAGACAAAGATTTTGACAAAGAATATGTTACTAAGACAAAAAGAAGAATTGGCAGATGTATTGAAAATTCAAGTCACGAATAAGGTTAAGTATTTGGGATACATTTGACAGCAAGATGTAGTACACTAAAAGAGAACAATTACATTAAACTTAAACAACAGATAGCATTAGACTTGACGAAATGGGAGAACCTACAACTGTCATTAATAGGGAGAATATCAACAATCAAAATGAATATTTTACCCAGAATTTTATATTTGTTTCAAACAATACCAATTAGGTTTGGAAAGGACTATTTTGAAGACTTAAATAAAATTGTGTGGAAATATATATGGCAAGGTAAGAAAGCGAGAATAAAGTTAAAACTCTTACAAGATGCTAGAACTAGAGGAGGGTTTGGTTTGCCTAATTGGGAGTTGTACTAGCAAGCTACAAACTTGATATGGACCTTAATGGTTTTCAAAATGCCAAACTTTTGTTTCAAAGGGAATTTATGAACAAGGTGTAACACAAGGAACAAGGCAAGAGAACAAAAAGAGATTTGAAAAGGCTTCAAGAAACCCTCAAGATGATTGCCATTAATATTTAGCTGCCTCCGGTTGGTGTTTCTTCACAATTGGTCAGTTAGAAGTCTAATGGTGGCATGAGCACTACAAGCTGACCTCGGTTAATTTTTAACTCCAGTTAGATTTTTTTTACATAGTATGTTGTTTAAGTATAAATAATTTAATTTGCTTAGAGTTCAGTATATTGCATAAACTCACAAAATGGGTTAGGTCAGTAACTTGGTGAAAGTTTCTATGAAATCAGAAAAAAAAAAAAAAAGGATCTTCTGTTTAGAGTTAATTCATGTCAATGCTTTGTCTTTGTCCTTAGGAATTTTGGTGCTTGCTTTACAAAACCTGTGCCCTAGAATATTGTCACCTATATCTGCAAGAACCTGCATGCAATCTGCCATTGTTGTGTTTTTCTCAATTGGTATCAGTGCTTGAAGTGACTTAATTCAATGTCTATTTAGATCAGTCAGTCGTTTCACAGGACATTCAGTTTGCCTATCATTTTATACCCAGAAATGCCCCCTTTCCAAGGCCCCTTTAAGTTCTTTCAATGCCCCTTTTGAGTTCTTTCAACTCAAAGATAGAATGGAGATTTCAAAAAATAGAATTTCAACAGGAAATAAAACAGCACCCAGCAATCAGTGTTATGATAATAACGGACTCACCTTAAGGGGCTCAATCAGACTCAACTTTCTCAGTTGTTTGAGATGAAAGATACTAAAATAGTGAGTTTCAGCACCCAACTCTAATCAGATCATATAGTGTCAACCTTGGAATATGATTTTTGAAGAGCAGATTTTTGTTTTTTTTCAATTTCATCTGTACTTTCAGTTTCTTGAATTGATTTCCCAGAGTCTCTATGAGACACTTTTTCCCATCAATTGTTTCCTGATTCCTTTTTTATATCTGGAGATGTTACAGAACCAGTCCTGGGCCTTTGGTATGAAATATACACCTCCTGCTTCTGAACTGTGTCTCATTCCCAAGATGGAAATGGGTCCAATTAAAGTGAGAAAGAAAGAAAGAAAGAAAGAAAGAAAGAAAGAAAGGAAGGAAGGAAGGAAGGAAGGAAGGAAGGAAGGAAGGAAGGAAGTTTAGAGTTCTTGATATAAAGTTATATATAATATAAACTTGATATAAAGTTGTTTTGCAAAAACTTCCTAAATTCTTGGGGCCGTTTCCTAAAATTGTAGCACAGTTTAGAGGGATGTATCCTAAAGCTGCATTCCCAAAAGGCAACTGAACTTTCTTGGTTGTTTTTCCTTGAAAATGTTTCACTTCTTATCCAAGAAGCTTCTTCAGTTCTACTTGGATGAGATGAAGCAAAATATTTTTAAGGAAAAAACCCAGGAATAGAGTACCCACGTCTCCATTTGCAATTTGAAAGTACAATATCTATGAATATACACAAAATATAAATTGGGCCAAAGTACTATGAATCCTTTACAATGGAACTGAAATGCACTATATCCCATTGACAGCCCATTATAATGCTGATTTGCAAAACCGGTTGATATATTGTGACAAAGTATTACAGAAACAATGTATCCACATATAAATGCACACATGCACACATAAGATGCTGATGTTTTAAAAATTAGCCCCTTCTGTGCTTTTTCTTTTTAAAGTTTTTCTCTTGGGTGACCCAAAATATTTGTTATTGTTGTTGCTGTTGTTGTTGCTGTTGTTGTATTTATTATTTATTACAATTATGTGCATCCTGCCTTTTAAAATCAAATACAGTGATTTAAAAGCATAATATTTTCTTTAAAAAAAATAATAATTTAGAGGATTCTTCTAGTAAGGAAATTGCTAAACCTCCTGGGACAGTAGACAGTAGAATGCTGTCACTTCTTTCCTAACTTCCCATTTTTTCAAAACTAAACAAGGGGATGTGATCAGTGGTGGGAGTTAGCCAGTTCGCACCACTTCAGAACTGGTTGTTAAGTTTCTGAGCAGTTTGGTGAACTGGTTGTTGGAAGAAATCATAAGGGCAGAGAACCGGTTGTTAAATTATTTGAATCCCACCACTGGGTGTGATGGTAATTATATACAGTGGAACTAGCTGAGGAAGGGGAAATCTGAAACCTTCTTCTTTTGAAATTAGGAAACTCCCTTTCATTTACTGCATGATATAAAAATTGTCCTATAACATAAGCAGGACTTGAGAATGCTGTTTTGGCAGAATTTTGAAGAGGACACTTGAACAGATTTTGTAATTAAGTTTCTTTTCTTTTTATTCTTTTACAGAAGTACCCAAATTTATCTTTTAACCAAGAAAATGCTTCCTTCCTTCCATTTATTTATTTTATTTATTTTGTCAAGCGATTATAAAGCCCATGTCACACTGGCCAACGGATGCAAAAAGGACACAGCGGATGAGCAAAATGTTCCATCCGTTGTTATCCGCTCTCAAAAGGGGCAAAGATTTGCATAACCGGAGCGGATAACACGGACACGGGAGGACGCAGGGCGGATGCAAAGCGGATGTGGAATGGAAGCCCAGCGGATGGAAGCGGATGGGAGCGGATGGCACATCCGCTAGGCTTCCGGGGGGCCGCAGCAAAGCGGACGCAGAACGGATACAGCGGATGCACAGCAGACGTGGAACGGGTGAAGCGGATGCACAGCGGATGCACAGCAGATGCACAGCAGATGCACAGCGGATGCACAGCGGATGCACAGCGGAGGCCTAATGGATGCCTGGTGTTAATTGCGCATGTGGGGAGGATGCATTGCATCAGCCCCACGGATATAATGGAAGCAGCTCGGAAGCAGGTCACCATTCAGAGGAAAAACCTGCTTCCAGACACATCGACTGCCTTGCCTGCCCTGCCTTCATGACTGCCTGCAAGCCTTGCTACCAGCCTCCCTGCCAGCCTCCCTGCCAGCCTTGCTGCCAGCCTTGGTGCCTGCCTCCCTGCCAGCCTTGGTGCCTGCCTTGGTGCCAGCCTTCCTGCCAGCCTTGGTGCCTGCCTGCCTGCCTGCCTGCCTTCATGCCAGCCTTGCTGCCTGCCTCCCTGCCAGCCTTCCTGCCAGCCTTGGTGCCTGCCAGCCTCCCTGCCAGCCAGCAACCCCACAACCATGCTGAAGCACAGCAAGCCTCAGCCATCTGCTTCCAGCCCTTGCAAGAGGGACAGGGCTACCATCCCGCCCCCTGGCCCTCACTCTGGTTCTACTGGGGCTTCTGCAGCACGGGCTCGCTCTTCTGGGGCTGGCGCTTCTGCTGCTTCTGCTTCTGGAGGAGCTGATGACAAGCACTCCAGCACCAGCTACCTCCACAGCACCTGCACCCTTCACCCCTGGGACTGAGCGACCAAGAGGAGTACCAGAGACTCATTTTTGTCTTATAGCTTGTTGTTAATAAAGTCTATTTTTGATTCACACACTTGCTTCATTTCTTTTTTTTAATAAAGTCTTGCTGGAAACTTTTAGAAATGGTTTAAGCCTTTGCATGCTTGTGGGATGGGTAAGGATAGCTTTGGCATGGGTTAGGATACCTGTGCGTTGGGTAATAGCTGTGGGATGGGTTAGGATAGCAGTGGGATAGATAAACCTCCAGTGCAAGCATAGTGGGACTGTATGGTCCACCTTCCCAGGTGCCACACCTACGGCCCTTTATTATCAATAATAATGTAATAATTATCCACACATGTCAACATAAACAGAACTCTTTATTAAACGCCCTGTTCATTGTAGGCCCACCCAACATACATGGCCAAATCTCATCAGTGTGATGAGACAGGCTGAAGGAAGCACCCATTAATCATCTATCATCCTGTCTTGCCACTCCACTGCTCCAGCTGGGGAGTTGCACCAGTGTTTCAGGAGGTTGCGCTGCATCTTCGCCTCATGTGAGGCTCTGTTGGGGCCTTGCACATCCTCACTGTCTCTCAGGTTTTGCCCTTGTCTCCATTCCCCAAGCTCCACGTCCCCATTGCCTTGTTGGAGGTCCACGAGCCTGTTCTGCAAGACTGGGTAGCGGGTGCGCATGAGATTGTGCAGGATGCAGCAAGCTTCCACGATCCTCCTCACGGTCTCTGGGCGATGCTGCATGGTGGTGAGAAGTACCTGGAACCTGTTGGCCAGGATGTCAAAGGCATTCTCCACCACCCACCTTGCCCTGGACAGCCTGTAGTTGAAGATCCTCTCTTCACGGGTGAGGTATTTGGAGGTGTAGGGCTTCATGAGGTAGGTTGTGAGGGAGAAGGCGTCATCCCCCACGATGAAGTAGGGCACATCTTGTGTGTCGTTGGGCAGCAGGTCTGGATCTGGGAAGCCCACCGTGAGGTTGCTTTCCAGCCCCTCCTTGAGGTGACTGGCGTTGTATACCTGGGCATCTGAAGATGAGCCGTTGCCTAAAGCATCGATGTACATGAACTTGTAGTCAGCATCGACCATGGCGAAGAGGATGATGCTGAAGAAGCCCTTGTAGTTGTGATAAGTGGACCCCGACTTGGCTGGCGCTTTGCAGGCCACGTGCTTGCCATCGATGGCTTCAACGGTGTGGGAGAAGTTCCACTTCTGATACCACTGCTCTGCAACTTTCTTCCATACTTCTTCAGTGGAGGGGCACTGGAGGAGCTCCTCCTTGTATTCTTCAATGATGGCCTGCACCACTTCTCTGACAACAAAGCTGATGGTGCTGGGTGGCACCCTCCAGCTGTACTGCATGCTCCTGTAGGTGGTCCCTGAGGCCAGGTGGCACAGAGTGAGTGCCACCTTGAGCCCAGGTTCCAGGCTGGGCGGGAAGTTGGTGCTTGTCTTGGTCAACCTGGGTGTCAAGCGCTGCACAACTTCATCAAACATGGTTGGAGGCATCCTCATGAAGTTCTGGAATGCCCGAGTGTCTTCGCTCCTGAGCTCCACCATCAGCTTGTTGTACAGTCCGTCCTCTGCTCTTCTGGTGAACCATCTTTGGACCCAAACCTTTTTTGGCTGCCTCCTTTTCTTCCTGTAATAGAGTTCACAGAGCCTGTAGATGGTTTCACACTGTTGCAGAAGGATGGTGGCTGCCGAAAGGACTTTGTCACAATCCACGGTGAACATGACTGGATGCTGTGGGGGAGGAAGAGCCAGATGAAGGCTGCAGAGGTCTGCACCACTGGGCTGCTGTTCTGAAAGTGAGATGCAGGTGAGTTGCTCCCCCTTTTTATAGGCAGTATAGGTTTTCCGCTAGGCATCCTCTAGGCATCCTGTAGGCATCCTCTAGACATCCTTAATATCCGAGATAGGTCCCCTCTGCGAACGTTTTTTCCATTTTAAATTCTTTGTTTCCATTCTGCATCTGCTAGGCATCCGTTCTGCATCCTTTCCGCGTCCGTTCCACTTCCTCCCTGCGTCCGGGCGGATGTGAGTTGCGCGGATGCGCAGCGGATGCCTAGCGGATATAGCGGATGCGTAACAGATGCATAACGGATGCCTAGCGGATGCGTAGCAGATGCAGAATGGATGAACTGGATACATTTTCCGCGAAAAAGTTTTGGGCAGCCCAAAACTTTTGGAGTGGATGAAACGTCCATAAACAGATGCTGGACAGATAGAGAGGAAGCCAAATGGAGGCAGTGAGTACATCGCGTTTTCTAACAGATGGCAAGGTTTTTTGTCCATTTTATATCCTCTTTGCATCCATTGGTTCAGTGTGACATGGGCTTAAGGTAACAGGAACAAGTATAATACAGTTATGAATACATGAGATGGATACATATAAGAAAAATACAAAAGACTTCCAGTTTGGGCTTCTTTGATGACGGACCAAAATTGCGATCGTCCAAGTTTTTGATCCATGCTTGCCATTGGAGGGCCCTGAGCTGCCCAGATTCGGGGCTGAAGACCCCCCTAAAGGCGATGAAGAAGGAGGATCCATCAGTGGAGTTGAGGAGAGCTGCATCTCTCCTCCTCGGCTGGCCATTACTCCCTTTCCAAAGGCAGTTTGCAGAGGTGGTCAGAAATGGCCACCTCAAAGAAGAACCTGACCAGACAAAATTGTGCAGGAGGAAGTTTAAAGGAGAAAGTTTGTCTGATCGAGTTGAATGGAGAACATCTATTTAAGGTACCTGGAACCTGAATTTTAAAGACTAATACTATTCCGAAAAAAGATTTTAAGCTGTGAAAAGAAAGAAAACGGAATTGGCTTTTATTCCTCTAACATTGACCATTTTAACTGACTTGGAACATTAAGAAGAAGAGATTCAAATAAGAAATTGATACTAATCCACTTTTATTAATAAGCTATTTCTTGCTGAAAATAAAGTGTAAAAGAGATAAAGATTCTTGGATAATTTAAAAACTTTCTTTAAAAAAAGAAAGAAAGCAGCAGAGGGAAAAAGGAAAAATGAGGCTGGAATCTGGAAAATGGAGGAGACCACCTGGAACTTTAAAAAAATGATAGTGGAATTTTAATAAGGCTTGCAAAAGATACATTGTAGCTGAAACTTTGTTATAAGATAACAAAGTCCCTGGAAAGAGAAAGTGAGAAAAGAAGCAAGAAACAGTTTTGGATTATTGGATGATTCCTGGAACTTTGGATGGAGGATCCTAATGAAATAAAATAAAATCAGTTGGGGGTTATTTAACATTTTTTTAAAATGGCATCACTCCTTGAAGAGTTAAAAATGAGACTTAAAGAACAAAAAGAAGAAGCACAAGATGGAAGAGGATCTTTTGGCTTCAAATTTCAATTTTCAGAAATGGAGATCTTGAACTATGAAAAACAACAAGAAATTGTTGTTTTGGCAGAACAAGAAGGGTGGGACAATGAAGAAGCCATCTTTAATGACCAAGCAATTTTAAGTGGGGTAAAAAAGGGAAAGGGGGGAAAGGGAGTTAAAAACTTAAGCACTGAAACAACAACCCCGCCAAAAAAGAGTAATTTGAAAAGTAATCATAATATCAGGAAGAAGCAGAAGAGAGGATCACAGAAGGGAGATTCAGATAGCAAAGGGAATAAAAAGGGGAGGGAAAAGAAGAAAGGGAAGAGAGAAAGGAAAAGAAGCTACAAAAGACAGAAACAAGCTATCGAGGTACAGGAAAAATGTACAAGAATTAAAGGTATAAACCTATTTAAAAGACACAGAGACAATGGTTAAAATTTAACTTAAGGAGAGGTTTCTGCAAGGGTGCCTGGGATAGCATTGTTATATTAGAAATAGAAAAGGGTTAGAAAATATGTTAGATAATTAAAGTGACAGAAAAAAATTCTATTGATGTGTAGTGGAATATTAGTTTGTAAAGAGAATAAGACTTTCAATGATTTAAAAAGAGTATTTTAAAAAAACTGAAAAGAAACATGGAAGATATTTATCAGTTGACAAGATGAACTTGAATAAGTATAATAACTTTATTGATGACTGTTAATAACTATTGTTTGTTTTTTTATTTAAAGACTGTAATAAATAAAATATGAAATATAGATGATTAAAGTGAAAGACAACTGATATTACTAGGTAATGTTTGTTAAAAGAAATAGAAATGTAAAAAATTGTTATTAACATTAATGGCAGAGCTGTACTTGAATAGAATAATTATTCCATTTACTGTTGTTATACATACATACACAGATAATACATATATACTTTTTTCTTTTAAAAATTTAATGTATATTTTAAGGGAATGTACCAAGTAGAATTCGATTGAAAATAGGTATGTGTTATAAATAGAGGTTAGAAAATGAATGTTATAACTGTAAAGATGTACTTAACTTAAGATATACCTAACTTAAATTTTTAAATAAGATTTGAAAAAAGATACAAAGGTGTTACACTCCAATCTAGTAATTACAGGGGAAAATTTGTACAGAACAGGACAGACAAAAATATAATAACATTAATTAGAAAGATTTTAAAAATTAGAAAAAGATATGTAATTGAATTAAGAAAGGAATGAGATAATTTAAAATAAGGCTAGAGGAAGTAAAGAAAGGGAAAAGCTATTTAAAAATGGCAAAAATAGTTATAAGATGAATTAGAATATATAAGATAAATATGTATTGAGTTTATGTCTGTATGGAGAAGTGATAACCCGGGGACACGCTGTTCTTAAAAAAAGATATTTAATTTGTATTTTTATGTTTTGTGAAAACTTAAATAAAACTTTTATTAAAAAAGAAAAAGAAAATAAAGAAACAATAGGACAGGGATGGTAGGCATGTTGGTGCGCTTATGCACGGCCCATACAGACCTCTTAAGAAAGGGGTGAGGTCAACAGTAGACAATCTAAGGTTAAAGTTTTTGGGGTTTGGGGAAGAAACCACAGAGTCAGGTAGAGTATTCCAGACATTGACCACTCTGTTGCTGAAGTTGTATTTCCTGAAATCAAGTTTGGTGCGAATAACCTTGAGTTTGTATTTTTTGTTTGCTCTTGAGTTGTTATGGTTGAAGCTGAAGTATTCATTGACAGGTTGGACCTTCCTTCCTTCTTTCCTTCCTTCCTTCCTTCCTTCCTTCCTTCCTTCCTTCCTTCCTTCC
>BLBF01000020.1:11544131-11555109 GCA_015471245.1 Laticauda colubrina | reverse complement strand
CTCCTTCCTTCCTTCCTTCCTTCCTTCCTTCCTTCCTTCCTTCCTTCTTTCCTTCCTTCCTTCCTTTTCTAAGTCAATTCTGTTTATTATCTTAAAAAGGGCATTTCATGCATTTACAATTGACTAGAGGGAATTATTCTTCTTGCTTCAGTATCCCAGATTAAGCTATTGGCCTTTGCTAAGATGTTAAGCAATGTCCTTCATGGTATTGCAATTCATTTAAAAATAGATTATTGCTAAAACTGCTTGTACAGACTGAAATTTTCACGACAATGCTTCCTGCTGGCTTCACATTTTGTTCGATTCTGTAGCTTGAATATTTTGCAATACATATTTGAAATGTGGCCCCACTTCTTTCAAAAGATTAGAAGCCTCACCAGTCCCGTGAGACTTGTGTCAGCATCTGATTTCATGCACAGGGTAATCTTTAAATATTAATACAGAGCAAGGTCATGCTCCTTTTAACCCCCAAAATGGAGTTAGTAAATCATGATCTGGCAATGTAAAAAAATTAAAAAAAAATAGGCCACATGACTTTGTTTATGGCAAAGTCGAAATTCAAATTATACTTAAATTGGCAACAGCATGTTTATAAGTTTGCGAAATGTGGAGCTAAACTCAGCTTTGAAAGTAGTAATGAGAAAGGAATTATTCTGTATAATTGTAATAAAATGTTAAGGCCCTGTCACACTGCCCAACGGATGCAAAAGGTTTGTAAAAAGGACACAGCGGATGAGAAAAATGTTCCATCCGTTGTTATCTGCTCTCAAAAGGGGCAAAAATTTGCATAACCAGAGTGGATAACACGGAAAGGAACGGACGGTGGGAGGACGCAGAGCGGATGGAAAATGGATGCAGAGCGGAAGCCTAGCAGATGGGAGTGGATGAGAGCGGATGGCACATTCGCTAGGCTTCCGGGGGACCTCAGCAAAGCAGATGCAGAATGGATACAGCGGATGCAGAGCGGATGAAGCAGATGCAGAGCGGAAGCCTAGCGGATGCACAGCGAAAGCCTAGTGGATGCAGAGCATTCACTGCGCATGCGGGGAGGATGCATTGCATCAGCCCCGCAGATATAAAGGGAAGCAGCTCGAAAGCAGATCACCATTCAGAGGAAAGACCTGCATCCAGACACCTCGAGTGCCTTGCCAGCCTGCCCTGCCTGCATGTCTGCCTGGCAGCCTTGCTGCCTGACATCCTGCCAGCCTCCCTGCCAGCCTTGCTGTCTGCCAGCCTTGGTGCCTGCCTGCCTGCAAGCCTTGGTGCCTGCCTGCCTGCCAGCCTCCCTGCCAGCCAGCAACCCCACAACCATGGGGAAGAAGAGAAAGCCTCAGCCATCTGCTACCAGCCCTGGCAAGAGGGACAGGGCCATCCTCCCGCCCCCTGGCCTTCACTCTGCTTCTGCTGGGGCTTCTGCAGCATGGGCTTGCTCTTCTGTGGCTGGGGCTTCTGCTGCTTCTGGAGGAGCTGATGAGGCTGCTTCTGGCGGTGGTGCTTCTGCTGGTGCTTACTCTGCTGAAGCTGCTTCTGGCGATGGTGCTTCTGCTGGTGCTTACTCTGCTGATGCTGCTCCTGGTGCTTACTCTGCTGAAGCTGCTCCTCGTCCTGCTGGTCCTGCTGGTCTTGCTCGTGCTCCTGGACTTGCTTGTCCTGCTCGTACTGCTCGTGCTCCTGGTCTTGCTCGTCCTGCTCATCCTGCTGGTCCTGCTCATGCTCCTGGTCCTGCTGGGGCTCCTGGTGCTTACTCTGCTGTTGCTGATCCTGGTGCTGCTGGTGCTGGTGCTGCTGCTGCTGCTGCTGATGATGATTATGATCCTGCTAGTGATGCTGCTGCTGCTGATGATGATGATCCTGCTGGTGCTGCTGCTGCTGGTGTTGTGGAGGAGCAGCCCCTACAACCTCGAAGCCCCTCCATATGGCCCTGCCAGAGGGAGGAAGAGGCAGACGCGTGATAGGGAGAGGAGGCAATACTCCATTGAGGAGGAACACGAGGGTGAGGTGCTGGAGTGGCTGAGAGAGAATGACTATCTGTGGAGGAAGGGACACCAGCTCTACAGGGACACCAAAAGGAAGCAGGCTGCTTGGAGAGAGAAGCCGAAGAGCCTGGGCTACACATTGGATGTGCTCCTCGGCTGGTGGAAGCACATGCACACCTGGTGTGGGAAGCTGCATCTCAAGAAATCAGGCCAGGCCACGGTTAAGCTGACAGACAGAGAGACCAATGTCATGGCCAGGTGCAGCTTCCTGGAGGGTGAGATCCGCCACCGAGGAGCAGCAGCAGCCCCTCTCATGACCCTCTCTCTCCGGCAGCCTGCTGAGAGCCAGTCCTCTTCCGGCTGAGAGTCAGCTCCTGTCTCCAGGCAGGTTTCTGTGGAGCGTCCCATGGCGGAGAACCCGCGGACAGTTGTTTTAACCGTGGCGGAGCACGTGGGGACTCCCTGGTGCAGTGGGAGAAAGGAGACGGCACTTCCACCACAGCCCTACCTGCATCCACCCCCAGCTCCATCTCCACAGAAAGGCAGAGAGCCAGACAGGAGGGGCAGAGCCACACTGTCCTGCTGGAGATCAGGGACACCATCAGGAGCAGCATAGATCTCCTTTCTAAGCTGATCCACACCGACTCCTCATCCTCCAACTATGTGAACCTTCGTCACCTATGTGAACCAGACCCTCACGGACATGGCGGAACCCCAGTACCAGGTGGTGAAGGACCGGATCACGAGCTGCTTCACAACCCTCCAGACCCAGAGGAACCTGCTCCCACCCAGTCCAGGTCTGTTCCTCCACCCCAGGTGATGTCCCTCCCATTCTAAGGCTTTCCACAGGCCCTCACCTACCAGGGCTATGGCTACCAGGAGGTCCAGCAGCAGAGGCAGCAGCCCTTTCCAGTCCAGGCACAGAGTCAACAGACGACACCGTTGCCACCGGTTCCACTGATGCCACCGATGCCACCCACACCACAGATGCCACCCATGCCAGTCCTCACCCAGCTGCAGACCAGACAGCCCCACTACACTGCTCCTTCCTCCACCCCACAGCCAAGCCCATCCTCAGTACATCTGTCCTCGGTACTGGGGCTGACACCCCATGGCATGGAGGAGGGAGCTCTCAACATCACGGGGCTGAGCCAGCTGTCCGAGAGCTTCCTCAACATACCGTCACCTGTTGTCCTCTCGGGGCCAGGCACCCCAGTGGGGCTTCAGACCAGCACTCCAGCATGAGCCACCTCCACAGCACCTGGACCCTTCACCCCTGAGACTGGGCACAACTCTGAGTCACCAAGAAGAGTTCCAGAAACTGGGTGGCTACCTGTTAACTTTATTTGTTTGGACACTTGACTTGGGTCATTTTTCTTTTACAGCTTGTTATTAATAAAGTTTATCTTTGCTTCACACACTTGCTTCATTTATTTTTGTAAATAAAGTCTTGGTGGAAACTTTTACAAATGGTTTAAGCCTTTGCACGCTCGTGGGATGGGTAAGGATAGCAGTGGGATGGTCAGGGATACCTTTGGGATGGGTAAGGATAGCAGTGGGATGGGCAGGGATAGCTTTGGGATGGGCAGGGATACCTGTGGGATGGGCAGGGATACCTTTGGGATGGGTAATAGCTGTGGGATAGATAAACCTCCAGTGCAAGCATAGTGGGACTGTATGGTCCACCCTCCAAGGTGCCACACCTATGGCCCTTTATTATCAATACTAATGTAATCATTGATCCACACATATCAACATAAACACAACTCTTTATTAAATGCCCTGTTCATTGTAGGCCCACCCAACATACATGGCCAAATCTCATTAGTGTGATGAGACAGGCTGAAGGAAGTACCCATTAATCATCTATCATCCTGTCTTGCCACTCCACTGCTCCAGCTGGGGAGTTGCACCAGTGTTTCAGGAGGTTGCGCTGCTTCTTCGCATCATGTGGGGCCTTGCACATCCTCACTGTCTCTCAGGTTTTGCCCTTGTCTCCATTCCCCAAGCTCCATGTCCCCATTGCCTTGTTGGAGGTCCACGAGCCTGTTCTGCAAGACTGGGTAGCGGGTGTGCATGAGATTGTGCAGGATGCAGCAAGCTTCCACGATCCTCCTCACGGTCTCTGGGTGATGCTGCATGGTGGTGAGAAGTACCTGGAACCTGTTGGCCAGGATGTCAAAGGCATTCTCCACCACCCGCCTTGCCCTGGACAGCCTGTAGTTGAAGATCCTCTCCACGGGTGAGGAGTCTGGAAGTGTAGGGCTTCATGAGGTAGGTTCTGAGGGAGAAGGCGTCATCCCCTACGATGAAGTAGGGCACATCTTGTATGTCATTGGACAGGGGGTCTGGATATTGGAAGCCCATGATGAGGTTGCGTTCCAGCCCCTCCTTGAGGTGACTGGCGTTGTATACCTGGGCACCTGAAGATGAGCTGTTGCCTGAAGCATCGATGTACATGAACTTGTAGTCAGCATCGACCATGGCGAAGAGGACGATGCTGAAGAAGACCTTGTTGTTGTGATAACAGGACCCTGAGTTGGCTGGTGCTTTGCAGGCCACGTTCTTCCCATCTATGGCTCCAACGGTGTGTGGAAAGTTCCACCTCTGATACCACTGCTCTGCAACTTTCTTCCAGCCTTGTTCAGTGGAGGGGCACTGGAGGAGCTCCTCCATGTATTCTTCGATGATGGCCTGCACCACTTCTCTGACCACAATGCTGATGGTGTTGTGTGACACCCTCCAGCTGTACTACATGCTCCTGTAGGTGGTCCCTGAGGCCAGGTGGCGCAGAGTCAGTGCCACCTTGAGCCCAGGGTCCAGGCTGGGCCAGAAGTTAGTGTTTGCCTTGGTCAACCTGGGTGTCAGCCACTCCACAACTTCGTCAAACATGGCTAGAGGCATCATCATGAAGTTCTGGAATGCATGAGCGTCTTCGTTCCTCAGCTCCACCATCAGCTTATTGTACAGTCCGTACTCTGGTCTTCTCCCAATCCATCTTTGGACCCAGATGCTTCTTGGCCACCTCCTTTTCTTCCCGTAGTAGAGTTCACAGAGCCTGTAGATGGCTTCGCACTATTGCAGAAGGACGTTGGCTGCCAAAAGGACTTTGTTACGATCCATGGTGGACATGACTGGATGCTGTGGAAGAGGAAGAGGCAGATGAAGGCTGCAGAGGTCTGCACAGCTGGGCTGCTGGGCTGAAAGTGAGATCCAGGTGAGTTGCTCCCCCTTTTTATAGGCAGTATAGGTTTTCCCCTATGTGTCCTTTTGCATCCTCTAGGCATCCTCTAGACATCCATAATATTCGAGATAGGTCCCCTCTGTGAACGTTTTTTTTGTTTAAAATGCTTTCTTTGCGAGCTGCATCCGCTTTCATCCTTTCTCCGTCCGTGCTACTAACGCTATGCATCCGTTCCACTTCCTCCCTGTGTCCGCTTTCCGCTGGAGCGGATTTGAGTTGCGCGGATGCACAGCGGATGCCTAGCGGATGTAGCGGTCGTGTAACGGATGCCGACGGATGCAGAATGGATGTTCCCCGCATACCTAGCGGATGGAGAATGAACGCGTTGGATACATTTTCCGCTCAGAAAGTTTTGAGCAGCTCAAAACTTTTTGAATGGATGAAATGTCAGTCGACGGATGCTGGACGGATAGAGAGGAAGAAAAACGGACGCAGTGAGTACAAAACGGAAGCATTGCGTTAACCAATGGATGACAAGTGTTTTTCTCCATTTTACATACTCTTTCCATCCGTTGGTGCAGTGTGACTGGGGCTTTAGAAGTTTCTGGATCGCAAACCTGAAATGAATGAATATATATAGATTTTTTCCAGGATCCAACAAAAGAAACATGTGCATATCTTTAGTGTGTTTATAGGTTTTTTAAAATATATTCTTATTAAAATTTTAAATCGGAAAATAAAATAATACAAATTAATATAGAAAGAAAAAAGTGCAGAAAAGAAAAAATTGAGTACTAGAAAGAAAAGAAAAAAGGTATAAAGAAATGGATTCTGATATTCTCCGAAGCAATTATAAATACAAACTTAATCTCTTTTGAAAGTTATATCACATTACTTTCCTTTCTGTAGCCTAGCCTGATGAATCATAAAAATCAGAAGTTCATTTTGTCAGCAATTTAAGTCTTCAACCAATTGTTTTATAGATTCAACAGTTTTCTTAACTTCTATTTCAGCTTCTTTTTTAATCCCTGAAAATATGTGTTCCTTTTCCTTTTTATCAGTTCCAAATATCTATTTGCAAAATTCTTCAAATATGTTCTGTAATAAATCCAGTGAAAAGTCTTATCTGTTTCTTAACCCCAGCATCCTTCTCCTAATTTGATGACTTCCTTGTGATGGTGGGAAAGTGAAAATATGTCAGTTATTATAGTTAAAAAAAAGAAAGAGTTCTCCTTGTTTTCTTGTTTTGCTTGTCTCTATCTTTGATACTTTAGTCCCAATTAGTTCTCCATAATTAGTGTCACAATTCAGTTCATATTATCTTTATCTTCTTGACTTGTAAAACCCACCAATTACTACTGTCCTTAAAATCAATAATCATCGTTCCCACAAATGTCCAGTTTGTTAGTGTATTTAATTTGATTACTTTCAAAGACATTTTCATAAGATTTTTTTTTATTTTTTTTAAAAAAGCAATGTCTCCATCTATTTAAAACATTTTTTTCAGATCACAGTCTTGTTAAGCTTTTTTTGCTTTTAAATTACATTTTTTTCAAATGGTGAAGTAGTAGGGGTGGTATTCTTAATTTCCAAAAGAAAATTAATTCTTAATTTTCTTAATTAATCCAAAATTAATTCTTCTTAATTTCCAAAAGAATTTTACTCAGAGCCTTTGATCTTCACAGTTGTTTGGAATAGGCTGTAAAGTAAGTATATCATATTTTTTTAAGACAGTGAAGCTTTTGTCAATCAAATGTCCATGAAGGCTACACAGGTGTTAATAGCACATTAGCACCTGAGTTGTGCAACCCACAATTGACCACATGAAACTAATTCATGGTGGGCCCTTGTCAGTCCCTCATGAGGAGTAGGTCTTCCAGAACAGAACTGATTTCTATCTATCCTGATTTCTATCTACCTTGGAGATATTTATGTCAGTCAGATCCATATCCTGGCTAGCAATTCCACCACTGCACAGCCACACACAGTCATAACACCTCACCTGGAAGCCGCCTGGTAAAAAACATATTGGCTTCACATATCTTCACATATATTTCTAACCATATTCAATGGATGGGTGCATCAATTATATACAGTGAAATGGGTTCTGCTGCAATAAAATCATAGTATGTTATACTTATGCATATCACCCAAGCTCAAGATAAGCCATCTGTAAAGTTCTGTAACGTGGCATCCAATTTACAGTTAATAAAGCCCTAATCTTTAGGTAGATATAAGATAAACCAGAAAGGTTAAATGCCATGTAGGAGCAATTATACATACAAGCAACAATGACTTTGTCTCTCCCATGGCACCACCACTTCATAGTCAAGAGCCAAAATGATTCCAAGATCTTAACCGATTGAAGTTTTATATATCAGTTTATATTTTGATATAAATATTGATATACTGAAAGCAGCATTATGCCAAAAAGATGGTGTCTTAGTTCTCAGTAGTTTTACAATCACCTCCTGGATATTATACTTGCTCCTGTTAAAAGGACAGAAAGAAATGCATCCTTTTAGCTCAGTCTTTGCCATGCCTCTTCTTGAAAATCAAAACAGTATTCATACAAGTTTCATTTTTTGTAACTTTATTGTACTGGGCAGTAGGCTCTAAGTCTTCATTGTGTCTCAGAGTGAAGTCACTTCTAGTTGTACTCACTAGTGGAGAAGTGACAAATGATAATAAACATAATTTATGGATAATTTAATACTTTGACTTTAAAAAAGAAAAAAGAAAAAGCATACTCAATTATATCGATGTAGGATTTTGTGCAGCGTTTCTTGATCTCAGAGTAAATATTTCCACAAGTGGAAGCCAGAGTTGCAGGAGTGGATGGACAATGGCGATTAGTTTGAACAAAGCTAAAAATGATGGCCAAAGCTCTTTGGATATTTAAAAACCCCAGTTCAGTAATAGGATTCTGCTTGAGTAGAGCAGAACTGATGAAAAATAATTAGCATGATTTTAAATATCCTCTTAAAATACATTGTAAATTTCTCTGCTCCCCAGGAGACCAATATAGGCTCTCTGCAAGCAAAACAATGACTTCTACAGCTTACCAAGCAGCAGGCAGAATTATTTAGCAAGTCCTGCACTAAGTTCTCTCAGCTAAAATCAGAAAAACTCAGAGAAGAAAAAAAGAGCTGTCTTAAGTTTCAGTCAATATTTACCTCCTGGGTTAATAAATTGTGATCCTGACCTTCAGCAAAAGTCAATATCTCCTTATTATATGTACGCACCTTCTACACAGTTCGTATTTGCCCAGGTTCATCATATAATGAGCCAACTGTTTTTGGCAGCATCTTCACTTTAATTGCAAATGTCTGGACAGAGGAATCAGTCAACTCTCACCGAAGCAGCTGAAGTGTCAGGAAACTAGTCACACTATGGCATATTCCACTTTTCCCTTCCTAATTGAAGTGAACCTGACCTCATCTATGGGGTGCATTTAGGTGAAGTGATAAGCAGAGAAATAACAGTGAAAAGAGCATCTCTTACGATAAAGATAAGAAGTTTTCAGGAAGAGTTTCGAGTTCTGATTGTAGCATTTCAACAAAGCAAGAAAGGCCAATAGAATATTAAACTTAAAGGCACATTCTACCAGGATATTTTCTAGTACAAGTGCATTGAAATTCTTGAGTTATTATACAGGCTGTTATTATTTTGCATATGTTCCCTGTGTATACCAAAAATTTACCTCTGATAATTTTTTGATTATTATCTTTCTGAAGTGATATGACAATTCCAATTTCTACATTTGGTTTTCTACCTCCTGTCATTTATTTCTTTTTTCATAATTACACACTATTCAACACTATGAAAAAGAAGCTGAAACACATCCAAATTATTTGTAAATTATATACGTCAAATGTGTGTATGTCATTTGATCATAGTGGCAGTGAAACTTTATTATTTTCCCATATCTACTATATATCTAACAAAGGAATGAATGCACTATTTCTCCCATTAATGAATGCAAGTACTGTAAATATATATATATATATATTTGCTCTACCAAACTCCACTGGTTTTTAAGAACAATGCTTCCTGGAAATGTACCACTTTGAAAAGGAAAGATCAAATCATGTGTTTTAAATATCTACCAAGATTAATATCAATTTCAATTGCTCTTGACTGATCGATGATGTGCTACCAAATCAGTGCTGAATCAGATGTTCTGGTGTTCTGGGGTTAGAATACATTTACCATGGACTACATCTATCTCTGGACAATATGTTTCTTGCTTCAATGGGCCCAGGTGTAGAATTACCTACTTGCACTGAGGTTCATCTTAACTGGACAAAATGGTTCTTTCAAACAAGTTTCTAGCATCTGAAATACATCTGAAACAATAAAAATCTGAAGCTGCATTTGAATATAATACTGTACTTATTTTTATACATATTGTCTATCATGTGTGGTATTCTTATAAAAGTGTCCCCTTGTTTTGGACTCTTTTTAAAATTCAAATAGAGAAAATCATAATTCGGGATATTACACTGAACTCTAAGCTGGCTTTATTAAATTTCTTTGATAGCCTTGGAACACAAAGAATTGACAAGGTTTTTTTTTTTTTTGACAGGTAGACAAATAGTGGCAAGAACAGAATGGATGTGGATATTTTCATGTGGTAATAAACATGTATGGAAGATTGCTCTAATGAAAACATGACCAAGAGAAGGTCAATATGATGACAAGGCAGACTATTTTTATCCCACCTGATTAAGTCTTATTAATTATATACAACAAAGGCACAATAATTGTTTACTATCCAGTTCCAGGTGCCTAGATAATTGAATTACAGTATATAAGATTATTTTGCTTCTATTTGCCCTTGAGTATTTTGTAAATAAGATTACATAAAGGAATGCCTTTAAAATGTCTTATTTGGTTCTTTTAGTAATATTTGCATCCAAGTGGTGATTACTAATGCCAAGCCTACTAAAGATATTTCTTCCACCCATTGTTGACCTAGTCTTAAATTATTATTTATTCTTCCATTTAATCATTTGTGGGATTGACAAGCCACTCTCCATCGATAGCTCACAGCTTATGAGATGCTAAGTCCAAGTTCAAGATTTGAGCTGAGCTGTTTTCCAAGGTACCCTCTTATTTTCTCATCAGAGTGTGCAAATTCTGTTTGATAAAAGAGACACTCAGATGTGAGGAGAATACATACGTGAAGCTTGTGAAGTAACTCTTTTTCATTAGCAATCTCTCTAACTGTTGCTATGGAATTTGACCATAAAGGGAGAGATAGAACCGAGCTGGGGAGAAGAACTAAAATAAAAATAGAAGATTGTGAAGATTCTAATTTAAAAAAAAAAAAACAACCTCAGAATTGTCAATTACCTCAGCAGCACTGAAAGTAAGGCTAGGCTTCTTAAATTTATTTTTAGGTGTGTTTCAGAGAAGAAATTGGATGGGTCATGCAAAAACCTAGTTTGGTAAGTCATGGCTAGAAGTTAGCAGAATCTAGATTTTTTTTCTTACTCCCAGATAGACTAGTTTCATTGACGAGATGCTTTGAGTTTGATTTTTTCTCAGATATATCTTCTAGAACTTTAAAACCCACACGTCAAAGGGCATGTAGCTTCTTTGTTTTATTTTGTATTTTTTTATCTTGGTGTTTATATTTATGCTGTTCTTATTGTTTTATTTTTTGATATAGTCAACTAGCCAGAAATTTGCTTAAGATAGACAGCCAAATACATTTCCAAAATAGATAGATAGGTAGGTAGGTAGCTCAGTTGGTAGGTAAATAGATAGATAGATAGATAGATAGATAGATAGATAGATAGATAGATAGATA
>BLBF01000020.1:11531554-11542898 GCA_015471245.1 Laticauda colubrina | reverse complement strand
ATATATATACATACATACATACATACTGTTCAACTTCCTTCGGGTATTATCCCACGTCATTGTAGTGCTTTTAAAGTTGTAGCAACGTTTCAGCAGAATCTCATCTGCCATCATCAGGCTTCTGTATTGAGTTCATATGTGGGTCAGGCTATCACAGCCGTTAGTTTTAAATTTGAGGCTAGCCTACTGCTGTCCCAGGATGGTTTTTTTTAAAAATATATATATATCCCTATATTTTCCCTTAGAACAAAACCCTAAAATATAGGCTGGACTGGGATAGAATGACTGTCCCAAAGATGCCATAACAGTGGAAAAACTGGTTAAAAAGATTTCCATAGAGAGCAGCACAGTGTTGGAGTTCAAATTTTATTACTACCAGTTCTGTGGGCATGGCTTGGTGGGCAGGGCTTGGTGGGCAGGGCAGGGGAAGGATACTGTAAAATCTCCATTCCCTCCCCACCCCACTAACCTGCTTTCCAGCTCCATTTTCCTGTGCAGGGCAAGAAAAGAAGACTCAGATGATCAGCTGGGACTCAGGAGGCAGAGAATAGATGAGGGCAGGGCCAGTCAGAGGTGGGATTTGCCGGTTCTCCAAACTACTCAAAATTTCCACAACTGGTTTTCCAGAACTAGTCAGAACCTGCTGAATACCACCTTTGGAGCACCAGGAATATCATCTTGCTCCCCCAGTATAGCTTTTATAGTTCTAAAAATCTCATAAGGGTAACTGCTGCATTTTTAAAAAAAATATGTTTGATAAATAAGTGTTCTTTTTAAAAAGAAAGAAAGAAAGAATCCACATTAAATACATGGTGTAAGACAACCTAGTGATAATAAACCAAAAGACAGGACTTCTGATTGAATGGCAAGGCTGACTATACAACAGTAGAAATATATGGCTCATTCATAATGTCATATATTCAGAAGAAACCTAATTGAATCCCAAACTTTTTCTGCGAGATTCGAATTCAGCTTTTTGCTTGCAATTCATTGTTGCTTGATAACAGAGCCCCGTTAAGCAAAATTTTGCTTATGGGAATAAGACATCACTTAAATCCCCATTACATTTGTGTAAAGCTTGTGAACAGACCAAATGGCCTTTTCTTTATGAGCAAGTTTGCCTAATGTCTTTCCTCTCCCTTAATTGTTTTCACGTGGTGATTAACCTTCACCTAGAATCTTTCTGTTGATTTTCCAAACTGCTCCCATAGGGTAGCAATGCATAGGTAAAGCAATACAATACATGTCGAAAGAACTTTCAAATAGTTCTTTTCTGAATCTAACCACACAGAGTGGCTAGCTCAATGTTGTAATTGTTGGGATGGGCAGATTTACTTCTCCCCTACCCATATTTCTAGTTTTAATTTATATTAAAAAGTATTGTATTAAATTTCTATGGAGCTTCTCAGTCATGCAGATCATGGTTGTCCCATTTGCACTACTCAGTTGACCCTGAGGACACAGATAAACCCCCAAGTGGCTTTCTAAAAGAATGCAAATGACCAGCTGTCTGCAAGGAATATAAATCTTTCCATTCCCCACCATCCAGTCAGAGCTGAAGAAGCTTCTTGAATGAGAAACAAAACTTCTTCAAGGGAAAAAAAGAAAGAAAATCCAGCTGCCTCCTGAAAAATCACCTTTGGAATATTGTATTAAATTGCTGATAAGGTCTGTTTTTGCAATATCCTAGAAGGAAATAAGGCCATAGGACTGAAAAAAATGTTTATACTCATGGGAGGAGGAGTTAGGAGAAGGCAGTCCAAGTAAGCACTGTCAATTTGGTTAAGTGATATAAAAAAACAACTCCACTTGTGTCAACGGAAACCTCTTAAAAACCAGCTTTGCCTTCAGCATTCTGACAAAGAAAAATATTTATAATGTATATATTACATTGATTTCTGCTCTTTGATCAAGAGCAAAATTGACTGCCCTAATTTGAGTCAAATTTCACCTCTTTGGGTCACCAAATCTCAATATTGATTACAAAGGAAGACAATGTCTATTTAATACTTAAGCCCCTATCACACTGCACAAACGGATGCAAAGAGGATGTAAAACGGACAAAAAAGCTTGCCATCCATTGGTTAACACGATGTACTCACTGCCTCCGTTTTGCTTCCTCTCTATCCGTCCAGCATCTGTCTATTGACGTTTCATCCGCTCAGAAAGTTTTGAGCTGCCCAAAACTTTTGCGCGGAAAATGTATCCAATTTGTCCGTTCTGCATCCACTACGCATCCGCTACGCATCCGTTACACATCCGTTATGCATCCGCTATATCCGCTAGACATCCGCTGCGCATCCGCACAACTCACATCTGCTCGGACGCAGGGAGGAAGTGGAATGGATGCGGAACGGATGCAGAACGGATGCAGCACAGAAACAAAGCATTTAAAATGGAAAAGACGTTCACAGAGGGGACCTATCTCGGATATTAAGGATGTCTACAGGATGCCTAGAGGATGCCTAGAGGATGCCTAGAGGATGCAAAGGGACACCTATAATGCCTATAAAAAGGGGGAGCAACACATCTGGATCTCACTTTCAGACCAGCAGCCATGCTGCAGACCTCTGCAGCCTTCATCTGCATCTTCCTCTTTCACAGCATCCCGTCATGTCCACCGTGGATTGTAACACAGTCCTTTTGGCAGCCACCATCCTTCTGCAACAGTGTGAAGCCATCTACAGGTTCTGTGAACTCTACTACGGGAAGAAAAAAGGGCGGCCAAGAAGCGTTTGGGTACGAAGAGCAGACGACAGACTGTACAACAAGCTGATGGTGGAGCTCAGGAACGAAGACACTCGTGCATTCCAGAACTTCATGAGGATGCCTCCAGCATTGTTTGACGAAGTTGTGCAGTGGCTGACACCCAGGTTGACCAAGGCAAACACCAACTTCCCACCCAGCCTGGAACCTGTGCTCAAAGTGGCACTCACTCTGCGCCACCTGGCCTCAGGGACTACCTAGAGGAGCATGCAGTACAGCTGGAGGGTGCCACACAACACCATCAGCATTGTGGTCAGAGAAGTGGTGCAGGCCATCATCGAAGAATACAAGGAGGAGCTCCTCCAGTGCCCCTCCACTGAAGAAGGATGGAAGAAAGTTGCAAAGAAGTGGTATCAGAAGTGGAACTTCCCACACACTGTTGGAGCCATAGATGGGAAGCACGTGGCCTGCAAAACGCCAGCCAAGTCGGGGTCCACTTATTTCAACTACAAGGGCTTCTTCAGCATCATCCTCTTCGCCATGGTCGATGCTGACTACAAGTTCATGTACATTTATGCTTCAGGCAGTGGCTCATCTTCAGATGCCCAGGTATACAACGCCAGTCACCTCAAGGAGGAGCTGGAACGCAACCTCATCGTGAGCTTCCCAGATCCAGAACCCCTGCCCAATGACACACAAGATGTGCCCTACTTCATCGTGGGGGATGACGCCTTCTCCCTCACAACCTCCCTCATGAAGCCCTACACCTCCAAATACCTCACCCGTGAAGAGAGGATCTTCAACTACAGGCTGTCCAGGGCAAGGTGGGTGGTGGAGAACGCCTTTGGAATCCTGGCCAACAGGTTCCAGGTACTTCTCACCACCATGCAGCATCGCCCAGAGACCGTGAGGAAGATCGTGGAAGCTTGCTGCATCCTGCACAATCTCATGTGCACCCGCTATCCAGTCTTGCAGAACAGGCTCGTGGACCTCCAGCAAGGCAATGGGGACATGGAGCCTGGGGAATGGAGGCAAGGGCAAAACCTGAGAGACACTGAGGATGTGCAAGGCCCCAACAGAGCCTCACGTGAAGGGAAGAAGCAGCGCAACCTCCTGAAACATTGGTGCAACTCCCCAGCTGGAGCGGTGGAGTGGCAAGACAGGATGATAGATGCTTAATGGATGCTTCCTTCAGCCTGTCTCATCACACTGATGAGATTGGGCCATGTATGTTGAGTGGCCCTACAATGAACAGGGCATTTAATAAAGAGTTGTGTTTATGTTGACATGTGTGGATGATTGATTATATTGTTATTGATAATAAAGGGCCATAGGTGTGGCACCTGGGAGGATGGACCATACAGTCCCACTATGCTTGCACTGGAGGTTTATCTATCCCACAGCTATTACCCATCCCAAAGGTATCCCTGCCCATTCCACAGCTAACTCAACCCATCCCACAGCTATCTTAACCCATCCCACAAGCATGCAAAGGCTTAAACCATTTCTAAAAGTTTCCAGCAAGACTTTATTAAAAAAAAGAAATGAAGCAAGTGTGTGAATCAAAAATAGACTTTATTAACAACAAGCTATAAGACAAAAATGAGTCTCTGGCACTCCTCTTGGTCTCTCAGTCTCAGGGGTGAAGGGTGCAGGTGCTGTGGAAGTGGCTGGTGCTGGAGTGCTTGTCATCAGCTCCTCCAGAAGCAGAAGCAGCAGAAGTGCCAGCCCCAGAAGAACGAGCCCATGCTGCAGAAGCCCCAGCAGAATCAGAGTGAGGGCCAGGGGGTGGGATGGTAGCCCTGTCCCTCTTGCAAGGGCTGGCAGCAGATGGCTGAGGCTTGCTGTGCTTCAGCATGGTTGTGGAGTTGCTGGCTGGCAGGGAGGCTGGCAGGAACCAAGGCTGGCAGGCAGGCAGGCAGGCAGGCAGGCATCAAGGCTGGCAGGGAGGCAGGCACCAAGGCTGGCAGGAAGGCTGGCAGGGAGGCAGGCACCAAGGCTTGCAGGAAGGCTGGCAGGCAGGCAGGCACCAAGGCTGGCAGGCAGACTGGCTGGCAGCAAGGCTGGCAGGCAGGCAGACAGCAAGTCTGGCAGGGAGGCTAGCAGGAAGGCTGGCAGGCAGGCAGACAGCAAGGCTGGCAGGGAGACTGGCAGCAAGGCTGGCAGGCAGGCAGACAGCAAGGCTGGCAGGGAGGCTGGCAGCAAGGCTTGTAGGGAGGTTGGCAGCAAGGCTGGCAGCAAGGCTTGCAGGCAGACATACAGGCAGACATGCAGGCAGGACAGGCAAGGCAGTCGATGTGTCTGGAAGCAGGTGACCTGTGAATGGTGACCTGCTTCCGAGCTACTTCCATTATATCCGCGGGGCAGATGCAATGCATCCTCCCCGCATGCGCAATTAATGCATGGCATCTGCTAGGCTTCCGCTGTGCATCCGCTAGGCTTCCGCTCTGCATCCGCTTCATCTGCTGTGCATCCGCTGTGCATCCTCTGTATCCGTTCCGTGTCTGCTTTGCTGAGGTCCCCCAGAAGCCTAGCGGATGCGCCATCCACTCCCATCCGCTTCCATCCGCTGGGCTTCCGTTCTGCATCCGCTTTCCATCCACTCTGCGTCCTCCCCGCGTCCGTGTTATCCGCTCCCGTTATGTAAATTTTTGTCCCTTTTGAGAGCGGATAACAGTGGATGGAACATTTTGCTCATCCATTGTGTCCGTTTTGCATCCGTTGGGCAGTGTGACAGGGTCTTTACCTCCATGTTAAGCCAGCAGCCTCAAATTCTTCTCAGCATTCTCACCCACTCCTCTATCTCATCTGACAACCAAAAAATAAATTTCTTCCTTTTTTTTCTTTTGCTCTTCATGTGCAATAAGAGCTAAGTTTCTTTCCTCTACATCAGTCAGCTGGTGGACCAAAGCTTTAACTTGGAACTTATTGGAAAAGAAAAGCAGGGTGTGAAAAATTCTAATTAGTCATCCTAAAGAGAGGCTTTGATTTTCTCCAAGTTTCATTAAGAAACCAAACTAACTCAGCCTCGTTTATAATTCAATATCCTTGTCTCCATAAAATGTAACAGATGTTCTACACCTGTTAGATGCAAAAGACAGCCTGCAACTAAAGACATTTAACCTGCAAACAATAATAAATGTTTCCAAGTTTTTTTGTAAGAGTTTAGTGGCATGGTATGAATCATTGGGAGGGTTGGTGGGGGAAGACATTCAAATGCAATCTTCCAAATTTGATGGTGGCAAATCTATCTCCACCTGGCTGTAACATCTATTTGGGTCATAAATTATATCAATAGCAATTAAAATATGCAGAACCTGTTCTCCCAAACCTAAGCAACATTTCATTCTTGAATGACAAACTTGAGTGGAGCCAGATGGGATAAATTTGTCTAATTCCCTTTTCATAGGTCATCTGTATAATTTAATGGAAAACAACTAGAGTTGGCAGCTATGCTAGATGAGTGTGCTGAGAACAAATTATGAGGCTCAGGTTGGACAGAAGTATGCAACAAAGAAGACACAATTCTACGCATTAAATTAAGAAGAGAATTCTAGTCAATGCAGCTTTTTGAGCTATAAGGATTAAAGAAAGAAAAGAAGTGCCTCTGCCTACCAACAAACTTATATTTTTATCCTATATTAAAACTATTTCACCCAATAATTCACATTTTGCTTGCTATTCCTTGACATTTTTCACTGTGGTCATGCTTTGAAGGTGCCAACCTCCAGTTACTGTCTTCTACAATATGGTGGGAAGTGATGTAAATATGCCACTCCAATATATAAATCTGATACAATAACCGGCATCATCCAACAACATAAACAAATAAGGATATGATGCAGCAAGGCCACCTACAAATAACATGTTGAACATTTCTATGCTTAGATCAGGAATGTAATTTATGTAACCAAATTCATATCTGACTTTCTTCCACTGGGGACACAGGAATGCATATCAAACTATTGGTTTTTGGTTTTTTTTTTTCAATTCAAGTACAATTCTGCAGCAGAGTAATTCTTAGGTATCACATTAATTGCTACTGTAGTTTGTTTAGTCATGTTATACTGACTTACATCAACAGTGGAGTTCACACAATACACAAAGCAAGCTAACCTCATTTTGTCAATCTAGCCCAAGGGTGTCAAATTGGTGGCTCGCGGGCTGAATGTGTCACATACAGGTCATGCCCCTCCAGTTCTGTGAATGGGAAAAACAACATGAAATGTCACATGATGGCAAAGTGATGCAGTGAGTTTGACATCTATGATCTAATCTCTGTTTTGTACAGTAACTGTGACAACACCCTCAGGTTGACTCCTATAAAATTCTCACAGGTTTTTTAGGGGTAGCAATATGGAAATTGTTTGCAGTGGTGGGATTCAATTTTTTTTTTACTACTGGTTCTGTGAGCAAGACTTGGTGGGCGTGACAGGGGAAGGATACTGTAAAATCTCCAGTCAGAGGTGATATTTGCTGGTTCTCCGAACTACTCAAAATTTCCACTACCAGTTCTCCAGAACTGGTCAGAACATGTACCACCTCTGGTTTGTCACTGCCTTCTTCCAAAATGTTTCTTTTTAATTTCTCAAACTAGTCTACTACACCCTCAACTTCAGAGAGTCTCCTAGTTGTAACCAGGCCAAATTCTTCTTAACTTTTTTGAGATCAGCCAACATCAACAAGCAACTGCTAACCTTTACAATTGTGGACTACATTTTACCCAGCAGTGGAATCCTACCTTAGTTGCTACCAGTTTGGTGAGTGATCGTGCATGTGTGCGCACTCCCCTAACACATGCCCACCTAACAGGCCAATCAGCTGAGAAGATGAAGAAACAAAAAGCTAGGAGTGACCCACCTACCCTCCCATGAGCTTTTCGGTCTTTTATCCTCTCAGCTGATTGTTGGAGGCCTTTCTCCTTCCTCTCAGCTGATCAGAGGTTTTTCTTTTTTACTACCCCTTCATCTGAATGGGTAGTGATTTTTACCACCAGTTTGACCGAACCGGGCCAAACCGTAGCATACCACTACTGAATTTACCTGCTATCTGAGCTGCAGATTGTTAGCTGATAATAATATAGTCACCTTTTTACAAAGAAACAAATGATTTTCCTATTGTGCCATGTTTTCAATGTGGGATCGATGGAGAAGGATATATTTTTTTTTGTGAACAGAGTAGACAGGGGAGCGAGCATATAGCATGAAAACACCTCAAGAAATATAGATAGGTTTTCAAGAAAGCCAATGCTACATTTTTGAGATTAATGGCAAGTTATCTTTCTTATATGCTTGTCAGGGACCCTAATAAATTATTAATTGAAGTGAATAATTGATTATTCAATGTTTTTTTTTTGCTGATAGCACAGCATCTATTGTTTAAGTTGAATATTCAATTCAATCTTGCTTCATGGATAGATGGAAGATTTGATTGTATGAACCATCCTTGGACTGGAATAACCTTTCTTCCTTTTTGGACTTTTAAAAAATGGATACCTGACATGGAATACTCAGAGTGTACACCAATCATGAAATAAAACATAATTTTCTTTCATCCCCCCAAAATTATCATGAAAGCCTTCTACCATCAATCTAATACAAATAATATCTAGCACTGAGAAAAGAGAATAGTTGTAACTCCAGGGTGAACTGTGGCATCCTTGGTGCTCTCTGTGCTTGATGGCTCTCTTTCAGACATGATCAGTGCACCATTTCCAGATCATATCAGAGCATTTTTGGATGCCACTGTTGATAGGCAAACACCTCCTGAAAGTTGCATTTGTCTCTCTGATTGGCTTTCCTGAAGGTTGTAAAGGTTGGCCTAAAGATACTTGTACAATTCTGGTAAAACTAGAAGTCTGTGCTTGGAGAATGTTATTGCCTTGTCATCCTTGGCTACATTTAAATTGGCATTCTTATCATAGGATTGTTGGCATGATATGACTTGCAATATGTCTCATGATCAACTGGCAGCTTTTTAATCAGATGTCAACAATGACACCCATTCGCATAATTGCCAAGGTGACACAAAAGAGGAGGAAAAGGGAAAACTTTAAGTAAGACTTTTGAAAGGGAGCCCAAGGGTACCAATTGTATGTCTCATATGTGTGTGCAAAAATAAACATTGACAAGAAGCATGCATTGTCATTTAATACCATATTACAAAAGCTACTAATTAAAACTTTGCAGGTTCAGTTGGTCAAGTTTCATGGCTGAGTGCGTTCTGCGAGAACATGCTTCAGACGGCATTTATGAGATTAATTTGTAAGCTCTTCAGATTCTGAATCTCTGAGGTTTATGCTGTCTGTGTGCTGTTTGCATAATGCAGTTTTATAGTGCTAAACCATCACCTATAAAGAGATTATTTTCATATTCAGCACATTAATGATCTAATGCTATTCACAGATACCATACTGTGCTTATTCCAGAGATAACAGGTAAAATGTCTCTTGCTCTGATTAGCTGCAAAGCTAACATAAAATCATGAATGTCTTGAGAAAGAATATCGCTCTGGTGAAATTAATTCCCCAGTGGTTTTGTTAAAGTTTTAAAATTGCATTATTTCCCCATCATATTTGAAAGTCTTCACTGCCTTAAACTTAAGCTGTAACCCATGGCTTGCCATCTTCCCTGGAGTGTCTAGATGTGGCATCTCAGATTTATTGTGTGATCTCAGTATGTTACAACATCTCTCCTGACTAATGCATTATTACAGTACTTACACAGACTCCCAAGTGCCATGGTATTGATTAGAAAATCACCCATCTGCATATTCATACCATCTGCACTATTCAAAAGAAAAACATTACATGATAATATTGGTTTTGTTTGAATGGAAATTCAGAAAATGATAATAGAACAAACTATAATTTGTGTGTGTGTCTGTGTGTGTGTTTTTATTGTGCGCACACATGCACTTGTTTGGAATTGCAAAATAGACTTACAGCAACACCACAAGAGGATTTAAGGTGGAAATATTTTCTTGGCATTAACAGCATTAAAAAAAATTATAACATGTAAATGCAAAAAAAAAAAAAAAAAAAAAGAACCTATTCTTAAAATTGGATCTGGAATAGAAATAGCAAGTGAGAAATGCAAGTGAGCTTTGCTTTGTTACAACATTGGTTTCTAATGGCAAACAACTCACCAGATCTTATCTGCAAACAGTTCTATTGACCACTACATGGCACCAAAGAGACAACTCTAACCCTTTGTTATCATAAGGAGAGACCCGATTTTATTGCAATCCACTTTTGGTAACCCAAAGCATGGCTTTCATTCAGGAGGTACATGCATTATCCAGATTGGTGAGTCATGCTATTGATATTCACCATGAATTGAATCTCCAATTCATTCTCCAAGTAGATCAGGTAGCCCAACAGCATCATGAAGAGCCTCTGTGGTGCAGTGGTTAGAGTGCAGTACTGCAAGCTATTTCTGCAACCAGCTGCCTACAATTTGGCAGTTCAAATCCCACCAGGCTCAAGGTTGAGTCAACCTTCCATCCTTCCGAGGTGGGTAAAATGAGGACTCCGATTGTTTGGGACAATATGCTGACTCTGTAAACTGCTTAGAGAGGGCTGTGAAGCACTATAAAGTGGTATATAAGTTTAAATGTTATTGCTATTGCTATCATTGGGAGATGGTGTTTTGAAAAAGCGAATGGAAAATCATTAGTCCAGAATAATGTGGTTACTATACTGATTTGTTTTCGTCTTCCTTGCCCTCCTCCATATTGGTCCAGAATAATGCAGCTACTATACTGATTTTCCTCCTCCTTCTCCTCCTCCCCTTCCTCCTCCTCCTCCATAGGACAAGAACCAATAGATGGAAGCTAATCAAGGAAAGAACCAACCTAGAACTAAGGAGAAATTTCCTGACAGAACAATCAATCAGTGGGACAACTTGCCTCCAGATACTGTGGATGCTGCATCACTGGAAGTTTTTAAGAAATGATTGGACAATCATTTCTCTGAAATGTTATATGCAAACCTATGCCAAGAGCGTTGGCGAACCTATTCCAAGCATGCCGGAAGTGGTACGCAGAGCCATTTCCCCCGGCATGCAAGAGGTTGCCTGAAAGAGCCCCACTGTGCATGCATGTGTGCACCACCACCCAACAGCTGATTGTCGGGTATTTGGTGCGCATGTGTAGGGGGCATAGGGGGTGTGTATGGGAGATGCATGCGCATGCACAGGGATGTGCTGTGCATGAGGGGATCATGCACACATGTGCAGACATGCTGTGTGTGAGGGGGGAATTGCATGTGCATTCACAGGGGGCTCAGGGGGACCCCCAGCACACATTGCCTTCTGGGTGCTGGCACACGAGCGCACGCAAGCAAGAGTGCATGCAATTATTGGCACGGGAGCCAAAAAAATTTAGCCACCACTGGTATAGGGGTTCCTAGCTGAGCAGTGGGTTGGACTAGAAGACCTTCAGGGTCCCTTCCCCTCTGTTATTTCTACCTCCTCACAGGCCCATAAATCAACCAAATTACAAATGTAATGGGTGGGGAAGGATGACACATTTATTATGATTCATAATTCAAAGGGGAAAGGAGAAGAGAAAGAAAGAAAGAAAGAAAGAAAGAAAGAAAGAAAGAAAGAAAGAAAGAAAGAAAGAAAGAAAGAAAGAA
>BLBF01000020.1:11476188-11531544 GCA_015471245.1 Laticauda colubrina | reverse complement strand
GAAAGAAAGAAAGAAAGAAAGAAAGAAAGAAAGAAAGAAAGAAAGAAGGATTTTTTTTAGATAGATATCATCAAATATTGATGGAACATCTCACAAAAAGAAAGATGTGAACTCTTTGCAAATTTTTATATAAGACAAATAAATTATGTACCCTCTAATCAGGGGTGGTATTCAAAATTTTTAACAACTGGTTCTGTGGGTGTGGCTTAGGTGGTGGGCATGTCTTGGTGGTCATGTGACTGGGTGGATATGGCTTGGTGGTCATGTTATTGGCTGGGTGTGGCCAACTCAATATTACTCACATCGAGGCACAAATCTCCTCACCTAAGTGTGGAAGAGTCCTAAGTGTGAAAAGAGTCATAAGTCACTTTTTTCAGTGCCATTGTAACTTTGAATGGTCACCCCACACAAGCAAAGTACCAGCAAAGGAGAGGGGAAAACTCCAGAGATGTTCCTGAGACAGGAAGTCTAGTCCTGCCAAAAATGTAAAGAGTTAATGGAAAGGGGGCTTCCAGTTTTGAGCCTCTTCGATGACAGACAGAAATCCATGATCATGCATGGTTTTGGTCTGGGCTCACCGCTGGAGTGCCCCGAGCCGGCTGGTTTCGGGGCTAAGCTACCCCATAGAGGTGGTGAAGAGGGGGGAGACTGCCAACAGGGTTGAGGAGAGCCGCATCTCTCCTCCTCAGCTGGCCATTACCCCCTTTCCCGAAGGCGGTTGCAGCAGTGGTCAGAAATGGCCACCTCAAAGAAGAACTCGACCGGAAAAGAATATGCAGGAGGAAGATAAGTGAAAGTTCTGGCTGAGCGGGTTAAACTGCAAAAGCAACAACTAAGGTACCCTGGAATTTAAACTAAAAAAAAGTAACATGTTCCCAAAGAAGATTCGGAAGCAGTGAAGGAAAGTGAAAAGGGAAAGGTTTGGCTTTTTTTTTTTTCTTCTCTCCCTTTCTCTATATTGACAACCGAGACTTAAATAAGAAATCAGAAAAAAAAAATCTGTTTTGACATCAACAGGCAATTAAGCTGAAAATAAAATAAAATGCCAAAGGCATAATGAAGATTTCTGGATCTTAAAAAGTTTTTTATAAATAGGGAAGGAGAGAAAAAGGATCTGGAAAAAGGGAGGAGACGTCCTGGAATTAAAAGGAATCTACAGTAAAACTTTGACAAGACTTTTAAAAGATACATTTTAACTGAAACTTGGTAACTAAATTGTAGAACCGCAGGAAGAGAAAGCAAAAAAAAAAAGCAAAAAGAAACAGCTTGTGTGTATTTGGATTATTTGGTGATCACTGGACTCTTGGTTATTGCATTTGAATGACTAAAATTTATCGGGTGGTTGTTTAAAAATTTATACAATGGCACTACTTCTGGATGAATTGAAAATGGAACTTAAAAAGTACAAAGAAGATGCACAAGAAGGGAGAGGCTCTTTTGGCTTCGTTTTTCAATTCTTAGAAATGGAGATTTGGAACTATGAGAAACAACAAGAAACGTCTGCAAAAGAAGACTGGGACAAAGAAGAAGCCATCTTTAATGAACAAATAATTCTATGTGGGGAAGAAAAAGGAAAGGGGGGAAAGAGAATGGAGAATTTAAGACTTAAAAAAATAACCAAAGAAAGGAAAAATAGTTCGAAAAATAAGTATAATATTGGAAAGCAGCAGAAGAGGGGAATACAGAAGAAAGAAATAGAGGTAGAGAGACAAGGGGGTAAAATGGGGAGAGAGAAGAAGAGAGGGAAGAAGGAAAGGAAAAGAAGTTACAAAGGACAGAAACAAGTCACAGAGAAACAGGGCCTATTAAGAGATAATGGGTGAAAATTTAACTGAAACGGATTCTGTAAAGGTACATAAGATTGTATTGTTAGTATTAGAAATAATTTGTAAAAATTGGAAACAATGTATGATTAAAATGAGGGATAAAATCGCTTTTGTGATCTTGTGAAATGTTTGTTAATAAAATAAATGAAATAAAATAAATGAGAGAATTGAATTAGGAAGGGACAGGAACATTTTAGTTAGTTAATGTTTTGTAAAATATAAGTGAAGAGGAGGGGGAAGTTAATTATGGAAAACTTATAACTGTTCCCATAGAAATATGTTATTTAATTGAAAAGCAATGTTAAAGAAGTTAAGATTTTAATGAATATTAATATTAATGATAGAATTGAATTGGAATGGAATGTGTTGTTTTAACTACATGTATTTATATGCATGTAGTTTTTTCTTTTAAGAATATAGTGTGTATTTTAAGAACATACCAAGCAGAATCCGAATTGAAGCTATGTATTATATTGAATGTTAAACTTTAAGGTATATATTGAATAAGAGTTAAATGGATAAAATTAAAATATATAAAAGTGTCATACTCCAATCAGCAACTACAGGAGAAACTTTGTTTAATGAGAAAAGATAATATGAAATTGAAATAGGACAGACAAAAAGTATAAATATAAGGATTTGAATCAAGATGAGATAATTAAAATAAAATTAATAAAATTAAAAGAGGGGAGAAGCTATGTAGAAAATGTAAAACAGTAATAAGATATGGAATTGAACATGAAAATGAGCATGAAATTGAATTTGTCCCTGTACGAAGAAATGTAACCTGGGATCATGCTACTTTCAAAAAAGATGTTTTATTTGTATTTCTTTGTGAAAACTCAAATAAAATTTACCAAAAAAAAAAAAAAGAGAGAGAGAGTTAATGGAAAGGCAGTTTCTGTAAGCAACACCAGAATGTTTCCTTCCTGCCATCCTTACAGGATCAGGCCAGTAATTTCTTCTAACATCCAGTTCTCCAAACTGCTGAGAATGATAACAACCAGTTCTACCGAATAGGTGTGAACTGGTAGAACCCCACTCCTGCCTCTAATATGTGTACATACTATACATAAACATTCATTTGTTTTATTTTAAAGGATGCATATTCAACAATATTCAATAACAATTAGTACTAATATACAATCAGTGGATGCAGAATAAGAGCTGGCTAGTGTACACTCATTTTCACTATTTCCAGTGTGGATATGCTTCTTGGATAAGATCCTTGTCATATTTGAAACTATCCTTATAATGAAATAATGGAAAGATACCAGTACAGCAATGAACATTTGTGTGGGAACTTTTGTCATATAACATGAATTATTTGAATTTAAATCATGAATTTTGGAAAGGAAGCAAAATTTTATCAGATCTTTTAGCATACTAATCGGTTACCATTAAGAGAGTGAAAAATACAAAAGGGCATGTTTTCTTTTTAGCTATACAAAAGAGGAAACCTGAATATTAGGGAAATAATCTTTCCCAGTTAAAAAGAAGACGTTTTTGCAAAGGTACCATTACACAGATAAGAAAATCAATGCAGACTGATTTATTCTTCATTGCAATTCTCCACACTCAATTCCACTTGGCAACTGGAAGTAGGAATGGGTTGCATTAAAAAGCATTGTGTTGGAGGGGCTGAGCAAATTTTATCTGTTGTGTTGCATCCTTGATGGCCCATTTGCACATACAAATAATCAATGGCTGATGAATATGTATGTGTTATCCAGCACTGAGCATAAAAAAGGAAGAAAAAAAATGTTTTGTTTTTTTTTACTGATGGACCAAAGAGAAACTAAATTATCTTTGTTCCACAAATTCAAGATGTATTGCTTGTCCTAAGCGATGGTATTGAATTTACTTATTTACTTATTTATTTATTTATAATAAATTATAGCCATTTAAATCTCAAAAGACTGTTGTTGATGGACAGGGAGCAACAATCACAAGCCAGTGCAAACAATAAAGGCTTAGAAATACATTAAACATAAATTTACATCATTGCATTGTACTGTAGCTGATAATTATTCATCTGTTAATGGTCATCCCACCGGTCAAAACCCCTGAGGTCTTATGAAACAAGAGGCCTTTATACACTAAGAGAAGAGAATCTTGTACTTCAAGATTAATTATGGGGGTCTTGGTGTTGTCTGAGGGGATTTGAAAACTTCACTCCCTTCTAGGACTGATGATGTAACCCAGGTGTGGGCTTCAAAAATTTTAGCAACGGGTTTTCTGCTTAGTTGTTGGGTGGGTATGGCCATGATAGGTGTGGCCTAATCAGCCTCCTGAAACATGGCATGAGGGGCATTTTTGCCCTCCCTGGGCTCCAGAGGCTTTCCTCAAGCCTCCGGGAGGATGAAAACTGCCACCCTGGACTCCAGAGGCTCTCTGAAAGCTGGAAACAGGCCCATTTCTGGCCTTCCTGAACTTCCAGAAGGCCTATTTATTACCCTCCCAAAGTGTCATGCCCCTGTCAAAATCTGATTTGGAGGGGGAGGCTGAACAGCTGACAGGGAGTGAGAGTGTGGCTCTGTTGGCTGTGGAAGAAACTGGGGAAGGGCGAAGTCTGGCTGGGCAGAGCAGGGCAGAAGTAGAGCAAGGGAGAGGGAATTCAGAGGAAGACCCAGGCTCACCCCCCTCTTCATCCTAAGGGCACACAGGGAGGAACAAAGAAGGGAGCAACATGAGTTGAATGACTTACAGGGGAGGAAGGGGCCCTGATTCCCTTCATTAGCTACAGCTGGGAACACAGTATTTAAAAAGGGAAGCTGCGCACAGAAAACTGTTGGGAGCAAATTGTGGGTTTATCTGGTCGCATCGTGGCTTATCTGTGTTCCTGGCATCTTCCCAACTGTGTGAGTGTTGCCATTTTTTCAAGTTTGAAATTCCTTCTCCTGCCCTGTCAAGTTAATTACTTCAGCTTGGTTTGTTTGGATTTTTAGTTACAGTCTGTATGTATTTTGTTTTGGACTGAATTTTCTCCAGATGAAAGTAACCTGGACAATGGGGGCAAAGTTGGAGATAATAAAGGGATTCTTCTTGCTTATTTGACTGTGTTGCTCTTGTGCCATGCCCCGGGTCATCACACCAAGGCTCCATGCATGCCCTGCACTTACCTGCATCCAAAACGGGCTGCATGGGGACTCCAGGGAGGGATGTAGTGTGGTGGCTGTGGCCAGCCAGGTAGTGGGATTTGGGGGTTCTCCGAACTGTACAGAATCTTAGCTAGGGGTAGGGGTGGGATTCTACAGGTTTGCACCTATTCTCTAGAACCGGTTGTTAACATTCCAAGCAGTTCAGAGAACCAGTTGTTAGAAGAAATTACTGGCCTAATCCCGTAAGGAAGGCAGGAAGGAAACATTCTGGTGTTGCTTACGGAAACTGCTTCTCCATTAACCTTTATTACATTCTTGGCAGGACTAGACTTCCTGTCTCAGGAACGTCTCTGGAGATTTTTTTCCCCTCCTTTGTTGGTATTTTGCTTGTGTGGGGTGACCGTTCAAAGTTACAATGATACTGAAAAGGGTGACTTATGACCATTTTTCACACTTAGGACTGTTGCAGCATCCCCACAGTCATGAGAGGCCATGCAAGGAGATGCATGCCTCGATGTGAGTAATATTGAGTTGGCCACGCCCAGCCAGTCACATTACCACCAAGCCACACCCACCATCTAAGCCACAGCCACAGTACCACTTGTTTAAAAAATTGAATCCCACCCCTGGCTAGGGGCTCTCCTGAACTCCTGCAAATCCCCAGCAGCACCCCCCCTGATGTAACCTAGTTGGATTAGGAAATGTTTTCAAGAAAACAACCAAGCTCACACAGCACCAACCCCACAGCTTTTATACATTTCTGGAAAGCCATGAAATCAGGAACCATCCTCACCTTCAGAAAGTGGCTCTATTTAGGAGGAAAAAACTCCCCCAGAGAAGGCTCCTCCTGCCTTGTTCTCCTTTAAGTGCAGACTTTTAACAAGTAATCTAAGTTAACTCTGAATGGGTAGTTTGTTTGACTTTAACAAGATCCTCAGCCATAGAGAGTTTTATATGTGATAATCAGGTCCTTGAATCGATCTCCAAATCAAACTAGTAGTCCATGCAGCTCTCATAGTAGAAGAGTGACTTATACACATACGAGCTGCTACCCTTACGCTTGCATGTTCTTCAAAGGAAAGTGTAACCCTAACAAGAGTCAAAGTTGGTGTAATTACTTAATTTCAAAAAACCTTCCTTCCTTCCTTCTACCACATTCCATCCCTCCTTCCAATGTATCACTTGGCTCTTTTCCAACCTTGGAGAGCTTGAAGGGAAGAGGATCCCTTCCTATTCTCTGACTCCAAGGAGGGACCCACTTTGCGAGACCCCCTGTCTCTTACTCAGAGAGCAACATGGTTTTCACATCTTTCTCTTTCGCAGGTTTTGGTGCTGAGATTGAACAAAGACATCAGTCATGGTGCTTTTTTGGGAGGTGGGGGGTGGAGATCATTCTGCTCAGAGTCCATCAGCCTGGATGTGCTTCCAAATCAGTGCTACATCTGTATTTTTAAAAATTACAGAAATATCCTTCCTTGGACCCTTTTTGCACCTTTTCCTCTCTCTCACCTCTAAAGACTCTGGAGAAATTTGAGTTCTGGGCATAAAGCCACATTATAGGTAAAGATGTTCTGGGGATCACACAGACATAATCTTGGCATTTTCTTGGCAACAGTGTAGAAATACTTTGTTCTTGCCTTTTTCCAGGATACAATTGGTTTCCTAGTCTAGTGTACAGCCAAGATATTATCTAGTTGTCTCTCATTCAAATGGCAACCAGACCCAACAGAGTTAACTTATGAGCCCACAAAAGCTCACATAGGTACTGCCACGTATTGGTTCCCAAATACAGTATGCCCATTTCTTTTAAAGATTACAGAAAATAAAAATAAAAGAAACAAGGGCTGCTGTCTGATTCAGGAAAGAAGAAAATTGAGAACTATATCCATTGTATGTACGCAGGATAAGTGTCCAAAGGAGAGAAGGGTCAGACTATATTCATGAACTGGAATACAGCTTGTTAACAATGTCAGCCAATGAATAGGCATAGCAACTAAGTCAGGCTATGTGGACTGTTTTGGAAACTGAAACTAGAAGTAGCCTAGGCTGAAAACTGAAACTAAAAGTAGCCTAGGCATAGCTCTATATTAAGCTCTGCAGCTCAGTTAAAGGGCCTTTCACATTGGCCGACGGATGCAAAACGTATGTAAAAAGGACACAGCGGACGAGAAAATGTTCCATCCATTGTAATCTGCTCTCAAAAGTGCCCCGAATTTGCATAAGCAGAGCGGACAACAACAGAAAGGAACGGACGGGGGGAGGACATAGCCAGGATGTAAAGCGGATGCTCCATGGAAGCATAGCGGATGGAAGTGGATGGAAGCGGATGGCACATCCGCAGGGCTTCCGGGGGAGCACAGCGAAGCGGATGCACAGTGGAAAGAGCAGATGCCGAGGGGATGAAGCGGATGCAGAGCGGATACATTGCGTCAGCCCCGTGGATATAAAGGGAAGCAGCTCGCAAGCAGGTCACCATTCAGAGGAAAGACCTGTTGCCAGACACAGCTCCAGCCAGCCAGCCAGCCTCCAGCCAACAACCATGGGGAAGAAGAGAAAGCCTCTGCCATCTGCTGCCAGCCCTGGTAAGAGAGACAGGGCCACCCCCACCCCCCGGCCCTGACTCTGCTTCTGCTGGGGCTTCTGCTGCTCGGGCTGACTCTTCTGGTGCTGGAGCTTCTGCTGGCGCTGCTCCAGGTGCTGGTGCTTCTGCTGGTGCTTACTCTGCTGGCACTGCTCCTGGTGCTGGTGCTTCTGCTGGTGCTTACTCTGCTGGTGCTGCTCCTGGAGCTGGTGCTTCTGCTGGTGCTTATTCTGCTGGCGCTGCTCCTCGTCCCACTGGTGCTTCTGCTGGTGCTTACTCTGCTGGCGCTGCTCCTGGTCGCCTGGTCGTCCTGGTCCTGCTGGTGCTTACTCTGCTGATGATGATCCTGGTCCTGCTGGTGCTGATGGTACTGGCGCTGGTGCTGCTGCTGCTTGTCCTGCTGGTCCTACTTTTGCTGCTACTGTTGTTGTTGCTGCTGCTGGTGGTGGTGGTGTGGAGGAGCAGCCCCAAAACCTCAAAGCCCCTCTGATGAGGGCCCAGATGGCCCTGCCAGAGGGAGGAAAAGGCATACACGAGAACGAGAATGGGAGAGGAAGCAGTCCTCCATTGAAGAGGAACATGAGGATGAGGTGCTGGAATGGCTGAGGGAGAACGAGTATCTTTGGCGGAAGGGACACAGGCTCTATCGAGACACCAAAAGGAAGCAGGCTGCTTGGAGAGAGAAGGCGGAGAGCCTGGGCTACACTTCGGAGGTGCTCCTCGGCTGGTGGAAGCACATGAACACCTGGTATGGGAAGCTGCACCTCAAGAAATCTAGCCAGGCCACGGTCAAGCTGATGGACCGAGAGACCTACGTGATGGCCAAGTGCAGCTTCTTGAAGGGTGAGATCCGCCACCGAGGAGCAGCCCCTCTGACAACCCTCTCTCTCAGGCAGCCTGCTGAGAGCCAGTCCTCTTCTGGCCAAGAGTCAGCTCCTGTGTCCAGGCAGGTATCTGTGGAGAGTGCCACGACAGAGACCTCCCCGACAGCTGCACTCCCCGTGGCGGAGCATGTGGAGGACCCCCTGATGCAGTGGAAGCAAGGAGAGGGCACTTCCACCAGCGACCAACCCACATCAATCCCCAGCTCCACCTCCACAGAAAGCAGGCAGAGAGGCAGACCGGAGAGGCAGAGCCACACTGTCCTGCTGGAGATCAGGGACACCATCAGAAGCAGTGTAGATCTCCTCTCTCAGGTGGTACAAACCAACGCCCCATCCTCCAACCACAAACCCTTCCTCACCTACATCAATCAGACCCTCATGAACATGTCCGAATCACAGTACCAGGTTATTAAGGACAGGATCACCGGTCTTCTTCACAACCCTCCAGACCCAGCTGAACCTGCTCCCACCCAGTCCAGGTCTGCTCCTCCACCAGGTGATGTCACTGCCCTTCCAAGGCTTTCCACAGGCTCTGCCCTACCAAGGCTTCGGCTACCAGGAGCTCCAGCAGCACAGGCAGCCCTTCCCAGTCCAGGCACAGGTACATTGAACGCCACCGATGCCATCGATGGAGGAAGGAGCTCTCAACATCACAGGACTGATCCTCTTGGGGCCAGGCACCCCAATGGTGCCTCAGACCAGCACTCCAGCAGCAGCCTCCTCCACAGCACTTGGACCCTTCATCCCTGAGACTGGGCATGCCTCAGAGTGACTAAGAAGAGTACCAGAGACTGGGTGGCTACCTGTTGACTTTATCTTTGCTTGGGACACTTGGGTCATTTTGCTTTTACAGCTTATTATTAACAAAGATTATCTTTGCTTCACACACTTGCTTCATTTATTTTATTAAATAAAGTCTTGGTGGAAACTTTTAGAAATGGTTTAAGCCTTTGCATGCTTGTGGGATGGGTAAGGATAGCAGTGGGATGGGCATGGATACCTTTGGGATGGGTAATAGTTGTGGGATGGGCAGGGATACCTTTGGGGTGGGTAATAGCTGTGGGATGGGCAGGGATACCTTTGGGATGTACACCATCCACACATTTCAACATAAACACAACTCTTTACTAAATACTCTGTTCATTGTAGGGCCACTCAACATACATCACTCAATCTCATCAGTTTGATGAGACAGGCTGAAGGAAGCATCCATTAAGCATCTACCATCCTGTCTTGCCACTGCACTGCTCCAGCTGGGGAGTTGCACCAGTGTTTCAGGAGGTTGCACTGCTTCTTCCCTTCACATGAAGCTCTGTTGGGGCCTTGCACATCCACAGTATCTATCAGGTTTCGCCCTTGCCTCCATTCACCAGGCTCCATGTCCCCATTGCCCTGTTGGAGGTCCACGAGCCTGTTCTACAACACTGGGTAGCGGGTGCACATGAGATTGTGCAGGATTCAGCAAGCTTCCACGATCCTCCTCACGGTCTGTGGGCGATGCTGCATGGTGGTGAGAAGTACCTGGAACCTGTTGGCCAGGATGCCAAAGGCATTCTCCACCACCCACCTTGCCCTGGACAGCCTGTAGTTGAAGATCCTCTCTTCACGGGTGAGGCATCTGGAGGTGTAGGGCTTCATGAGGTAGGTTCTGAGGGAGAAGGCGTCATCCCCCACAATGAATTAGGGCACATCTTGTGTGTCGTTGGGCAGGGGGTCTGGATCTGGGAAGCCCATGATGAGGTTGCGTTCCAGCCCCTCCTTGGGGTGACTGGCGTTGTATACCTGGGCATCTGAAGATGAGCCGTTGCCTGAAGCATCGATGTACATGAACTTGTAGTCAGCATCGACCATGGTGAAGAGGATGATGCTGAAGAAGCCCTTGTAGTTGAAATAAGTGGACCCTGACTTGGCTGGAGCTTTGCAGGCCACGTGCTTCGCATCTATGGCTCCAACAGTGTGGGGGAAGTTCCACTTCTGATACTACTGCTCTGCAACTTTCTTCCAGCCTTCTTCAGTGGAGGGGCACTGGAGGAGCTCCTCCAGGTATTCTTCAATGATGGCCTGCACCACTTCTCTGACCACAATGCTGATGGTGTTGTGTGGCACCTTCCAGCCGTACTGCATGCTCCTGTAGGTGGTCCCTGAGGCCAGGTGGTGCAGAGTCAGTGCCACCTTGAGCCCAGGGTCCAGGCTGGGCCGGAAGTTGGTGCTCTGCTTGGTCAACCTGGGTCTCAGCCACTCCACAACTTCGTCAAACAATGCTGGAGGCATCCTCATGAAGTTCTGGAATGCACGAGTGTCTTCGTTCCTCAGCTCCACCATCAGCTTCTTATACAGTCTGTCCTCTGCTCTTCTGGCGATCCATCTTCAGACCCAGACACTTCTTGGACGCCTCCATTTCTTCATGTAGAACAGGTGAAAGAGCCTGTAGATGGCTTCGCACTGTTGTAGAACGATGGTGGCTACCAAAAAGAGTATGTGAGGATCCATGGTGGAGATGACTGAATGCTGTGGAAGAGCAAGAGCCAGATGAAGGCTGAAGAGGTCTGCACAGCAGGGCTTCTGGACTGAAAGTGAGATCCAAGTTAGTTGCTCCCCCTTTTTATAGGAAATATAGGTTTTCCACTCGGTGTCCTTTTGCATTCTCTAGGCATCCTGCAGACATCCTAAATATCCGAGATACGTCCCCTCTGTGAATGTTTTTTCCGTTTTAATGCTTTGTATGCGAGCTGCATCCGCTTTCATCCTTTCTCTGTCTGTGCTACTAATGCTGCGTGTCCGTTCCATGTCCGTTTCGCTTCCTCCCTGTGTCCGTTTTCCGCTGGAGCGAATTTGAGTTGTGCGGATGCGCAGCGGCTGCCTAGCAGATATAGCGGATTCGTAACAGATGATGACGGATGTAGAACGGATGTTCCCCGCATACCTAGCGGATGCAGAACGGACGCGTTGGATACATTTTCCGCTCAAAAAGTTTTGTGCAGCTCAAAACTTTTTGAGCGGATGAAATGTCAGTCGATGGATGCTGGACGGATAGAGAGGATGAAAAACGGACGCAGTGAGTGCAGAACGGAAGCATCGCATTAACCAACGTATGGCAAGTGTTTCTCTCCGTTTCCATCCATTGGTGCAGTGGGACAGGGGCTTAAGGTCTGAGTCTGTCTTTTGAAAATGAAACTAACTTGCTTGATTGCCTGCTGAAGATGCTTGCAACATGTTTCTGTCTGAGTATGCTCCATATTGGAGAAATCTACAACTGGTTTGTAAAATCTACTTATTATGTTTATGAAGATGTAAAATGAAGCATCAGTCATCTCTGTTTATTTTTCTGGCACTGAATTTACACTGCAAAACTCTGCATAAAAAGTGTAATAGATATATTCTGGATTCCCAGAAAGGAGGCACTATCCACCAGAAGACAAAAAAGCAGTGGAGCTTGGAAAATTTGGCTGGCAGAAAGAGGGTTAAAATGGCTCCTTCCTAGCTCTCTCCAGAGTATATAGTTGCTTTAATCTGTCCATAGGTGAAGAACAGTAAAGGAAACCACTCTTAAGTAATTCCATGTGTCATTCTTGGTTCTTGGAGCCTGAAGAAGGAAATCCTAGGAAAAAAAAAATAAAGAAAGAAAACCAGGAAGGTTTGTAGTTTGGACTTTTAAAATTTGTTTATCTCATTTGTCTTCTGCCTCAACCTAACAGACTTTCATTACTCTAGAGCAGTGGTGGTGAACCTTTTCGGCACTCAGTGCTGAAATGGGAGTGTGTGCATGTTCAAGTATGTGCCAGAAACTGGAAGAGCAGCTCCTTGGCGCATCATGTGGGAGAGCCAGAAACCAGAAGCTCAGCTTCCACAAGCACGTGTGCGCAAACACCAGCTGACCAGCACACACATGTTCCCGTGAACCTGCTCTTCTGGTTTCCAACAGTCCCGCTCCTGCAAACATCAGCTGGCTGGCATGCATGTGCATGCCAAAACCTGGAAGAGCAACAGGCAATGGCTGGTATGCCTAGTATGATTTGATTGTTTATTAGTAACCTATGATTATCACTAAGTGTTGCATCTTATGATTCTTAATGAATGTATTTCATTTTTTTCTTTATGTACACCGACAGCATATGCACCAAAGACAAATTCACTGTGTGTCCAATCACACTTGGCCAATAAAGAATTCTATTCTATTCATTATTAACCTCTATCAGAGACGTAGTGACAGAAAGTCTCCCTTGACAATAATCATGATTTATCGATCAGGCTGTAACTTTTGTGAACTAAGCAAGTGAGAAAGTCTTATTTCTTTGCATGATTTTGGCAAGGCACAATGTGGCTTCCTCCATTCCATAGCCCCAAGATGGCACACTGAAGCCCACATATATACCAGCTTGCACACAACGGGGAATAATTAGCTTTGTCTTTTAACTCTAGGATGCTACTTCTTCGAATCTCCCAAGAGACTCCATGCAATGAGTGTGATATAATGACAGTGGACATGAACCATAAAATAAAATTTAAAAAATATTCACCTCAACGGGCTCATTAAGAGACCTAGGCATGTCAGAATTGCCTTTGCAGCCACCCATCCCATTCTTGATCCTGGAATAATAATTCATGAGTGTCATAAGAAAGTTCCTGTGATGTGCAATACAATTTGAATATTTGAAATGGCAATTTTCTTTTGATGATCTCTGACACATCCTAAAGCAGTCCTGGGAAAGAGACACATTGCTTCCTTAAGCTTTTTCAATTGGATTAGAACAAGCACACATTCGAGACACCAGCCCCCAAGGAGATGTCAGGGCATGTCAAGCAATAAGAGAGACATCTGTTTTTGTTTTTTTTTCACAGCTATTTGGGGCTGTGGAAGAAAAAGCCCTATTTGCCATCATAAACTGGCATTTTCTCAATATTGGTTTTCAACCCATTTCCCAATTGTTTTGCAGGTTCCTCAACATATTTTTCTAAACCGGAATCATAAATTGAGTCAATCATGTTTTATAAAATCTTTCCAGGGATTAAGTAAGGTATTCCCTGGAAAGATTACATGAATAAAAGATAAAATTTTGTAGAAGCCCATTCACGGATAAGACAACCCTTGAATTTTTAGCCAAAATGCCATGAAAAATGAACCACACAAATATTCTGACTCTCAAAATTTTTGTATGTTTTAATTTCCATAATTGGCTTGTCTGCAGACGGCACATTTTTTCATGATATTCTGGTAAAAAAAAATCAAGGGTCAGTCTATCTATGAATGGTCTTATACAAAAGTATATACAGGATATAAAGGTTGTTTCAAAGAAGTATTATTGTATATATTCAAAGATAAGCTCTTCCATTGATAAGCTAAACCCAATTTGTGGGGGATGTATTCTGGCAGCTAATAATCTTAGTTTATCCACAAGTACATCTAATATGTCTACAATCACATATTCACAAGGAAAGAAAAATAAAATTTCCATCAAGCTGGATTCTGTAGGACCCATGCAGCCTCAAATCATTACTGCTAGCATCTTTGTCTTCAATGAGGGACGTCCACTTCAACAGTACTGAAATGGAATAGCTATGCAGAGGCATTTGAGGCCTACTCAAATGTCTCTGTATTTCAGTCAGTCCATAAAAGACTAATTACAGTGATGTCTTTATGGGTGGGATGTCTATTAGGGCCCTCTTAGCCTTCTGAAGAAATCATGAGGGCACATATTGGAGGATAGTCCTTCAGTATGTTGTGCTATGCAAATGTCAGGTGTGAAAGATCAGGTCCACATGGGAAGGTCCAATTAAACTGATCTATTGCTACATATATCTTTGTACAGGAATCTTCTCAACTAATGTTCAAAACCTGGCAAGTATTAGATAATGGTCAATGGGATTCAAACAGGATTGGATTTATTTCAGTTGTGGCTATGTTGGGATTCTAGGCTGATCCCTCTTCTAACTCTGCCCTCAGGTTCTGCCACTCCTCCTATGGCAGGGTGCTGATTTCCCTCACAGCTCTCAACTTGCTTCCACATAAACATGGGGGATGGTTACCACATGGAGTGGGTGTATTCTTTAAATCTGGATGGATGACTGTGCGTTTTATTACAGGATCAACATAGGTGCCAAGTTTTGAATGCCTGCATTAGAAGAATAAACAGTCTCCACAGCAGTGGAGAAAATTGCATTCAGGAAACTTAATAGAGCACCATTCTCTTCAGAGGCTTCACACTTAGTGATGCGGTAACTTGGAGTTTGGCAGGAAACCATTCTCAACCCCAATGAGAAGAATTTTTTTCCCTTTCATTATTCCTATGTTCCCACAGGCATTTTCTGGCCCTGTATCAGGAAGACAATTGCTTTTCATTCAATTTTTGATGAGTATCTTGGGGCTTCTTGAGGATACTCAGTTCCTGCTGGATGGAAGCAATGACTAGGAGGGTATTTATCCAGGTTTGGTTGTTGCACCAATTATGTGTTCCTGGCAATGTCAGTCATGCAGGCTTTCATCATATCATGAGAGGACGGCTATACTGCACTCCAGATGGGGCTGCCTTTGAATTGTACTCAGACACTCCAAATTATGCGAGACACATGGACCTACATCTTAATTGGAACCATTCAGTATTGTTATATAATGTTATGTAATTTATATAATATTGTGCATTGGCTGTTGGCTTTTCCCCCCTAAGTGCACCTCGAGGTGCTGATAATTACCTGTAAAACCCATCATGCTGTGGATTGCTGGAGCTGTTTTTACCAGACAGCCCATTGTTAAAATTTGTAGAATTTTACAAGCTGGTAGACTGTGAACTGAGCCACCCCCCCTAACATGATGATCAGCTGTTTGGTGGCCAGTGGTGCAGTGGCCACCAATGGAGTCAGCTGAGAGGGTTAAACATTTACTAACATATCACAGATCACGTAATTTGGGGGCTAGTTATCTCTGAATCCTCTTACTACAAATAAAATCTGCCCACCCAAGAGAGGACACATGTGGATAGTCCACAACCCTTGGAAGACCCAATGATGGATGAATTCAGAGTTCAAAAGTCCCTAAGGGAGTTACCTTCCTGTAGAATACCATCTCACCAATACAAGAACCGCACCTTCATTTTGATATTTTGGAAACGTTTGAAAGCACAGGTTTTCCAATCTACAGTTGGGGAATTTAAGTGAGACCAAAAGTGAGAGGAGTGTCCTTTTTTCTAATTTACAGTGCTAGGTTTAGGATGGCAACATAAATGTCATTGTATTTTATTGGTCATATGTTTACAATTTAGATTGTTGCATTGTTATGTATTTGTATGTTGCTGCTTATAGCAAAATGATTGATAAAGCATAAAAACATGCACACTAAATCAATAAATTATTTAAATTAGATGGTTAGGGTTACCACTAAATACCACTGAAGAAACAGATGTGTGTAGCACATCATACAACTTTCCCTAACACTGCCGGCACGGAAGATGTTATCCAGAGCCTGCATCTAAATGATTTTGTTCTCAAAAATATTGAACACTGATATCATTGGTACCATGCCTTTCATCTCCCTCCCTGGCAAGAGTCTAGAAAAAAGTGTTCTTAAATCAATTATAATTCAGGTACAGGTAGTTCTTGACTTGGGACCAGTTATTCAACAACTGTTCAAAATTACAAGGGACTCAGAAAGAGTACTTTATGACCTATAAAGCACTTCTGGCCATCATAAAATGTCACACTGTCCCCATCCCAGATGCTTAAGCCCATGTCACACTGCACCAACGGATGCAAAGAGGATGTAAAACGGACAAAAAAGCTTGCCATTCGTTGGACAACGCGATGCATCCGTTGTGTACTCACTGTGTACGTCTTTCATACGTTCTATCCGTCAAACATCCATCTGCTGCTATTTCATCCACTCAAAAAGTTTTGAGCTGCACAAAACTTTTTGAGCGGATGAACTTTCCGCCACGTACGATGTACATCCACAACACATACAGGCAACAAATGTTCTACATCCATTGTCATCCATTACACGTCCGCTGTATCCTCTTGGCATCCTCTGGGCATCCGCGCAACTCACATCCGCTCCAGCGGAAAGCGGAAAGAGGGAGGAAGCGAAAGGTAGGTGGAACGTCCACACAGCATTAGGAGCACGGACATAGAAAGGATGAAAGTGGATGCAGCTCAGATATAAAGCATTAAAACGGACAAAACATTCGTATATGGGACGTATCTCGGATATTTAGGATGTCTGGAGGATGTCTAGAGTATGTGGAAGGACACCTAGTGGAAAACCGACATTTCCTATAAAAAGGGGGAGGAAATCAACTGGATCTCACTATCAGTCCAGTAGCCATGGTGTGCAGACCTCTTCAGCCTTGCTCTTGCTCTTCCACATCATCCATTGATCTCCACCATGGATCACCGCACACACCTTTTGGTAGCCGCCATCATTCAACACCAGAACCAAGCCCTCTTCAGACTGTTTCACCTTTTCTACACAAGGGGAAGAAGGAAACATCCAAGAACTGTCTGGGTCCGAAGATGGATCGGGAGAAGAGTGGAGTTTGGACTCTATGACAAGCTGATGGTGGAGCTGAGGAATGAAGACCCTCGTGCATTCCAGTGCTTCATGAGGATGCCACCAGCCATATTTGACGAACTTGTGGAGCGTCTGAGACCCAGGTTGACCAAGGCAAACACTAACTTCCATCCCAGCCTGGACCCTGGACTGAACATGGCACTGACTCTGCACCACCTGGCCTCTGGAACCACATACAGTAACATGCAGTATGCCTGGAGGGTGCCAAACAACACCATCAGCATGATAGTCAGAGAAGTGGTGCAGGCCATCATCAAAGAATACGTGGAGGAGCTCCTCCAGTGTCCCACCACTGAAGAAGGCTGGAGGAAAGTTGCAGAGCAGTGGTATCAGAGATGGAACTTTCCCCACACCGTTGGAGCCATAGATGGCAAGCACATGGCCTGCAAAACTCCAGCCAACTCAGGGTCCACTTATTTCAACTACAAGGGCTTCTTCAGCATCATCCTCTCCACCATGGTTGATGCTGACTACAAGTTCATGTACATCGATGCTTCAGGCAACGGGTCAGCTTCAGATGCCCAGAAATACAATGCCAGTCACCTCAAGGATGGGCTGGAATTCAACCTCATCATGGGCTTCCCAGATCCAGAACCCCTACCCAATGACACACAAGATGTGCCCTAATTCATCGTGGGTGATGACGCCTTCTCCCTCAGAACCTACCTCATGAAGCCATATACTTCCAGATACCTCACCCATGAAGAGAGGATCTTCAACTACAGGTTGTCCAGGGCAAGACGGGTGGTGGAGAATGCCTTTGGCATCCTGGTCAACAGGTTCCAGATACTTCTCACCACCGTGCAGCATCACCCACAGACTGTGAGGAGCATCATGGAAGCTTGCTGCATCCTGCACAATCTCAGGCGCACCTGCTACCCAGTTTTGCAGAACAGGCTTGTGAACCGTCAACAAGGCAATGGGGACATGGGGCCTGGTGAATGGAGGCAAGGACAAAACCTGATAGACACTGTGGATGTCCAAGGCCCCAACAGAGCTTCACGTGAAGCGAAGAAGCAGCGCAACCTCCTAAAACACTGGTACAACTCCCCAGCTGGAGCAGTGGAGTGGCAAGACAGGATGGTAGATGCTTAATGGATGCTTCCTTCAGTCTGTCTCATCACACTGATGAGATTGTGTCATGTATGTTGAGTGGCCCTACAATGAACAGGGCAATAATCAAGAGTTTTGTTTATGTTGAAATATGTTGATCAATGATTAAATTGTTATTGATAATAAAGGGCCATATGTGTGGCAGCTGGGAGGGTGGACCGTACAGTCCCACTATGCTTGCACTGGCGGTTTATCTATCCCACAACTATCCTTACCAATCCCACAAGCAAGCAAAGGCTTAACCCTTTTTTCAAAGTTTTACCCAACACTTTATTAAGTAAAAAAAATGAACCAAGTGTGTGAAGCAAAGATAACCTTTATTAATAACAAACTGTATGACTTTATTAAAAAGCAAAATAACCCAAGTAAAGTGTCTTAAGCAAAGATAAAGTGAGCAGGTAACAACTCAGTCTCTGTCACTCTTCTCAGTCACTCTGAGGCGTGCCCATGGTCTCAGATGTAAAGGGGCCAGGGACTGTGGAGGTGGATGTTGCTGGAGTGCTGGTCTGAGGCGCCATTGGGGTGCCTGGCCCCGAGAGTACAATAGAAGATGGTGTGTGCAGGAAGCTCTCAGAGAGCTGACTCAGTCCCGTGAGGTTGAGAGGCCCTTCATCAAGTACCTGGGATGTGAGGCCCAAGACTGATGACAGATGTTCTGAGGAAGGGCTTGGCTGTGGGGTGGAGGAAGGAGGATTGTAGTGGGGCTGTCTGGTCTGCAGCTGGGTTAGGTGAGCCGTCTGTGGCATCTGTAGCGTCCGAGGAACCTGGGCCTGGACTGGGAAGGGCTGCCTCTGCTGTGGGAAGTCCTGGTAGTGGTAGGCTTGGTAGGCGAGGGGCTGTTGAAATCCATGGAAGGGCTGTGACATCACCTGGGGTGGAGGAGCAGACCTGGAGTGGGTAGGAGCTGGTTCATCTGGGCCTGGAAGGTGGTGCAGAAGAGCTGTGATCCTCTCCTTCATCACCTGGTACTGGGCCTTGGGCATGTCCATGAGGGTCTGGCTCACGTAGGTAATGCAGAGCTTGCGGTTAGACGATGGTATGTTGAAGTGGACCACCTGGGATAGGAGATCTGTGCTGGCTTTGATTGTGTCCCTGATCTCCAAGAGGACAGTGTGGCTCTGTCCCTCCGGTCTGCCTCTCTGCCTGCTTTCTGTGGAGGTGGAGCTGGGGGTGGGGGTGGGTTGGTCTCTGGTGGCTGCTTCTTCTTACTCCATCTGAGACAGGGGATCCTCCATTCCTCCGGCATGGGGAGTGCAGCTGTCGGGGGGGTCTCTGTCATGGGGCCCTCCAAAGACACCTGCCTGGACAAGGTAGCTGTCTCCTGGCTGGAAGAGGAGTGGCTCTCTGTGGGCTGTCTGAGGGAGAGGGTTGACAGAGAGGCTGCTCCTTGGTGGCGTATCTCCCCCTCCAGGAAGCTGCACCTGGCCATGACATAAGTCTCCCGGTCAGTGAGCTTGACAGCAGCCTGCCCGGATTTCTTCAGGTGCAGCTTGCCATACCAGGTGTGCATGTGCTTCCACCATCCAAGGAGTACATCTGAAGTGTAGCCCACCTTCTCTCCGCCTTCTCTCTCCACGCTGCCTGCTTCCTCTTGGTGTCACGATAGAGCCTGTGTCCCTTCCTCCACAGGTACTCATTCTCCCTCAGCCATTCCAGCACCTCCTCCTCATGGTCTTCGGCAATGGAGTACTGTTTCCTCTCTCCCTTCTCCTTGCCTTGCCTCTTCCTCCCTCTGGCAGGGGCTTCAGGGCCTTCAGCAGCAGGGCTTTGAGGACCTTGGGGCTGGTCCATCACAGCAGCAGCAGCAGCAGCAGCAGCAGCAGCAGCAGGAGAAGCACCAGCAGCAGCAGGAGAGGCACCAGCAGCAGCAGGAGGAGCACCAGCAGGAGAAGCACCAGCAGCACCAGCAGCAGGAGAAGCACCACCACCAGCAGAAGCAGCAGCAGGAGAAGCACCAGCAGCACCAGCAGGAGAAGCACCACCAGCAGCACCACCAGGAGCACCACCACCAGCAGCAGAAGCACCAGCAGCTTCAGAGTCAGCGCCAGGGGGTGGGATGGTGGTTCTGTCCTTTTTGCCAGAGCTGGCAGGAGTAGGCACAGGCTTCCTCTTCTTCCCCATAGTGTTCTCTCAAGATGCCTCTGGCAGCAGGTCTTTCCTCTGAAAGCTGACTGCTTGCGAGCTGCATCCTTTTATATCCGCAGAGCTGACGCAATTCATCCTCCCCGCATGCGCAGTGAATGCTTTGCACCCACTATGCATCCGCTATGCATCCTATAGGCGTCCGTGATGCATCCGCGTCATCCGCTATGCATCCGCTCCTTCTGCTATGCATCCGCTTCGCTATTCTCTCCCGGAAGCACTGCGGATGTGTCATCTGCTTCCATCCGCTTCCATCTGCTTCCATCTGCTAGGCTTCCTACCAACATCCGCTTTACGTCCCTGCTACATCCTCACCACATCTGTTCCTTTCTGTTGTTGTCCGCTCTGTTTATGCAAATTTGGGGCACTTTTGAGAGCAGATAACAACGGATGGAAATTTTGCTCGTCCGCTGTGTCCTTTTTGCATACATTTTGCATCTGTCGGCCAGTGTGACCTTGCCTTTAGCAATCTATTTTCATTATGACCAGTTGCCAAGTGACCCACAGTCATGCAATTGCCATTTGCAATGTTCTCCACAGAGAGCTCTGCAGGCATGGAGTGGCAGGGGAAAAAAGATTTTAGCATGGAGCTAAAATCCTCCTTCTAAGGATTTATTCTAAGGTGGCTCAGTCACTAAGATGCTAAGCTTGTTGACTGAAAGGTTGGCAGTTCAATGGTTCAAATCCCTAGTGCCATGTAAGGAGTGAGCTCCCGTTACTTGTCCCAGCTTCTGCCAACCTAGCAATTTGAAAGCATGTAAAAATGCAAGTAGAAAAATTGGGACCACTTTGGTGGGAAGTAACAGTGTTTCATGTGCCTTCAGAGTTTAATCATGCCGGCCACATGACCATGGAGATGCCTTTGGACAGTACTGACTCTTCAGCTTTGAAACGGAGATTAGCACCGCCCTGTAGAGCCAGGAATGACTAGCATATATGTGCGAGGGAAACCTTTACCTTTTTAAAAATCCTTCTCTCCATGTCTGCACCCCTATTCCTGTTATCTGGAACTCTGTTCTTTAACCATTTGTGTGACAACTAAACAACTGCAGCAGGAAGTGTCAGGATTGCAATTGTTCAGTGGAGAAATCACAGAGATGTCTTGCTTAAATACCATTTCGCTCAATAATTGATATTTCAGTCCTGATTGTGATCATTAAGTGAGGACTTCCTATATAGAAAAGATGAACTGAGACAACCAAGCTACTATGTTTTCCTGGTTGTCCACTGCTTTGCAGCCACAGTCCTCTGAATAGGAAGGTGTTTTCATATTCCCTCCACTCTGCTTTTCTCTTTTGAGCAGGGATACAACTAGAAAGGAAAGATGAGAATAAGCAACAGTTCCAGGATCAATGAGACAGGCATTATTTGGCATGGGAAACTAATGTTGCTTATCCTCTATAATTCTCTAGAAGCTTGCATCTGGCCAATTACAGTCAAAGTCTCAGAGATTTTACTACCTACAAAAGCAAAGCAAAAAATGCAGCAGTTTAGTTTACTATGAGAACACACAGTGAAGAGGTGACGGAGTATTTTCTGGGGTTTAGTATGCAAAGCTGGGCCATCAGTTATGCCTACTTTGTCTTCATCACCCCTAGAAGCAAATGAGAAGGCTATTAACACCCTTGTGAGTCTGTGTTCCCTCTTTGCCTTTCTCCCTCTCAATAGTAAAACTCTTGTATGCAGAATTTCAATCTAGAGTACTTAGCTAACTACAGAAACTTCAAGAATATACTTAGATAAATAACTTTTAATTGAAGATACTAATTAACATATTTATTTTGACCTCATAAAATATATGGCTCTGGGTGGCTAACACTCTTAAAAATTATTTTGAAAAATATACATATAAATATACAAAACAGAAAACACAGGGTAGCTGAAAGAACTGACAAAAGCATCAAGTGGCATCACCAGAAATGAATGTTGATTTTAGAAAATCCTTTAAAAGGGGATTGAAATATTTCTGAGCAAACTGAAAAAAATGGTGCAATAACAAGTCTCAAGATCTATAAATGGAAGATGAAGATGTTAACAAAAATATGAGAATAAAAGATCAAACAGAATTGATGAATAAAATGAATTTAAGATTGAGGAGAAGGGAAAATATCTGGGAATCACAATGACAAATATGAATTGCGTGTCACTTCAAAATAACTATGTTAAGGCATGGAATGAAGTTAAAATATATATATTAAGCTGGGAGAAACTACAAATGTTATTACCAGGGAGGATTTCTGCAATAAAAATGGATGTCTTGCCTAAAACAATGTTTTTGTTTCAGATAATACCTGTTTTGACAACTGTTGCCCCATTTAAGCAGTGGACAGATGCATCTAAACCCCTGTCACACTGCACCAACGGATGCAAAGAGGATGTAAAATGGACAAAAAAGCTTGCCATCCGTTGGTTAATGCGACGTATCTGTTCTGTACTCACTGCCTCCGTTTTACTTCCTCTCTATCTGTCCAGCATCCGTTTATGGACATTTTATCTGCTCAGAAAGTTTTGAGCTGCTCAAAACTTTTGCGCGGAAAATGTATCCAATTCGTCCATTCTGCATCCGCTACGCATCCTCTAGGCATCTGTTCTGCATCCATTACGCACCCGCTATATCCGCTAGGCATCCGTTCCGCATCTGCGCAACTCGCATCCGCTCGGACGCAGGGAGGAAGTGGAACGGACGCGGAACAGATGCAGAACGGATGCCTAGCGGATGCAGCACAGAAACAAAGCGTTTAAAACGGAAAAAACGTTCGCAGAGGGGACCTATCTCGGATATTAAGGATGTCTAGAGGATGCCTAGAGGATGCCTAGAGGATGCAAAGGGACACCTATACTGCCTATAAAAAGGGGGAGCAACTCGCCTGCATCTCACTTTCAGACCAGCACCCCAGCTGTGCAGACCTCTGCAGCCTTCATCTGACTCTTCCTTTTCCACAGCATCCAGTCATGTCCACCGTGGATTGTGACAAAGTCCTTTCGGCAGCCACCATCCTTCTGCAACAGTGTGAAGCCCTCTACAGGCTCTGTGAACTCTACTACAGGAAGAAAAAGAGGCAGCCAAGAAGTGTCTGGGTACGAAGATGGATTGGGAGAAGAGCAGAGTATGGACTGTACAACAAGCTGATGGTGGAGCTCAGGAACGAAGACACTCGTGCATTCCAAAACTTCATGAGGATGCCTCCAGCCATGTTTGACGAAGTTGTGGAGCGGCTGACACCCCCGTTGACCAAGGCAAACACCAACTTCCAGCCCAGCCTGGAACCTGTGCTCAAAGTGGCACTCACTCTGCGCCACCTGGCCTCAGGGACCTCCTACAGGAGCATGCAGTACGGCTAGAGGGTGCCACACAACATCATCAGCATTGTGGTCAGAGAAGTGGTGCAGGCCATCATCGAAGAATACCTGGAGGAGCTTCTCCAGTGCCCCTCCACTGAAGAAGGACGGAAGAAATTTGCAGAGCAGTGGTATCAGAGGTGGAACTCCCCACACACCGTTGGAGCCATAGATGGCAAGCACGTGGCCTGCAAAGCGCCAGCCAAGTCGGGGTCCACTTATTTCAACTACAAGGGCTTCTTCAGCATCGTCCTCTTTACCATGGTCGATGCTGACTACAAGTTCATGTACATTGATGCTTCAGGCAACGGCTCATGTTCAGATGCCCAGGTATACAATGCCAGTGACCTCAAGGAGGGACTGGAAGGCAACCTCATCATGGGCTTCCCAGATCCAGACCCCCTGTCCAATGACACGCAAGATGTGCCCTACTTCATCATGGGGGATGACGCCTTCTCTCTCAGAACCTACCTCATGAAGCCCTACACTTCCAGACTCCTCACCTGTGAAGAGAGGATCTTCAACTACAGGCTGTCCAGGGTAAGGCGGGTGGTGGAGAATGCCTTTGGCATCCTGGCCAACAGGTTCCAGGTACTTCTCACTACCATGCAACATCACCCAGAAACCGTGAGGAGGATCATGGAAGCTTGCTGCATCCTGCACAATCTCATGTGCACCCGCTACCCAGTCATGCAGAACAGGCTCGTGGACCTCCAACAAGGCAATGGGGACATGGAGCCTGGTGAATGGAGGCAAGGGCAAAACTTTATTAAACAACACGCTGTAAAAGAAAAATGACCCAAGTCAAGTGTCCAAATAAAGTCCACACCCAGTCTCTGGCAGTCTTCAGGGTCACTCGGAGGTGTGCCCAGTCTCAGGGGTGAAGGGTCCAGGTGCTGTGGAGGTGGTTGCTGCTGCAGTGCTGGTCTGAAGCACCACTGGGGTGCCTGGCCCCAAGAGGACAACAGGTGACGGTGTGTTGAGAAAGCTCTCGGACAGCTGGCTCAGACCCGTGATGCTGAGAGGTCCTTCCTCAATGCCATGGGGTGTCAGCCCCAGTACTGATGACAGATGTACTGAGGCCGGGCTTGGCTGTGGGGTGGAGGAAGGAATAGTGTAATGGGGCTTCTGGTCTGCAGCTGGGTGAGGACTGGCGTGGGTGGCATCGGTGGCATGGGTGGCATCGCTGGCATCGGTGGCATCGGTGGAACCGGTGGCAACAGTGTCACCTGATGACTCTGTGCCTGGACTGGGAAGGGCTGCTGCCTCTGCTGCTGGACCTCCTGGTAGCCGTAGCCCTGGTAGGTGAGGGGCTGTAGGAAGCCTTGGAATGGGAGGGACATCACCTGGGGTGGAGGAGCAGACCTGGACTGGGTGGGAGCAGGTTCCTCTGCATCTGGAGGGTTGTGAAGCAGCTCGGTGATCCGGTCCTTTACCACCTGGTACTGGGGTTCCTCCATGTTCCTGAGGGTCTGGTTGACATAGGTGAGGAAGGGCTTGTGGTTGGAGGATGAGGAGTCGGTGTTGACCAGCTGAGAGAGATCTATGCTGGTGCGGATGGTGTCCCTGATCTCCAGCAGGACAGTGTGGCTCTGCCCCTCCTGCTGTCTGGCTCTCTGCCTTTCTGTGGAGGTGGAGCTGGGGGGGGGTGGATGCGGCTATGGCTGTGGTGGACACGCCGTCTCCTTTCTCCCACCACACCAGGGAGTCCTCCACGCGCTCCACCACGGTTACACCACCTGTCCGCGAGGTTCTCCGCTGTGGCACGCTCCACAGAAACCTGCCTGGAGACAGGGACTGACTCTTGGCCAGAAGAGGACTGGCTCTCAGCAGGCTGCCGGAGAGAGAGGGTAGTGAGAGGGGCTCCTGGTGTTCCTTGGTGGCAGATCTCACCCTCCAGGAAGCTGCACCTGGCCATGATGTAGGTCTATCTGTCTGTCAGCTTAACCGTGGCCTGGCCAGATTTTTTCAGGTGCAGCTTCCTGTACCAGGTGTGCATGTGCTTCCACCAGCCGAGGAGTACCCCCAAAATATAACCCATACTCTCCGCCCTCTCTCTCCAAGAAGCCTGCTTCCTTTTGGTGTCCCTGTACAGCCAGTGTCCCTTCCGCACAGATTGTCATTCTCTCTCAGCCACTCCAGCACCTAATCCTCGTGTTCCTCCTCAATATAGTATTGCCTCCTCTCCCGTTGTCGCATAGGCCTCTTCCTCCCTTTGCCAGGACCAGATGGGCCCTCATCAGAGGGGCTCCCAGGTAGTAGGGGCTGTTCCTCCACACAACCACCAGCAGCAGCACCAGCAGGATCATAATCATCATCATCATCATCATCATCAGCAGCAGCAGCAGCAGCAGCACCAGCAGGATCAGCAGCAGCAGCACCAGCAGCACCAGCAGGACCAGGATCAGCAGCAGCAGAGTAAGGACCAGCAGCACCAGCAAGACCAGGAGCACGAGCAGTACAAGCAGTACGAGCAAGTCCAGGAGCACGAGCAGGACCAGCAGGATCAGCAGGACCAGGAGCAGCTTCAGCAGAGTAAGCACCAGCAGAAGCACCACCGCCAGGAGCAGCTTCAGCAGAGTAAGCACCAGTAGAAGCACCATCGCCAGGAGCAGCTTCAGCAGAAGCTCCAGCACCAGAAGAGCGAGCCCGAGCAGCAGAAGCCCCAGCAGAAGCAGAGTCAGGGACAGGGGGCGGGAGGGTGGCCCTGTCCCTCTTGCCAGGGATGGCAGCAGGTTGCTGAGGCTTTCGCTTCTTCTCCATGGTTGTGGGGTTGCTGGCTGGCAGGGAAGCTTGCAGGGAGGCTGGCAGGCACCTAGGCTGGCAGGAAGGCTGGCACCAAGGCTGGCAGGAAGCCTGGCAGGCAGGCAGGCACCAAGGCTGGCAGTCAGGCTGGCAGGCAGGCTGGCAGGAAGCCTGGTAGGAAGGCAGGCAGGCAGGCAGGCACCAAGGCTGTCAGGCAGACTGGCTGGCAGGGAGGCTGGAAGGCAGGCTGGCAGCAAGGCTGGCAGTCAGGCAGAGAGCAAGGCTGGCAGGGAGGCTGGCCAGGAGGCTTGGAGGCAGGCATGCAGGCAGGGCAGGCAAGGACTCGATGTATCCGGCAGCAGGTCTTTCCTCCGAATGCTGGCCATGTGCCAGCTGCTTCCCTTTATATCCACGTGGCTTACACAATGCATCCCCCCTGCATGCGCAATTAATGCTCGGCATCTGTTCGGCCTCCACTGTGCATCTGCTAGGTTTCCGCTCTGCATCCGCTTCATCCGCTGTGCATCTGCTATGCATCCGCTGTATCCGTTCCACATCCGCTTTGCTGAGGTCCCCCAGAAGCCTAACGGATGTGCCGTCCACTCCCATCTGCTTCCATCCGCTGGGCTTCTGTTCTGCATCCACTTTCCATCCGCCCTGCGTCCTCCCCGCGTCCGTTCCTTTCCGTGTTATCTGCTCCGGTTATGCAAATTTTTGCCCCTTTTGAGAGCAGATAACAACGGATGGAACATTTTGCTCATCTGTTGCGTCCTTTTTACATACATTTTGCATCTGTTGGGCAGTGTGACAGGGCCTTAAAATTGAGTGACGGGGGGAGGGGAATCTACAAATTAAATATATGGTGTTATGAGGTGCAATGGAAAGAGAAAAGTTGGGTTCACCTGATTTGAAATTGTATTTTGCAGGTTGCTGTTTTATTCTGAAGCTGCATCAACAGAATCTTGCAAGTCTGAAAGTTCAGATCTCCTACCATCACCATTAGAGCTCAAGAATTTAGGGGAGTTCTCCTCAGAACCTCTTGCTGCATCCATCTGTAGCTGTTGATTATGCTGCCTCTTATCTGACTGTTTCCGAAGCAACCTCTCTTCATCCCATCTTCCAAGGTGTTTTGTCACGTACCACAACACTTATCACAAGATGCTATAATTTTGTCAAGGGTTATGTAGACTAATGTCTATTTGGTGATTTGCCCTGCTTTGTTTCCTACCTTCTCAGTTTCAGCACTTACAGTTATAATGTTTCCTGATGCCTTAGTCCTTCCATTTCTTTGCTTATTTCTCTCCACCATTCTTCTCTGCTCATTCTTCCAAGCATTGAGATGTCCTTTGTTATCCTCCCTCAATCTTATTTCTCTTTCAGTGAACACTGTGAAAGAGAAACAGAAGAAGCTGCATTGCAGCATCTGAAAGCAAGAAAAAATTCTTAGTTTTGGAATTCCCATCCACATTTTCCAGTCTCTCACTACCCCCGTCAATTCTTTGTTTGTTCCTCACACGTGCAAAGGCTATCTCACCTGATGTTACTCTTCCTTTTCTATAATGGATCTCATAGCTTGACAGCTTGAGCACAAACCATCAATTAGACGTGGTATTCAGTAGGTTCTGACCAGTTTCAGAGAACCGGTAGCGGAAATTTTGAGTAGTTTGGAGAACCGGCAAATACCACCTCTAACTGGAGATTTTACAGTATCCTTCCCCTGCCATGCCCACCAAGCCATGCCCACAGAACCTGTAGTAAAAAAAAAATGAATCTCACCACTGCCCTAAATGACCCTCCACTTCTGTAAACAAGGTTGCAGATCATGGCCAAATAACTAGGAACTAGGGCTAGGCAATTCATGGTGGATTGCAGATATTGTCTGTTGCTAAACAGACTTCAGACACAGTGATATCAACAATGGACCATTCTATCCCCAACTAATGTCCAAATTCTGGGAAATAGACACAATTGCCAGCCACTCAATGGCTATGACCACCTGCTTCAAATGGAAACCAAGCTGAATATGGCTTCAAGTACCATGACAATAATGATAATTCAGAAAAAAAATGAAATCTTTTCTTTTGGAGGATTAGAAGAGGAAGCAGCAATTTAGAGGAAAAAGCAGAATCAGCATTAGGATGAGAAAAAAAGCATTGGCCCGTCAGTTTCCAAAGGTGACCTGAAATGTCCATCTACATCCACAGTCACTTTCATTTACCCTGACTACACAGAAGGAAAGGAAAATGTGCTAGGAATTTGAAAATGTGAACAAATGGCAAATTGATATGAGGGCAATTTAGTTAGAACAGCATAGTGAAATGGAAATCCATGTGGAAAATTCCCAGTCATCTTTTGTTACAATCTTCACCGACTTAATCCTTTGCTACTTTCTAGGCTAGCGGTCTCCAAACTTGGCAACTTTAAGAGCCTGTCACATTGGCCGATGGATGCAAAACGTTCCATCCATTGTTATCCGTTCTCAAAAGTGCCCCGAATTTGCATAAGCAGAGTGGCAACAACAGAAAGGAACGGACGGGGGGAGGATGTAGCCAGGATGTTAAGCAGATGCTCCACGGAAGCCTAGCGGATGGAAGTGGATGGAAGTGGATGGCACATCCGCAGGGCTTCCGGGGGAGCACAGTGAAGTGGACGCGCAATGGAAAGAGTGGATGCAGAGCAGATGCCGAGTGGATGAAGCGGATGCAGAACGGAAGCCTGGCGGATGCCTAGCAGATGCAGAGCATTCACTGTGCATGCGGGGAGGATGCATTGCATCAGCCCCGCAGATATAAAGGGAAGCAGTTAGCAAGCAGGTCACCATTCAGAGGAAAGACCTGCTGCCAGACACAGCTCCAGCCAGCCAGCCGGCCAGCCAACAACCATGGGGAAGAAGAGAAAGCCTCTGCCATCTGCTGCCAGCCCTGGCAAGAGGGACAGGGCCACCATCCCACCCCCTAGCCTTGACTCTGCTTCTGCTGGGGCTTCTGCTGCTGGGGCTAACTCTTCTGGTTCTGGAGCTTCTGCTGGTGCTGCTCCTGGTGCTGGTGCTTCTGCTGGTGCTTACTCTGCTGGCTCTGCTCCTGGTCCTCCTGGTGCTACTGGTGCTGCTGGTGCTCCTGGTCCTGCTGGTGCTCCTGGAGCTCCTGGTCCTGCTGGTGCTCCTGGTCCTGCTGGTGCTCCTGGAGCTCCTGGTCCTTCTGGTGCTCCTGGTGCTGCTGGTGCTTACTCTGCTGCTGATGGTCCTGCTGGTGCTGCTGGCACTGCTGGTGCTTACTCTGCTGCTGATGATCCTGGTCCTGCTGCTGCTGCTGCTTCTGGTGCTGGTGCTGCTGCTGCTTGTCCTGCTGGTCCTACTTTTGCTGCTACTGTTGTTGTTGCTGCTGGTGGTGGTGGTGGTGTGGAGGAGCAGCCCCTACAACCTCAAAGCCCCTCTGATGAGGGCCCAGATGGCCCTGCCAGAGGGAGGAAAAGGCATACACGTGAACGAGAATGGGAGAGGAGGCAGTCCTCCATTGAAGAGGAACATGAGGATGAGGTGCTGGAATGGCTGAGGGAGAACGAGTATCTTTGGCGGAAGGGACACAGGCTCTATCAAGACAACAAAAGGAAGCAGGCTGCTTGGAGAGAGAAGGCGGAGAGCCTGGGCTACACTTCGGAGGTGCTCCTCGGCTGGTGGAAGCACATGCACACCTGGTATGGGAAGCTGCACCTCAAGAAATCTGGCCAGGCCACGGTCAAGCTGACGGACCGAGAGACCTACGTGATGGCCAAGTGCAGCTTCTTGAAGGGTGAGATCCGCCACCGAGGAGCAGCCCCTCTGACAACCCTCTCTCTCAGGCAGCCTGCTGAGAGCCAGTCCTCTTCTGGCCAAGAGTCAGCTCCTGTGTCCAGGCAGGTATCTGTGGAGCGTGCCACGACAGAGACCCCCCCAACAGCTGCACTCCCCGTGGCGTAGCATGTGGAGGACCCCCTGACACAGTGGGAGCAAGGAGAGGGCACTTCCACCAGAGACCAACCCACATCAATCCCCAGCTCCACCTCCACAGAAAGCAGGCAGAGAGGCAGACCGGAGGGTCAGAGCCACACTGTCCTGCTGGAGATCAGGGACACCATCAGAAGCAGCGCAGATCTCCTCTCTCAAGTGGTACAAACCAACGTCCCATCCTCCAACCACAAACCCTTCCTCACCTATGTCAACCAGACCCTCATGAACATGTTCGAATCACAGTACCAGGTTATCAAGGACAGGATCACCGGTCTTCTTCACAACCCTCCAGACCCAGCTGAACCACACCGACTCCCACCCAGTCCAGGTCTGCTCCTCCATCCCAGGTGATGTCACTGCCCTTCCAATGCTTTCCACAGGCCCTCACCTACCAAGGCTATGGCTACCAGGAGCTCCAGCAGCACAGGCAGCCCTTCCCAGTCCAGGCACAGGTACATCGTACACCACCGATCCCACCGATGCCACTGACACCACCAATGCCACCCACACCACAGATGCCACCCATGCCACAGATGCCACCCACACCACAGATGCTGCCTACGCCTCACCTCGCTCAGCTGCAGACCAGACATCCCCACTACACTGCTCCTTCCTCCACCCCACAGCCAAGCCCGGCCACAGAACATCTGTCATTGGTATTGGAGCTGACACTCCATGTCCTGGAGGAAGGGGCTCTCAACATCACAGGACTGAGCCAGCTCTCTGAGAGCTTCCTCCACACACCGTCCCCTGTTGTCCTCTCGGGGCCAGGCACCCCAATGACGCCTCAGACCAGCACTCCAGCAGCAGCCACCTCCACAGCACCTGGACCCTTCACATCTGAGACTGGGCACACCTCAGTGTGACTAAGAAGAGTGCCAGAGACTGGGTGGCTATCTGTTGACTTTATCTTTGCTTGGGACACTTGGGTCATTTGGTTTTACAGCTTGTTATTAATAAAGATTATCTTTGCTTCACACACTTGCTTCATTTATTTTAGTAAATAAAGTCTTGGTGGAAACTTTTAGAAATGGTTTAAGCCTTTGCATGCTTGTTGGATGGCTAATAGCGGTGGGATGAGCAGGGATACCTTTGGGATGTGCAGGGATAACTGTGGGATGGGCAAGGATACCTTTGGGATGGGTAATAGCTGTGGGATGGGTTAGGATACCTGTGGAATGGGTAATAGCTGTGGGATGGGTTAGGATACCTGTGGGATGGGTAATAGCTGTGGGATAGATAAACCTCCAGTGCAAGCATAGTGGGACTGTATGGTTCACCCTCCCAGGTGCCACACCTTTGGCCCTTTACTGTCAATAACAATGTGATCATTGATCCACACATTTCAACATAAACACAGCTCTTTATTAAATGCCCTGTTCATTGTAGGGCCACTCAACATACATGGCCCAATCTCAGTGTGATGAGACAGGCTCAAGGAAGCATCCATTAAGCATCTATCATCCTGTCTTGCCACTCCACTGCTCCAGCTGGGAAGTTTCACCAGTGTTTCAGGAGGTTGCGCTGCTTCTTCCCTTCACGTGAAGCTCTGTTGGGGCCTTGCACATCCACAGTGTCTATCAGGTTTCGCCCTTGCCTCCATTCCCCAGGCTCCATGTCCCCATTGCCCTGTTGGAGGTCCACGAGCCTGTTCTGCAACACTGGATAGCGGGTGCGCATGAGATTGTGCAGGATGGAGCAAGCTTCCACGATCTTCCTCACGGTCTGTGGGCGATGCTGCATGGTGGTGAGAAGTACCTGGAACCTGTTGGCCAGGATGCCAAAGGCGTTCTCCACCACCCGCCTTGCCCTGGACACCCTGTAGTTGAAGATCCTCTCTTCACAGGTGAGGCATCTGGAAGTATATGGCTTCATGAAGCAGGTTCTGAGGGAGAAGGCGTCATCCCCCACGATGAAGTATGGCACATCTTGTGTGTTGTTGGGCAGGGGGTCTGGATCTGGGAAGCCCATGATGAGGTTGCATTCCAGCCCCTCCCTGAGGTGACTGGCGTTGTATACCTGGGCATCTGAAGATGAGCCATTGCCTGAAGCATCGATATACATGAATTTGTAGTCAGCATCGACCATGGCAAGGAGGATGATGCTGAAGAAGCCCTTGTAGTTGAAATAAGTGGACCCCGACTTGGCTGGGGCTTTGCAGGCCACGTGCTTCGCATCTATGGCTCCAACAGTGTGGGGGAAGTTCCACTTCTGATACTACTGCTCTGCAACTTTCTTCCAGCCTTCTTCAGTGGAGGGGCACTGGAGGAGCTCCTCCAGGTATTCTTCAATGATGTCCTGCACCACTTCTCTGACCACAATGCTGATGGTGTTGTGTGGCACCTTGCAGCCATACTGCATGCTCCTGTACATGGTCCCGGAGGCCAGGTGGCGCAGAGTCAGTGCCACCTTGAGCTCAGGGTCCAGGCTGGGCCTGAAGTTGGTGCTCTGCTTGGTCAACCTGGGTCTCAGCTGCCCCACAACTTCGTCAAACATGGCTGGAAGTTTCATGAAGTTCTGGAATGCATGAGTGTCTTCGTTCCTCAGCTCCACCATCAGCTTGTTATACAGTCCGTACTCGGCTCTTCTCGCGATCTATCTTCGGACCCAGACACTTCTTGGACTCCTCCTTTTTTTCGTGTAGAACAGGTGAAAGAGCCTGTAGATGGCTTTGCACTGTTGTAGAACGATGGTGGCTACCAAAAGGAGTGTGTGATGATCCATGGTGGAGATGACTGGATGCTGTGGAAGAGCAAGAGCAAGAGCAAGGCTGAAGAGGTCTGCACCTCAGGGCTGCTGGACTGAAAGTGAGATCCAGGTGAGTTCCTCCCCCTTTTTATAGGAAATATAGGTTTTCCACTCGGTGTCCTTTTGTGTCCTCTAGGCATCCTGCAGACATTCTAAATATCCGAAATACGTCCCCTCTGCAAACTTTTTTTCTGTTTTAATGCTTTGTATGCGAGCTGCATCCGCTTTCATCCTTTCTCCGTCCATGCTACTAACGCTTTGTGCCCGTTCCATGTCCATTTCGCTTCCTCCCTGTGTCCATTTTCCGCTGGAGCGGATTTGAGTTGCGCGGATGCGCAGCAGCTGCCTAGCGGATATAGCGGATGCTTAACGGATGACGACGGATATAAAACGGATGTTCCCCGTATGCGTTGCGGATGCAGAATGGACGCGTTGGATACATTTTCCGCTCAAAAATTTTTGTGCAGCTCAAAACTTTTTGAGCGGATGAAATGTCAGTCGATGGATGCTGGACGGATAGAGAGGATGAAAAACGGACGCAGTGAGTACAGAATGGAAGCATCACGTTAACCAACAGATGGCAAGTATTTCTCTCCTTTTTACATCCTCTTTCCATCCGTTAGTGCTGTGTGACAGGGGCTTTAAGACTTGTGGACTTCATTGAAGTCCACTAACATAAACTGGCCTCAGACTTTCAGTTAAACACAAATAGCTGAAGGTTTTTTTGTTTGTTTGCTTTAGAATGGGTAAATATATACATTGCTCAAAATTCTTAGTTTGGCATTCTGAACAGCAGGCCTGACTCCTCAGCTTACTCCTGATTCTATTCTTTGCAGGCTCTTCTATTGCAATTTGTATTGCCAAAAAGGCTTTAAGAGTTGTAAATTTAATTTAATGAAGCTTCTCCTCTGGTGATACTGATTTGTAAACTAGGGCATTCAAAACCTTTGTTAGACCAATACTTGAATTCAGCTCTGCTGTCTGGAATCCACACTGTATATCAGACATAAAAACAATTGAGTGAGTCCAGAAGAGTACTACATTCCTCTGTTCGCAACAGAATACCCTAGACCACCAGACTTGAGATCCTAGACCTAGACAACCTTGAACTTTGTTAGTTAAGATTGGACTTAAGCATAGTACATAAAATCATATGTCACAATGTCTTCCCAGTTAATGAATATTTCAGCTTTAACCACAACAATACAAGAGTACACAACAGATATAAACTTAATGTAAGCCACTCCAAACTTGATTGCAGGAAGTATGATTTCAGCAACAGAGTGGTCAATGTCTGGAACTCACTATCTGATTCTGTTGTCACCTGCTCAAACCCCCGCTCCTTTTCCCTCAAAGTAATCTCTATTTACCTCACCCCATTCCTAAGAGTTCTGTAAGGGGCGTGCATAAGCGCACAATGGTGCCTACCGTCCCTGTCCTATTGCCCCCAATTATTAGTTCCTATTTCTTATATTTTAACTTATGTTTATTCTTATTTCTATCGTATTGTAAGTTTTTGACAAAATAAATGCATAAAAAAATAAATAAATTTGATGCCATACTCTAAACAAATGCAGGTAATCCTCAATGTATCCTCAGCTGAGCCCCAAATTTCTGTCACTAAATGAAACACTTGTTTAAGTGAGCTTTGCCCCACATAACTTTCCTTGCCACAGTTGTTAAGTGGATCATGGCCGTTGTTAAGTGAGCAACACAGTTGTTAAGCGGAATCTGGCTTCCCCATTGACTTTGCTTGTCAGAAAGATACAAAAGGGGTTCACCGTTGCCAAGCATCTAAATTCTGGTCATAGGCATGCTGCCATAGTCACATATTGTAAATGTGAAAAATGGTCATAAGTCACTTTTTTTCAGTGCTGTTGTAACTTTGAATGATCACTAAGTGAACTGTTGTAAGTCAAGGACTGCCTGTAAATAAATTTTCAGTCTGAGATGTTGGTTTCTCTTCTTCATTGATTCGAATCTCATTTCACCACCCACGCATTGCCAAAACTGAAGGAGCCCCGGAGGTTCCCGCTATAGTATCACTTCTAAACAGTTCGTTAACACCTACTTTGGAATTTTAAACCTAGATACAACCTGCATCTGAATGATTGTCATATTGCTTACCTGGTTGTCAAAATGATATGTAAGAGTCTTTCTCCAGAACTGCTGGATGTGATGAAGGAGCAGGTGATATCAGCTGATAAGAGGATGGTCTTGAACCTTGGGCTTGATAGCACATACTGCTCAGAAACACCTGTTTGATTTGAGCTTTTTTTAGTTTATAATAAATTTATATATATATATGTGTGTGTGTGTGTGTGTGTGTGTGTGTGCTGTTCAGCTTCCTTCGGGTATTATCCCACGTCATTGTAGTGCTTTTAAAGTTGTAGCAACGTTTCAGCAGAATCTCATCTGCCATCATCAGGCTTCTGTATAAACAAATATCTGACCTCTACGGGGAGGAAATAAATAGCCAGATCAAAAGCTATGAGAAGCTGGAAGTTAAAAAACTCTATACAGAAGCCTGATGATGGCAGATGAGATTCTGCTGAAACGTTGCTACAACTTTAACAGCACTACAATGACGTGGGATAATACCCGAAGGAAGCTAAACAGCACACACACACATATATATATATACCCATGCTTTTACTAAATAGGGGCATTTTTGGTCACCAATTGCCCTTACAGAATTTATATGCTGTAGTGTTGTAATGCAGTTTCATTTTGGTTTTCCATTTATGGCTCTTCGGTTTATCATTTTGTTATCATTAGCTTATTTTATATGTCATTAAACTGAAAACGGCCTTGCAGGCCAACTTGAAACAACTTCAGTGTGATAGTATCTGTAGCTGGATATCTATAGCTCAGGTGTAAGATGAGGATGTGGAGCTTTGTTCTCCAACTTGTCAGTGGTAGAATTCAAAAATGTTTACTACTCGTTCTGTGGGTGTGGCTTGGTGAGTATGGCTTGGTGGGCGTGGCAAGAGAAGGATACTGTAAAATCTCCATTCCCTCCTCACTCCTGGGGGAAGGTTATTGCAAAATCCCATTCCTTCCCCACCCCACTAACCTGCTTTCCAGCTCCATTCTCCTATTCAGGGCAACAAAAGAAGACCCAGCCAATCAGCTGGGACTTGGGAGGCAGAGAATAGATGGAGGCAGGACCAGTCAGGTAGTATTTACTGGTTCTCTGAACTACTCAAAATTTCTGCTATTGGTTCTCCAGAACCGGTCAGAACCTACTAAATACCACTTCTGTAGCCTGTGAGTCAGTTTCTGAACATTTTGATCCTCCCATCACAACACCTATTGATGATACAAAGCCCTTATAAACAGAAGAACACCAACACTGACATTCCCTAAATTCTGCTGAAGGTATGGCAGTTTTTAACTGCTTTAATTCTTGGCTTTGTTGTGCAATTAATGCTTGAGTACCATCAGCTTTGTTGAAGTATTTCAAAGTAAAGCTTGAGCATCTTGGAAACTTATTTGAAATACAATTATATCTTGGGGTAGTCGATAGAACAGAAACAATCTAAATTTGACCTTCCACAATCTCATCAAGACCAGCCAAAAATGTTCAACATTGTGGATAAGCATTCAAGATCTCTTCATTACACCAAATACTCCAAAATTAAGCAAGGTTTAAGAAACTAACAGTCTTAAAACGGTAAATTCTGCGTGATTCATAATTATTTTTTCATTAAAAGGTGAGATTAAGGTGATGCAGATTTATATAGTTGTGATGCTTCATTAAAATTTATTCTTATTTCCTAGTACATTTAAGAAATTTCCCATGGAGACTTCATGGCTTTTTTTTTCCAGCTTTCTTCCCCGGTTCTCTTTTTTGTAACATCCTACTTGACCCAGAGAGCTTGAAAATGTGCTCATTATTTTCATGTGAATTCTAAATTAAAGCATTTCTTGGACTTCAATGACATTTTTTTCCTTATGGACTAAATTAACTTACGATAAGTGTTGACCAAAGTGCCTGCGCAACTTTTCCTCCTGATCTTGGAATTCTCCAGATTTATTCCATTAACTCATTTTTCAGCCCATTGAGGCAAAGAAGTAGAGTCAAGTAGCTACAATTCACTCAGTCTATGATAAACTCAACACTTAGTTTTTGACTATTAACAATTATCAGATAAAGAACAGGAACAGTTAGAACAATTATAATAGACTATTATTATGGATATTAATTCAGTGAGACAAGATCAACGCAAGTGTACAATGACAGAAGGTTTAGCTAATGCGAGTAGAGCTAGGAGCTACTTATGTTCAGTATGAGAAGAATCCATTGAGAAATATCAGTTATCTTATAATAATAAAATATCAGTTAGCTTATAATAATAAAAAAAGAAAAATGAAAGGGAGTGTAAGCAGAAGTAAAATAACATATTAAATCAAATAAACAATGACAAAGGAACACAATGAGTATAAATATATCAATATGATAATCAAAAAGATTGATGGATGAAGAACAGGGGAGGGGGCTGTACAGTCTCTCATCAATCCAGCATCTACCTCCAGTGTGTAACTCCCTCATTTGATCCCCAAGCCAATGGGCAGAGCCAGGTCTACAGACTCTCATGGAAGGATATCTGTTCCATGTAATGGTGGGTGCTGCAGCAACACAGACAGTTCTTCTCAGATTAACACATAATCAGAGTTGGAAGGGACCTTGTAGGTCATCTAGTCCAACCCCCTGCCCAGCGGGAGACCCTACACCATTTCTGACAAATCTCTTCTTGAAAGTCTCAAGTGATGGCGCTCCCACAAATCAAGTGTTATGTTTTCTGTAGACCCACTATTTACAAAGTACCAAACCACTGTCTTCAGATGATTATACATCTTCACTTAACTGTAAGATCAACTAATAAAACAATTTTAAAATGTATTTGTCTTATATAAAAATCAAGCCGTGTCTCATCCAACCTGATTCATTTTAAATGGCAAGGATTCCACAAAGTCTCAAGACTGGCTAGAGAATGCTACAAAGTAAGAAAAACTTTATGTTCCAGGGACAGGTTAACTGTGTGGCCATTTCTCCCAAGGACATCCACCCAGCCTACCAGACCAGATCGTGTGGGCAGACTCTTAGTCCCTTTTCTTAAACATTGTCATCTTTTCTTTTTTGAAAGAATTTTATTAATTTTTAAAAAACAAACATATACAAACAAAACACAAAACATAAAGAACATAAAACATCTTTTTGGAAAGCAGTTTGATCCCTGGTTACATCTTTTTGTAAGACATAAATTCAAGTTCATGCTTACTTTTTTCCATATCATTTTTACCATTTTACATTTTCTATATAGCTTCTCCCCTCTTTTCACTCTCTTAATTCTATTTTATTTATTTCATCTCAATTTAAATCATTATACTTATATCCTTTGTCTGTCCTTGTTTCAGCTGTCTATTATCTTTTCTCATTAACACAAAATTTCTTCTGTAATAACTGATTGGAGTATGACGCCTTTATATCTTTCCCCTAAGGTTAACACTTAAAATAATACATAATTTTCATTCGGATTCTGCATAGTACATTCTAAACCTACACTCAATATTTTAAAATAGGAATTTTTTAAAAAATATATAATATAATTAAAATAACAGTCCATAGCAATTGAAATTTTATCGTTAAAATTGATATTCATTTAAGTCTTAAACATTTTACACATTCCTTTCCAAATGTATCATGCTTCTATGGGAACACTTATAGATTTTGCTTAGTTACTTCCCCCCCATTTCACTTATATTTTAAAATATTATGTAATGACAATGTTCCCATTCCTTTTTAGTTCAATTCTCTCTCATTTCATTTCTTTTATTAAAAAAAAAAATTCGCTAAATTACATTAAATATTTTATCCCATTTTATAATCATATGTTGTTCCAATTTTCTAACATTATTTCAAATACAAATACAACAATACAGTCTTATGTACCTTTGCAGAATCTCTTTTCCAGTTATATTTTTACCCATTATCTCTAAATAAATCCTGTTTCTTTACATCTTGTTTCAAACCTTTGTAGCTTCTCTTTCCTTCTTTCCTCCCTTGCTTCTTTTTTACTCCCTTTTTTACTACCTTTTTACTCCCTTGTCTCTTAGTCTCCACCCTCTTCTGTATTCCTCTTTTCTGTTGCTTTCTTTGTGTCCACTTGTCATCTTATTTTTCCCTTTTTTGGTTGTTTTTTTAAGTCTTAAATTCTCCATTCTCTTTCCCCCCTTTCCCTTTTCTTCCCCAGATAAAGTTGCTTGTTCATTAAAGATGGCTTCTTCTTCATCCCAATCTTCTTGTTCTTGTAGTTTCTTATACGTAGAAATCACCATTTCTAAAAAATGAAAAACAGAGCCAAAAGAGCCCTTCCCTTCTTGTTCCTCTTCTTTATATTTTATAAATTCCATTTTCAGTTCATCCACAAGTGATGACACTGTAAAAAAAAAATTAAACAACCCAAATGATTTTAATCATTCAAATAAGAATTTCCAAAAGTCCCAAAGTCACCAAGCAATCCAAATACACACAGTCTATTTCATTTAACACTTTCTTCTTTTTTTCACTTTCTCTTCCTGGGGTTGTAATTCAGTTACAAAGTTCCAGTTAAAATGTATCTTTTAGAAGTCTTGTTATGATTTTGTTCTAGTCTTTTAAATTCCAAGCAATCTCCTCCAGCCAAATCTTAATCTTAATTCTTATCCTCTCCCTTCCCACTTACAACATAAAAAAAGTTTTTTTCCAGTGTTCAGAAATCTTTATTGTCCCCTTGGCTTTAATTTTCCAGTTTGATTACCTGCTGATGCCAAAGAGGGTTTTTCCAATTTCTCATTCATCTGCTGTCACCGTAAGGAAGGAGAGTGAGAAAAAACAAACTTTCCCTTTTCACTTTCATTCGCTGCTTCCAGATCTTCTTAGGGAACTATGTATCTTAAATTTTTCCAAAATTTAAATTCCAGGATATCTTGGATGTTGCTTCTCCTCCCGGTCAGCCAAAACTTTCACTTCTCAGCTTCCTCCTGCACATTCTTTTCCAGATGAAAGCTTCTTTGTGGCGGCCATTTCTGACTGCCACTTTACCGCTTTCGGAAAAGGGAGTTAAGCCAGCTGAGGAGGGGGTGTGTGACTCCCCCTGATCCCTGCTAGGTCTCACCTGTCTTCAGCTACCTCTACGGGGTATCTATAGCCCCGAAGCTGGTTGGCTCGGGGCACTCCAGTGGCGAGTGCAGCAGAAACTGCGCATGATCGCGGATTCCTGCCACCGCCAAGCCTTGCAAACCAGAAGTCAAAACATTGTCATCTTATGGGATCTAGGAAGTATGCCTTTTCCATGGCAGCTTCTGCACTTTGGAATACCCATTCCCTTGAAGTTAGGCAGGTCCTCCTCACCCTCCTGCTCTTCTGAAAGGCATTTAAGAATTGGCTTTTCCCCTGGGCAAGAGGATGAGAGGATTTAATGAGGGCCTGCAGGTGGAAGCTTAGCTTTGAAGTCAAGTTTTTAAAGTGTGTAGTTAGTAGATATATGTATTGTGCTGTTTTATTATTGAAGTAGTTTTAATTGCTCGTTGGGAGATAAACAAATACACTTTATAAAAAGTGTTATATTATGGGTGCTTCTTCTAGATTGTCTCTTGATTATCCAGATGTCAGGTATTCACTTACTGACCAATCAATAATAATGATGATGATGATGATGATGATGATGATGATGATGATGGGATCATAAGCCTGAAAAAGTGGTTGAAAATGAGCATGCAAAACTACTGCGGGACTTCTGAATACAGACTGGCAAAGTTTTGGAACACAGAACCCCAGATATCATGATTGTGGAGAAGAAAAAAATGTGGATTGTCGACATTGCCATACCTGGTGACAGCAGAATCGATGAGAAATAACTTGAAAAAGTCACCAGATACCAGGACTTGAGAATCAAACTGCAGAGGCTGGCATAAACCAGTAAAGGTGGTTCCAATGGTTTTTGGCACACTGGGTGCTATGCCTAAAGACCTAGGCAAGCACTTAAAAACAATTGGTGCTGACAAGATCACCATCATCATCATCATCATCATCATTATTATTATTATTATTATTATTATTATTCCCCTTCCCCTTCTTTTCATCTTCTTCTTCCTTCTCTTCCTCTTTTTTCTCCTTCTCTTCTTCCTCTTCCTTTTTCCTTCTTCTTTCCCTTCCCCCCTCCCCCTCCTCCTGCTCGTACTGCTCTCAAGTATAGAGAATAACTCAATCCCATTAAATTATACCTACTTAACTAATACATTGATTTAAAGCCCATGTCACACTGAACCAACGGATGCAAAGAGGATGTAAAACGGACAAAAAAGCTTGCCATCCGTTGGAAAATGCGATGTACTCACTGCCTCCATTTTGCTTCCTCTCTATCCGTCCAGCATCTGTCTATTGACGTTTCATCCGCTCAGAAAGTTTTGGGCTGCCCAAAACTTTTGTGCAGAAAATGTATCCAGTTCGTCCGTTCTGAATCCACTACGCATCCGCTACGCATCTGTTCTGCATCTGTTATGCATCCGCTATATCCGCTAGGCATCCGCTGCGCATCCGCGCAACTCACATCTGCTCGGACGCAGGGAGGAAGCGGAATGGACGCGGAACGGATGCAGAACGGATGCAGAACGGATGCAGCACGGAAACAAAGCGTTTAAAATGGAAAAAACGTTCGCAGAGGGGACCTATCTCGGATATTAAGGATGTCTAGAGGATGCCTAGAGGATGTCTAGCGGAAAACCTATATTTCCTATAAAAAGAGGGAGCAACTCATCTGCATCTCACTTTCAGAACAGCAGCCCAGCGGTGCAGACCTCTGCAGCCTTCATCTGACTCTTCCTCTTCCACAGGATCCAGTCATGTCCACCGTGGATTGTAACAAAGTCCTTTCGGCAGCCACCATCGTTCTGCAACAGTGCGAAGCCATCTGCAAGCTCTGTGAATTCTACTGCGAGAAGAAAAAGAGGCAGCCAAAAAGAGTCTGGGTCCAAAGATGGTTCACCAGAAGAGCAGAGGACGGACTGTACAGCAAGCTGATGGTGGAGTTCAGGAACGAAGACACTCGTGCATTCCAGAACTTCATGAGGATGCCTCCAGCCATGTTTGACGAAGTTGTGCAGCGCCTGACACCCAGGTTGACCAAGGCAAACACCAACTTCCGGCCCAGCCTGGAACCTGGGCTCAAGGTGGCACTCACTCTGCGCCACCTGGCCTCAGGGACCACCTACAGGAGCATGCAGAATGGCTGGAGGGTGCCACACAACACCATCAGCATTGTGGTCAGAGAAGTGGTGCAGGTCATCATCGAAGAATACAAGGAGGAGCTCCTCCAGTACCCCTCCACTGAAGAAGGATGGAAGAAAGTTGCAGAGCAGTGGTATCAGAAGTGGAACTTCCCCCACATCGTTGGAGCCATAGATGGCAAGCACGTGGCTTGCAAATCTCCACCCAACTCAGGGTCCACTTATTTCAACTGCAAGGGCTTCTTCAGCATCATCCTCTTCACCATGGTCGATGCTGACTACAAGTTCATGTACATTGATGCTTCAGGCAACGGCTCATCTTCAGATGCCCAGGTATACAATGCCAGTGTCCTCAAGGAGGGGCTGGAACGCAACCTCATCGTGGGCTTCCCAGATCCAGACCCGCTGCCCAACGGCACGCAAGATATGCCCTACTTCATGATGGGGGATGACGCCTTCTCCCTCACAACCTACCTCATGAAGCCCTACACCTCCAGACGCCTCACCCGTGAAGAGAGGATCTTCAACTACAGGCTGTCCAGGGCAAGGCGGGTGGTGGAGAATGCCTTTGGCATCCTGACCAACAGGTTCCAGGTACTTCTCACCACCATGCAGCATAGCCCAGAGACCATGAGGAGGATCATGGAAGCTTGCTGCATCCTGCACAATCTCATGCGCACCCATTACCCAGTCTTGCAGGACAGGCTTGTGGAACTCCAACAAGGCAATGGGGACATGGAGCCTGGGGAATGGAGGCAAGGGTGAAACCTGATAGACACTGTGGATGTGCAAGGCCCCAACAGAGCCTCATGTGAAGGGAAGAAGCAGCGCAACCTCCTGAGAGGCTGGTGCAACTCCCCAGCTGGAGCAGTGGAGTGGCAAGACAGGATGGTAGATGCTTAATGGATGCTTCCTTCAGCCTGTCTCATCACACGGATGAGATTGGGCCATGTATGTTGGGTGGGCCTATAATGAACAGGGCGTTTAATAAAGAGTTGTGTTTATGTTGACATGTGTGGATGATTGATCATATTGTTATTGATAATAAAGGGCCATAGATGTTTCACCTGGGAGGGTGGACCATACAGTCCCACTATGCTTGCGCTGGAGGTTTATCTATCCCACAGCTATTACCCATCCCAAAGGTATCCCTGCTCATTCCTCAGGTATCCCTGCCCACCCCACTGCTATCTTAACCCATCCCACAAGCATGCAAAGGCTTAAACCATTTCTAAAAGTTTCCACCAAGACTTTATCAAAAAAAAAAAAAGAAATGAAGCAAGTGTGTGAATCATAAATAGACTTTATTAACAAGAAGCTATAAAGCAAAAATGAGTCTCTGGCACTCCTCTTGGTCGCTTAGTCTCAGGGGTGAAGGTCCAGGTGCTGTGGAGGTGGCCTGTGCTGGAGTGCTTGTCATCAGCTCCTCCAGAAGCAGAAGCAGCAGAAGCGCCAGCCCCAGAAGAGCGAGCCCGTGCTGCAGAAGCCCCAGCAGAACCAGAGTGAGGGCCAGGGGGCAGGATGGTAGCCCTGTCCCTCTTGCCAGGGCTGGCAGCAGATGGCTGAGGCTTGCTGTGCTTCCGCATTGTTGTGGGGTTGCTGGCTGGCAGGGAGGCTGGCAGGAACCAAGGCTGGCAGAAAGGCTGGCAGGGAGGCAGGCACCAAGGCTGGCAGGAAGGCTTGCAGGCAGGCAGGCACCAAGGCTGGCAGGCAGGCAGACAGCAAGGCTGGCAGGAAGGCAGGCACCAAGGCTTGCAGGAAGGCTGGCACCAAGGCTGGCAGGCAGGCTGGCTGGAAGGCAGGCACCAAGACAGTCACCAAGGCTGCCAGAGAGGCAGGCACCAAGGCTGGCAGGAAGGCTGGGAGGCAGGCAGGCAGGCCCCAAGGCTGGCAGGGAGGCAGGCACCAAGGCTGGCAGGAAGGCAGGAAGCAAGGCTGGCAGGCAGACTGGCTGGCAGCAAGGCTTGCAGGCAGGCTGGCACCAAGGCTTGCAGGGAGGCTGGCACCAAGGCTGGCAGGGAGGCTGGCACCAAGGCTGGCACCAAGGCTGGCAGGGAGGCTTGCACCAAGGCTGGCAGGGAGGCTGGCAGCAAGACTGGCAGGGAGGCTGGCAGGGAGGCTGGCAGCAAGGCTTGCAAGCAGACATGCAGGCAGGGCAGGCAAGGCAGCCAATCCATCCGGCAGCAGGTCTTTCCTCTGAATGGCGACCTGCTTCCAAGCTGCTTCCATTATATCCGCGGGGCTGATGCAATGCATCCCCCCGCATGCGCAATTAACGCCAGGCATCCATTAGGCTTCCGCTTTGCATCCGCTGTGCATCTGCTGTGCATCCGCTTCATCCGCTAGGCTTCCGCTCTCCATCCGCTCTTTCCGTTCCGCGTCCGCTTTGCTACGGCCTCCCGGAAGCCTAGTGGACGTGCCATCCACTCCCATCCACTTCCATCCGCTGGGCTTCCGTTCCGCATCCACTTTGCATCCGCCCTGCGTCCTCCCCACGTCCATGTTATCCGCTCCGGTTATGCAAATTTTTGCCCCTTTTGAGAGCTGATAACAACGGATGGAATATTTTGCTCGTCCGCTGTGTCCTTTTTGCATCCGTTGGGCTGAGTGACATGGGCTTAAATCCCTACACTTGGCACCCATTTCAGTGGACTGACATTTTCACCGAGCTACAACCTTCCTGAAAAACAAAGAGATGGAATCATCTCCATGATCTATTTTGGAGCCCTGGCAATTTGAGCACGTTCCCCATGGCTTTTGCTGCCTCTGCCAAAGGTCCTTTACAGCCAGTGCCTCCACTCGGAAAGCAATCCAATACATTGACTTCTACTAGCAGCCAGCTGGAGGCCTTTTGTAATCAGGAACTGGAGATCTAGAGTAGACAGATGACTAATTTACAACACTGTGTAGATGGATTAGGCAGCAGTCTGTTGAACATTTGTCAAGATAATTTGGTTTCCATGGAAACAGTTTGTCACAGAGGTTCACATGACAGTGATGGGAAATTTAAACAGGTGCTTGTCTTCAGGCTGGATGGGCCCACAGGCAATGGAAATTGGAACTCTATCTAGTTAAACTTCTTGAGAATACTAGATAATATCTAGCTGTCAGTTGAAGGCTGTCCAGTCTTACATTTACTGCACTGACAGGAGACAAACAGTTTTCAAGATAATTACCTCTTGTCCAGTATAGAACTCCATTCTATCTTTTAATATGGCAATTTTACTTACATTATAACATTTTAACAAGTTTGCTAGATTAAAGCTAAGAGCTACCCACTCTGGATTTGTTATAACTTGATTAAAAGTTTGGAACAAACTTCATAAAGCTTTTACATTAACCTAGAAAGTTCAGCTCTTACATTGCAGTAAGTCTTATAGGATGTGAGCTGCTAGATCAAAACAAAGATCTTTTCAGTATATGACTTCAGCTGCTTAAATGAATCAAAAGATGCACTTCCAAAACCACTTGGCTTGGTAGATTAGATCTAAAGGCCTTACAAATAGAGATTGCTGGGTCTGTCCAGTTCTGTATTTACAGTTTCCAAAGTATTGCTTTCTATAGTATAATTTATAAATAAGTGTCTAAATGAGATCGTGAAGCATCAGAATGTTTGTGTGTCATATGTATTTATAAATATCAGTTAAATCAATTTTTCTAGTAAAATAGGTACTGCAAAACCTCATATTGTTCTCCTGCCAGTGGAGTCAAGCATCTGAAATTCGCTTAGCTTATGATGAAGAATTCCTTCCTTCCTGATTATTAACCATTTCAAATTAAGAACATGCGCACTGAACAAATACAGTATGTATATGCTAGGGAAGAAAAAATTCCACTGAAAGTAATGGAATGTATTTCTAAATGAATATATATAAGAGCATGCTGCAAACCACTCTTTTGATGGCAATTTTCTCCAGTTTTTGAAACAGCTGTTATATTTTTCCAGATATTTGTTGTCAAGAAGCACTGTGACATGTCAAGTATAGCAACTGACCCAATTTATAAATTATCCATACTAATATATTCATAAACACATTCATGTTGATTCCTTATGGTGGGTACTCAGCCATATTTTTTCCCATAAACATTATTGAACAAAACACCATTATGCTTAAGTTAAACCAAACTACATGGTCTTCTTAGAGTTGAAGATTTTTGAATGAAATCTCTAAAATGCCTAAGAACTTGGATGTGTTTGGATTGTTTCATCTATACAGTGAGAACTAAGTTACTAGATTGGGATGGAACTGAAAAAAAAATGAGAATGCCAGGTCTATGCCTTGCAAATACTTTGACTAGAAACAGCAAAGGAAAAAGAGTAGAACTATGAATCAGAATAGCAACTGACATGAGCAGAAGTTTTTTTTTTAAAAAAACCCAGTCAAAGTATATAAGATCTTTGGTTGCAGCATATCATTGACTTCCTTTCTGACCAGAAACAGCCCATGACTTTAAATCAGAGAGGCATTTGGGCCATCTTGAACTGGGAGAGTGAGTCTATTACAAAATGGATACCATCACCCCTTACTCAGAATGTCCACTAATTTCTTAGAATGCTTTCTGATACCAGTGGGGATTTTATGGGTCCCAGAGATATTCTTCAATTAAATATGATGGCATATGGCATAACTGTTATCACATTGGTTATTTTTTAAAAAAGTCAAATGGGGTACAGTGTGTGTATGGATGTGTGTGTGTGCGCGCGCCTGTGTTATAATGGGCTTTGAGAACAGGCAAAACAGTCTAGACAACAGTCTAATAAATGAAAATAAATCCATAGCAGGAATGTAATTTGGGTTTCAGAATTACCCCCCGTCCAGGGTCTCTGGAAAGTAAAGGCAGGAAGAGTGGAAGTGCTTTCAGGCTAGCTAGACTGTTATCAGTCCTTTAAGATAGTTCAGACCAAGAAATTGAAATCATAAATATTAATCGTACCTTTATAGTAAGTTTACGGTAAAAATTCTTGCAAGTTTTATCTCTGTAAAGCAGAACCAAAGAGAAGAGCTGTACTCCCAAAAATACAACTGTTGTAATGACAATGTTAGAGGCATTAGTCATGACATAAGAAGCACTAGTGTGTATGTATAGGAGATACTATTCTGCTAGAGACTTCCGCAATTGCCTTTGGAGAGTCATCTCATCCACATGCATCATATGTGGCTGGAAGAGGCTCTTCTGTTATTGTTTATGCTGTCCTTGTATCCTACAGTAAACAAGGTAAGGGAAATGGTTTCTGGAATTAAGCAGCAGCAGAGACAGATAATGGCTTGAAACATGTCCTGGATCCCTATTTTTCTCCAGGAAAACCAATAAAATTCATCTACAAGTCTAATTAAAAAAAATCAGAGCATTTGCCCATCTATCCTGGTAATGGGCTCTTCAAGTATCTAAGCCATAATGAAGAGACTGCTTATTAAAAAAGAGACAACATATTGTATCTCAGTAGGACTTATTCATTTAGATGTACCTCCTCAGACTTCTCAGGGTTGGGTGATTCTAGTTTGTCATTTCTGTGTAATGTGGAAATTAATTATTCTAATTTGTCAAAACAGCATTATGCCTACTGAACAAAGGGTTCTGTGTTTTTTAAGGAAGGAACATGCTGAAGGTGTGCATATTCACACAAGTTTGGGATATTTGAAGAGCAGGTGTTTTTATTATTTTCATATCCTAAAATCAAATCTTTTCAGGTATCTTTCTGTTTACATGCAGAGGAAGGATATGAAACACATTACATATCATGGGAGAGTCATCAATATTTTAATCTATTTCATCAAGAAATGAAAGTGATGTCCTTACTTGATCAATGTTTTAAAAGTGTCACTCTTGTATCAGAAGAAGGATGCAGTTCTCTTAAATACAGCTTCAGAAAAATAACTATTTCATAGCTCTGAGCATGAACTTTGACCTCAGAGAAATCCCCCAAGTAGGAAGCTATGTAAAAAGAGGATTCACCATGATTGCTTCAAGACATTGTTGTGTCTTTTATCTGAGAATCTCCACCAAAGGTCACATCCCAGGAATGTGATAAAAATAAAGATTGTACTCTCTGCAAAAGAATTAATGCCGGTATCAATACATGTGCATGGTGTGTGTGTGTATGTGTGTATACTCAAGATATCATTATATGGAACTAAGAACAGTATGTCCTCATCTTATCTGAAACTTGATATTCACTAAAGTAAATTGGAAGGGGGAAACAAGAAGGATAGTAGGAAAAGTGCAGAAAAGAGCAACAAAGATGATAAGGGGTACACCACATGATGAATGAATATCTAGTTAAGGAAACTGGGTATGTCAAGCCTATTGAAGAGAAGAATTACGGTTGTCATGATAGCCCTCTTCCAGTGCTTGACAGTTTGTCACCAGAGAAGAGAAGATAAACTTATTTTCCGAAGCACCTGAGGAAAGGACAAGAAGCAACGGGCAGAAGGTAGTCAGAAAGAGAGAGAGACCCAGCCTAGAACTAGGGAGAAATTTGCTTTGTGAGAACAATCCATCAATGAAACAGCTTGCTTCCAGAAATTGTGGGCTCTCCATCACTGGTGGTTATCAAGAAGGGTTTCGACAACTATTTGTCTGGGATGCAGTTTGGTCCCTTCCAACTCTATGTTCTGTGAATGAGGATACCACCTGGATTAATAAGTAATTAAATGACAGGTTCCAAATCAGTCTTGCACAAGGCAAGTTAGCCTACCTAGCAACTGAACAAATATAAAATATCTGTAACAAATATCCCAGTGGAAATTCTCTGCCTGGACTGAGTGCTTGGGCCAGTTCTATATTGTAGGAGTTAGAATGAAAGAGTGAGAATGAAAGTGTGGTAAACACTTGATAAACATTTGAATGCAATACAAATTAGCCACACATAGAATTCTCTATGCCTCTACTTTGCTAAGAGATCTCATCTGTTTCTCAAATTCCTGTCTAGGAATTCTAAAGGAAAAGTTGAAAAAGAATTGGTTGCTGAGCATTGTATGTGTGTTTTTCTAAATAATTTTCCCCATTTATCAGAACTGTACAGGATGAGTTCTTTCTAGAGAGGCCAGCCACAGTTACACAGAATTATCAGTCAAAGAAAATGAGATGAGTTTGAGTTTAGTAAAAAAAAATCATTATGAATAAAGCCCATAAAGCCCTTGAAGAAAGGAAAGTGATGGCACTTAAGTCAGACTTATAAAACTATGTGGTCACTTAGAATTCAGTAGAAATAGCATTCAGTAGAAAAGTTCACTAAAGAAGTTTCAAGTTCTTAACAAAAGTTCCCTGAATGTTAAAAAAAAATGTTGGATCAATGCAGGGGTGGAATATGATAGGGTTAACTACCAGTTCAGGATTTACGAGCTTCCCTGCAGGCTGCGAGACGTGTGCCTGTAAATCAGCAGCAGCAGCTGCCTACAGAGAAGCAGCCTTTGAAACAACCCTCTTTTCCTGCTTTTCTAACTGCAGCTGTACCTTGTTCAGCAGCAGAAGTTGAAAAATCAGGAAATAAAGATCAGGTAAGAGCCAGGGTGGATGGGTGGGCAAAAACACTGGCAGACATAGAACCGGTTCTATGTCTGCTGCTCTTCAGAGCTACCAGTTCTACAGAGGTGGACAGAACCAGTAGAAACCCACCCCTGGATCAATGGTATTATGAAGCGTGCTTACAACCATGTCAATATGGATTTTGAACACTTAAGAAAAAAGGTTCAGGATCTTATGGACTCAGGTGAGATTTATCAACCCTTCCAGTTCATGAAAGAGGACTGGAAAAGATAAGAAGAATTCTGCATGGATAAGCCTGATGAAGCAAACAATGTGAATAGGAATGATCTGGTTTCTGGAATCACAGTCTGAGTTATCTGGATAATAAACTAATGCCAAGGGATGACTTGCACTTTACAAGAATAAAAATGTGTTGGGGTCAAAATATGTTGACCTTGATGAGGAAAGACTTCAACTAAATCCCATGGAGGTTGGAGAAGAAAGGAGTTCATCTAAAGACTTGTAGCTATTTTTAAAAATGGACCTATTAAATTATTCAGTCAAAACTCATAAAGAATATTAGTTCATAAAGTTCATGGCTTAATGATGCCCATCATATGGGAAATGTTTAAGATTAGCTTGTAATCTTAATAGCAGAAAATATGTATGATTTAGTAGATATTATGGAGATCTGGTGGAATGACTTAAGGATATGGCTCATTCAAAAGAATCAGAAGAAATAGAAAGACAAAAGGACCTGCACAACTGTAGAAATCAAGTGAATGAATTTGGTTCTAGATGGCCTCGGAGCTAAGTTGAAGAATAAATAAACCATACTTTTGAATGTGTCTACAATTCCCCCAACAAACAAAATGTGAACATACGGATGAGACTTTCAAGAAGGAAATTATGGATCTTTCAAAACAGTATGAAACAATATGTTAATCTCTTAGGAGATAAATTTTGCCAAGCATGGACTTTTCTAGAAAATTCATAGAATTTGTAAGGTTTAGAAAGTACCCTGGAGATCCTTTAGCCCAACCTGCTACCTAAGTATTGGATTCCATTACTATACCTCTTCAACATATGGCCATCTAGCCTTTGTTTTAACAATCCTGGCAAATAAGAGTCTCCTACTTCCTGAAGCTACTATTTCAAGTTGAACAGCTTACCATTAGAAAATTCTTCCTGCTTCCTTGTTATTTGAAACCATTGTTTCTCATTGCCTTGCAAAATAACACTGAACATTGCAACCACATCTTCTACAAGGCTGGTCTTTTAGGTCAATCAAATTTCTCTACAGGGGATTTCCAGTTTGACATCGTGGCAATATTGGACATGAGGAGTGGATCTCCATGATCCCATGCTGAATCCTCCTTGTTGGAAGCCCCCCCCCCCCGGGGGGGGGGATAAAGTCAACCTGTAGGGATGACAAATAAAAGAGGGGCACCCTGCAGGTTGCAGATAGCAGCAGCTCTCCAGTTGGATCCAGGGATTCCCTCCCATCCAGCAATGAAGAGGAAAGACAGCCATTATGACTGTCGTGAAGCTGGGGCAGCTGAAGAAATAAAGAAAGTGCTGGAGCAGTACAGAAGAACAGTGATTGGAACTGTGTGAGGTGAAAATAAACCCTGGAAAAGAGACTCAGAGAGAAAAATTGTAGATGGGGGGGGGGACTAAAGAAAGAATGCAAATTCTTCAAATAAAGAAAGATTGAATCTCTAAATTTTATTGGCAATATTTTGGTAAGGCATTTTAAAATGCTGGAACCACTTGTTTGAAATACTAACTATTTGTAAAAAGGGGAAATAAAGATTGGTAATTTGTGCAACATTGAAATCTAAGCTGAAGGCACCATCTACTGGTGAATGGAACATTTAAATATTTACTAAACTCACCTGGAGGTCTGCTGTGTTATTTATTGTGCTATATTTTTACTTTATGGCTACTGGAGGTTTAACTGTGAGAGCCTCAAAGACATTTAAAGTAAGTGATTTCTAAATACCAGGATCTATGACTGAATTTGCAGAATGGATTTAAGGAGACATTCAAAAATCTTCCTGGATTGTTAAAATGGAATTAATTAACTAATCTTGGGATACAAAGAATTTTAACCATTGCATCCTCCTGAGGACCAACACCAGAACTGAACACATGGTTTGTAAGCTGGCTTTTGGAGGCTACAGACAATTGAGACTCTGGGCCAGTGACAGACTGCTGATAGGCTATTGAGCAATATTTGGATCTATTAAAAGACAAGATGTTGTAACAGGCAGGGATGGCTGGATTTCAAAAAGAAATAGTGTGGATGTTTCAAAGTATTTATGATATGTTGACAAAGAATCACAGGGAGATAAAAGACTTAATGCAGGACATTCTGGGGAAATCAGAAAATGTTCAACAAGGGACAACAAATAAAGATCAAGAAACAAAGGAAACAGAAGAAATAACAGAATGACCAGAAGAAAAAACAGACCAGATAAAGCAACAAGAAGAACAAGAAAAGAAAGAGAAGACAATAAAGGATCTTATGAACCAAATCAGGGACAATATAGATTAAGAGACCAAAAAAGGGAAATGGATAAAAAGGAACATGTGTTTAAAGAGAAGATTGGGGCTTGGGCAGACCCCCTGGAAAGATGGCAGCAAAATATACTAGAGATTGAAGAAATACTCAGGTTAAATAGGAAAGATGTAGACAGAGACAAAGATCCAAGGGAGGAGTTTGGGAGGCAAGTCAAAAAAGAATAAGAATTGAAATATGAATGCGGTCAAGAGATGATGGTTGGAAAGAGAATGTGGTTTATTATAAGATTGGTATTATTGAAACCAAGAACAGAAGTAGAAATAAGATTAAGGGGGAATATTATTATATAATATGCTAAAAGTAATAGTTAAATGTAAAGATTAGATGTTGGAATATTGTACGATTATGAATGTCTAAATAATATTGCGATTGTTATTAGAATGGTGCACCAAAATACTGAACAAACAAACAATGAAGAAACTTATTCTAGTACAAAAATGTATAATAACATCATAATTATATAAGTATGATTAATGTAATAAATATTAATATTTAAAGATAGAAACAAGATCAAGGAGGAATATTATTATACATATTTTATATAACATACTAAAAGTAATAGCTAGATGTATAGCTATTATTAGATATTGAAAGATGGTAATGTTATGTACATTTAAACAATATTGTGATTGTTATTAGAATGGCACATTAAAATATTGAACTAAACAATGAAGGAATACACTTAGATATAAATATGTATAATAATACTATAACTACATGATTAATGTAACAAACATGATTAATATTACTATTATTATTTGTATTTAAATGAATGATGTCAAGATACCTCACTGTTCATGTAATGTTTATTTTAAAATGAAAAAAAAATAATCATTAAAAAAATTCCCTACAGGTTCCTCTTCTCAAGGCTAAATGTGTCTAATACCTTCTCCAAGCTCCTTTTCCTTGGTTATTGTTCTTTCGTTTAGTTTGTAAATGTCCTTCCCAAAATGTGCCAAGAATTGGATGTAATATTCTAAGTATAGTCTGACTTGATGCTACCTATGATTATGTTTGCTTTCCTGCCCCCCCCCCCAACTACATCACACTTATTGGCTCATATTAAGCTTGGGATACAGTGACCATATAATTTTGGATTTCTTGATCTTAAGGAAACGTACTCTACTCATATTTGAATATGTATCTTGAATTTTAAAAAGTGGAATTTAATAAACTTAGAGCAATGATAAATAAGATTTCATGACAAGAAAAACAAACTTGGGAAAAGAATCCAATATAGATAGGTGGGTAGTTGCCACCTGCACCTTGAGTTTAATAAAGCATTTGACAAAGCACTTCCCAACATTCTGAATAGCAAACTAATTAAATATGGTGCAGAGGTGGTATTCAGCAGGTTCTGACCAGTTCCGGAGAACCGGTAGCGGAAATTTTGAATAGTTTGGAGAACTGGCAAACACCACCTCTGACTGGAGATTTTATAGTATCCTTCTCCTGCCATGCCCACCAAGTCACGGACACAGAACTGGTAGTAAAAAAATTTGAATCCCACCACTGGTATGGTCCCTATGGCATGACACTAAGGTGGATATACTCAATACTTGAAAATGATGCTTAAAGCATATGCTTGATTTATCAATGGCTCCTCATAAACTGAAACTTACTATTAAGTGGGGGCACCTCTAGTTTCAGTCCTGGACCTTTGTATTTGTTGTGTTTCGCTGACAGCAGGTGCAGATGACTGAGGTCTCAGATGAGGGGCTTGCATGTGATGCAGAGATAGGGCCAGGACCTATCCAGGGAGTGGAATGCTGCCTTTGGAAATTGTGGAGGCTAGCAGCAGTGATGAAGAGATCCCTGAGGAGCCCATGCTCAGTGTGCATGCATGCAGGGCTGCTAGAAGGAAAGAGCAGCTGCAGCAGCACAGTGACTCAGGAGTAAGGCTGGAAGGTAATGGCCTCTCCCTGAGAAGATAAAAGCCAGATAAGAAACTGCAGTTCTTTGCAGAAGGCAAAGAAGTTTGATACTGGAGCCTGATGGATGTTAGAATATCTGAGTTGGTGTTCAGAGACTCTTTCATTTATAGTTTAGGAACTTTATCTGTTGTTCTTGGCAGTTGCAAAATCTTGGCAAGGATCTTCCTTATCGAAGCTAATTAGTTGGAAGCAGCCTTTTATCTGTAAAGGAACAGGATTCATAAATAAACAGTAAAAGGTTGTGCTGGTACCTTTGTCTTGTGTTTACTCTCATGGAACCAGGTTTGGGTCAGAACGGTATTCTTTACAAAAAAGTGAAAAGATGTTGTTCAAATTTGTGGATGATGCAACACTTAGTAAGATTGAAAACCCTGGAAGTGAAATAAATTTAAAAAAAAGATCCTGTAAAATTAGAGAAACGTGATGAAAAGAACACTATAAGCAAAACGTAATGTGAACAAATGTAAAATCATACATTTAGGAAACAAAAATCAAATTTCTGAACATAAAAAAGAGGAAAACCTGGCTTGCAACAGGGCTTGCATAAAAAAAAATTGGATATTTTTCCTCATCCAACCCAACAATGTGCACCATCCATGCAAAAAAGGCAAGTGGAATTTTCAGTTGCATGAATGGAGGCAAGCTTTCCAAATTAAGGATTCAGATGAACTGGAATAGGTTCAAAGAAGGGCAGTAAGGATGATCAGGGCAGTGAGAAGCAAATTGTGTAAGGATACATTGAAGGGATTGGGTGTATTTAACCTTGAAAAGAGAAGAGTGAAAGGAGGTATTATTTTCTTCAAATATCAGAAAGGATGTAATAGACCAGTTCATTATCATTCCAGAGTGCAGAACAAAAAAAAGATAATAGATTTAACCTACAGGAAAGCAGATTCAACTAGATAGTACAAGAAAAACAGTTCCTAAAAGGAAGAGCAGTTCAGTGGTGTATCCAATTATCCCAGAAGTGGTAAGTTCTCATTCACAGGGTATATTCAGGCGAATGCTAGACAGCTATCTGTCAGGAATACTTTAATTTAGATTCCTGTCCTGAGCAGGAGGTTAAATCCTATGGCC
>BLBF01000020.1:11438746-11456188 GCA_015471245.1 Laticauda colubrina | reverse complement strand
TGGGAAAATACCCGAACAAAGAAACACAACACATCACAGAATAGAAAAAGAATCCCAGAAAGAGTTTCATTCATAAAGGTGAATGCATACGTATTTATCAGAAATGGTATTCAGCAGGATTTGACCAGTTCTGGAGAACCGGTAGTGGAAATTTTGAGTAGTCCGGAGAACCATCAAATACTACCTCTGATTGGCCCCACCCCCATCTATTCTCTGCCCCCAGCTGATCGGCTGGGTCTTCTCTTGTTGCCCTGCACTGGAGAACAGAGCTGCAAAGCAAGTTAGTGGGGTGGGGAGGGAATGGGATTTTGCAGTAACCTTACCCCAGGAGTGGGGTAGGAACAGAGAATTTACAGTGGGTCCTTCCCCTGCCATGCCCACCAAGCCACATCCACAGAACTAGTAGTAAATAAATTGAATCCCATCAGTGGTATATATCCAAGACTCTGTGACTTCTCAGCACTCTTGAAATTCTCACTGGCTGATTCACAGCAGTGCATAGAAGCTGTCTCAATTAAACCTTCGTTTTATTTGATGTGATGTCAGTGATTCAAAGTCTCTGATCAGGGTGTTTCATCTGTAATGTCTGTTTTCAACATGCACATCTGAGCATCACTTCATGCGCTACCGAAGCTCAGTCACATTTCCAATAGAGAAATTGGATCCCTTGTGAACTATTTTTTTTAATAATGTATAAAAGGACAAGTAAACCAAAAGTAAAATTCCTAATATCCTGTTTCCTCCCCCTCCCCCAAAAATAAAACCTATACTCTAAACACTGGAGAGATTTTATTTTATGTTTACTCTATTTTGCATTTATTTTCATGCATGCAGAGCCTTCAATATTGATTGATTTCAGTAGACATAATAAATCTAATTCTTGTGCTCCTGAGCGCTTTCTTTTCAAAAGAAAAAGAAAAGTTGGGTTAAACATCTAACTGAGGACAATCTTCAAATAGTTTAACCTTTCTGAATTGGAGAGAATAGAGAAGATCAAATTTAGTGCCCTCTTTTTCAAAGGTGAGAAGGTCACACCTGAAATGATCAAGGAAAATGGAAATAAAAAGCAATGGTTTTTATCACTACAGGCTTATACCTAGAAGAGTACTTCATTTTCATTCTGCACTGCTTCTTTTTAACCTACACACACACACACACACACACACCATATTAAATGGCCTTGTGCTATTTGCAAAATGTGACAACTTGCAGGCGGGAAAAGCAAATTGCAGCAAGTGCAAGAAGGGAACAAGAATTTTTATTATTTTAAGTTGTGACAAGCCCCTCCGACAGTGATGTCACTGTGCGAGATCTTCCATTACATGCCTGGGTCATAAGGCTGTTGGGAGGGCTGGGCTTGCATAATGAAGACACTGCACAGGCTCAGACCAGCTGGCCTTTCGGGCTGGTGTTTGACTGACAGGTGCCAATTCTGCTGCTATTTGCCAATTCTGCTTCTTAAAGGCAAACTAATTAAATGAAAACATTTTTTCCCCCCTGACTTCTGCTTGGACTTTTTTTTTTTTAAATGGAAATCAAGTTACACAGATTGCTTTTCCTGGCTAAAGTGCAGGCACACCTGTGAATGCCTAAGATTTGCAATTTAGTGATAATAATTGACTTTTATAAGTAAAAACTGGATTACTAAGGGAGATGGAGGGAATAACCCTTTGCCCATTAATAAGGGAAGTTAGCAGATGACATAGGCAGAGGCAGAGGGGGACATGTCTATATTTTAAAAGCAAACCCTTGGTTCTTTGGACCAGAGAAATACTGAATTCATCTGCCGGCGTTTCTTTTATTCTCTCCCCCACCCGTTTGATAAAACTCTTCATATATTGATTTGGCCTGAGATAATGTATCACAATGAATTGCAGCTGCCAATTTTTTTTTTTCAAATTGTGCTGTTTCTCTAGAGGAAAAACAAAATAAGAAAAATCAGCAATTTCTAGTATCTAGCGAGGGATGGCTGGTGGAAAAGAAATACAAAGTGGGGGAAAGCTTTTAAAGCTTTAAAGATACGGCAACCTGCAAAAAGCTTTTTTTTTGGGGGGGGGGCAAAGTCTTTCTTTCTTTCCTCGATTTTGTCTAAGTAGATGAAAGCTAGATGGAGAGGAAGAAATTCCAGATGGAATATACCACTCACCATTCTCAACAGCCCCTGAACAAAATGATCCCTTAATGGTTGGAAGTGGCAAGTGGAGACTTAATATCCATTCCTCCTGATAAAATTTCTAGGCATGTTATTGCTAGATAACAAAACTGAAAGCAGACTATTTTTATCTTCCTCCTTCGTCCTCCTCCCTGACAAATACATTACTTTTTTGGCGCTTCTTCAAATAGTCATATATTAGAATTTTCAAGTGAAAAAGGAAAGCACAGGCCGCATTTGCTCCATCTATTTGGGAGCTCTCCAAAGACAAATGCAGCCCATTCCTAAGATGGCTGCCTCAAAAGGAAGTTCTCCTGTTCAGTGAGATGTCATAACTTTGTGTCGGTGCTCAGAATGACAACTTAAAGGCTGGCAAACAATAATTTTGAGTTGTGCAGTTACCTATTATCTCAGGTCAACCCACTTCACAGGGTTGTTGTTGAGAGGAAAACAGAGGAGGGAGATGTGTTGGATATATCTGCCATTTTGAATTATTTGTAAAAATAATAAAGGCAGGTTACAAATAAACGAATAAAGTAATGCTTTTTTGAGACTTCAGTGCCAAGCTCACAAATATTTCTTACTTTACAAAGGGGGGCAGATGTTTAATTGTAGGCAACTCCTTCCCACAAAACAAATAAATCCACATCAAAGGAAGCTATTCTCTGACTACAATAAGTCCTCATTTCTACAACTACAATTAAGCCCCAAATTTTTGTCACAAAGCGGGACAGTTGTTAAGTGTGTTTGCTCCATCTTTGCCACCGTTGTCAAGTGAACCACTGAAGTTTTTAAGTTAGTAATACGATTGTTAAATGAATCTGGTTTCCCCATTGACTTTTCTTGTCAGAAGGTCGCCAAAAGTGATCATATGACCTCGTGTCACTGCAACTGTTATAAATATGAATCAATTGCCAAACATCCAAATTTCAATCACGTGACCATGAGGATGCTGCAACGTTCGTAAGTGTGGCAAAATGATCACAAGTCACTTTTTTCAGTGCCATTGTAATTTTGAATGATCACGAAGTGAACTGTTGCAAGTCAAGGACTATCTGTATTGACAAAATACAGGCTGTTATTCATAAGATGTGCCGTAGAAATCTGTGGAGAGCAAACTGGGGAATGGATTCTCAATGTTTTATTTATTTTTTTCCTAATTTCTCATTATATTTGCAATCCCTATCTCAGTAGTGGGATTCAAAAAAGTTTATTACCAGTTCTGTGAGTTTGGCTTGGCAGGTGTGGTGAGTGTGGCTTGGTGGTTGTGGTTTGGTGATCATGGCAGGGGAAGGAAACTGCAAAATCTCCATTCCCTCCCCACCAAAGGTGGTATTCAGCAGGTTCTGACCAGTTCTGAAGACATTTTGAGTAGTTCAGAAAACCGGCAAAGAGATTTTACAGTATCCTTCCCCTGCCACGCCCACCAAACCACGCTCACAGAACCGGTAGTAAAAAAATTTGTATCCCACCACTGCTCCCCATCCCACTAACCTGCTTTCCAGCTCCATTCTCCTATGCATGGTAACAAAAGAAGATCCAGTTGATCAGTTGGGACTCGGGAGGCAGAGAATCGATGGGGACGGGGCCAGAGGTGGCATTTGCCAATTCTCCAAACTACTCAAAATTTCTGCTACCAGTTCTCCTGAACTGGTCAGAACCTGCTGAATACCACCTCTGTCCTATCTGTTTTGGATGTGGCAGAATAATAAAATATAAAAATGATCCTATGGCTGTGATAACTCACCTCCACTTTAAAGCATATATCCAACTTCAAAACAGTCTTCTGGGACCAGCAACATACATAGCACATGCTCCTTTTTCTGTTCTGTTTGCTGTTCCTATTTCTGAATCACCAAGAGGAAATTCAGGTAACCCACTGAAACCTCATCGATTTCTTTGCTAGCTCTTTTGAGAGAAATTATCTCCCATTGATAGTTAATGTTTGCACATTCGGAAAGAAAATATTGCAAAATCAATGGATGCTGAAAACTTCCTGAAAAAAATTTGACCATCATGTGAAAATATAAACTGGGACTTCAAAAAAATATATATTAGGTTCTCTTTTATTAGAGTTGGATGCCAAAAAGTTATGGATGGCAGAACCAAGGATGAGCATGTTCCGTTAGTGGCTTATTCTTCTACCACATTCCTTGATAAGTGGAATTGGAGTTCGGTCATTTTCCAATTATGTCCTTCCTTTCTGAACTTGTATTTGTTATGGACTACAAACTCTGATAATCTAATAAAAGACTGCGACCACAAATCTAAGTGTCTCTCTCCATACTTGTATTTCATGGAGGGATGAGTCCTGCAGTAATGAATTTCTCTGATGTAACGGATACTGGTTTCACAGCATTGCCTACATTTGAAGAACTTGCCATACCCAAGTAGGTATGCTGCTGTTATAAATTCAGACACATACAACGCCAACATAGTTCATTGAGCCTTACACTATCATGAAATGTCATAGTTATAAATAGCATGATCATATTTGTTATTTGCTGGCAAATAATAGTTAATCAAGAAAAGTTAATCAAATACATGGTTAAAAATTGCAACAATCAAAATATAGCACTCTCATATTCTTATAGACAGACAACGTAGACACACAAACATCTAATTCATGGCAGTATGAATATAAAATGTCAATGATTTTTCATCTTTAATGCCCAAGGGATTTATAAGCATATTGCCTCAGTAAAATCTGATTCTGCGGTATAGTGAGAAGCTCAGATATGCATATTTAATTACTCAGAAAGTAATTTATTTGTACAGATGGTGGTATTAGGGGTCTTACTTCAATTTAAATTTCTTCTATTGTGAAGAAATGTTATTCTGCTATGAATCCTTATACAAAGAGCCTACTTTTATCATAGATAAGAAAGAATGTAGTGTTGTAATTAATATACACGATTAATCTGATACATTAAAATGAAGTTGAACATGATACAAAGAGTTTGATGAAAGACAAATATAGAAGTCCTCTACTTTTAGAGCTGTGATCATTTCAAATAGCATAGTAAGAAATTATTATTACTTAGATCAGACAGGGAAAAAGTATTTCCACTAGGAAAGCTTAGAATTTTGAAGAAGATGACCTACATCGACAGAGGTAAAAAAAAATTGAAATATCTCTCTATCCATTATCTATTGCACATTATGGGAGTGGTTTGACCTAATAGAATAGATTTTAAAAGAAGGATTCTGGATTATGTTAGCTTGAATCAAGCTAAATTTTTCATTCACGTTTGCCATCCAAATCATGCTGCATTTTTTTTTACAATGTTTCTGTTGTCTCTTATCACCAGAGATTCAACTGGGATTAATTTTTCCATTTGGCCTGGAAAAAAAAAATACAGTATCTATTTAGGGGAAAATAGGTGGCAAATGTACATTCATTTTCTTCTATTTGCATGACACTCTGAATGCCAAAAACATGACATTTTCAACCAGTTCCAATTTCACTAAGTCTCCCATCAGACCAACGCAAGTGATGTGGGTGTAAAGGAAAGCAGCCAAAAGTAAAGATGGATTCTTGTTTTGCTATACTTCTGAAAAAAAAAATCCTTTTTTTAAAAAAATAATAATAATAGAGAGCATCCTCTCCAACCCGTCTTCTTGTTTTCCCTCCTCATGGCTTCTTTAGATTTTGCCAATATCTGACAGAATGCTAGCCAAGTAGCTAAAGAAGGGAACAAGCAGCTGTCCACAAGCAGTTGCTAAGAGAAATACTTTTCCAAGGGGAAGAAATTCAGTTGGAGGGGGTGAAGGGGGGACAGAAGGACACTCTATACATGGAGAAGTGAGGTAAAGGACCAATAAGAGACACGAGTTTAAAAGTGATGCTGCATACTGAGATTCAAAAGAGAAACACTCAGAAATGTGATAGAAAGATTTGTACTCTTCATCTCCCAAGACAAGACCACTTCAACCCCATTTTCTCCAACTTCTCAGAGAGACCAATGTTGCCAAATAAGAGAGAATTCCAAAAGGATCTTGCAACCAACAATGAGCCTCCACCCAAAACTTCATGAAAAGAAACCATATTTTCAGATTCCCCCCCCTCCCAATAGTTATAACACTCATTCAAGTACAGGTAGTTTTCAACGTATGGTCACAATTCAGCCCAAAATTTCTGTTGTTAAGTGAGATGTTTGTTAAATGAGTTCCCTCCCCCTTTTTAAACAACCTTTCTTGCCACAGTTGCCAAGCAAATTGTTGCAGTTGGTAAGTTAGTAAGCCGGTTGTTAAATGAATCTGGCTTCTCCATTGACTTTGTTTATCAGAAGGTCATAAAAGGGAATCACATAACCTTGGGACACAGCAACAGCCTACCTATTTAGCCTACCTATGGAGGGAACCTCTGGAAATTGAGTCCATGGTCTCAATATTTCATGGTGATGCAATGGTTATTAGAGTATAGGCTAACTTTACATTCCACTGCCAGAAGTTAAATCCTGACTAAAGGATGACTCAAGCCTTCCATCCTTCCAAGGTGGGTGAAATGTGAACCCAGATTGTTGGGGACAATATGCTGACTCTGTAAATCGCTTAGAGAGGGGCTGTAAAGCACTATGAAGCTGTATATAAGTCTAAGTGATATCACTACTACTATTCTATGTGAGACGTTGCATTTATACTTTGGTTGAGGTATTCTCTTTCCATAGCTGCATTTCTGTGAAATGGGTATTTCCTTAAGCAGAAAGTTCATCAAGCTTTCAGAAGAACAGGTTGAACATATTCTAGAGCTAGTTCTATGCAATGCGCATAAAAAAAAACACACCAGGCAGCAGCTACAACCATGATCATGCTCCCCCTTTTTTATCCACAACCTGCAGACACCCCTACTCTCAGCATTCCTTCCATTTCTTCACTTATTGGGCGGGGAGTCGGGTCATACTGTATTTTCACACAAGAGCATTAGCAAGCAAAGCTAAGTTTCCTTCCTTTTTTTAAAAAAAGAAATCTTTTTGTATGGTATGGAAGAAGCTCCAGCTGTGATCCAGTTAACTAAATTATAGGAGATCATCCTATCTCTTATCTTGTTTTTCTGACTAATGAAACAGTGTGATGCAATGTTGGAATGACCTTGGGGGACAGAAGGAAGAGCTATGAGGTACTAATACCTCTCTAAAACTTAGTAAGACCACATCTAGAATACTGTATGCAGTTTTGGTCACCACACTATAAAAAAGATGTTGAGACTCTGGAAAGAGTACAGAAAAGAGCAACCAAGATTATTAGGGGATAGGAGGCTAAAAGATGTGAAGAATAGTTGCAGGAACTGGGCATAACTAGTCTATGAAGAGAAGGACCAGGGAAGACATGGTAGCAGTGTTCCAATATTTGAGGGGCTGTCACAGAGAGGAGGGGTTCAACCTATTTTCCAAAGTACCTGAAGGCCAGACAAGGTATAATAGATGAAAACTGATCATGGAGATATTCAACCTAGAAATAAGGAGAAATTTTCAGACAGTGAGAACAATCAACCAATGGAACAGCTTGCCTTCAGAAATTGTGGGAGCTTCATCACTGGAAGTTTTCAAGAAGAGACTGGACTGCCATCTGTCAGAATGGTTCAGGATCTCTTACTTGAGCATTGGTTTGGACTATTTATTTTTATTTTTATTTATTTGGTTTGTCAATTGCTTACAAGATAATAGGTATAAGTAAAAACATAGTTATGAATACATGGATACATATAAGAAAAATAAAAAGAAACAGTAGGACAGGGACAGTAGGCATATTGGTTCGCTTATGCACGCCCCCTACAGACCTCTAAGGAAAGGGGTGAGGTCAATAGTAGAAAGTCTAAGGTTAAAGTTTTTGGGGTTTGGGAAAGAAACCATAGAGTCAGGTAGAGTATTGTAGGTCAGGTAGATGACCTACAAGCTCCCTTCCAAGTCTACAGATCACAGACTGGAGAACTGTCATGTAAAAAATATCTCGGTCCCACAGAAGGATGGAGGGCATGGGAAGCATTGAAGAAGGGACCCTCCCTCATTTTCCAGACAGCAAAAGGAAAAGAGGAAAGGGGAGGAATACTTTCAGGCTTGCAAGATTCTGTGAATGGAACCTTAGAGTAAAGCGAGAATTAGTACCTCTTTGTGCCTTTTGTCTGGACCGGATCAAAGGGATAATAGGAAAAGTGGGAGGAGCCTCAATGTTTATGCTTTATATTCCTCTCTTTGTGCCTACCTTGGGAGGGTCTCTTTTTAATGGGAATTTCACTGAATACAAGTAATTTGTTAAAGGAGACATGCACAAACCTAGCTGCTGTCTGACATGATCAATACAGAGATAGATTTGGAATATAAAAGCAGCCTGGCTCCTACTTGGACCCAAATCTGCTTCTCCCTCTGGTTGTAAAGCACCAACAGACTGATAAATTTGCAATCTGTCACCATGACTTCAAGGGAACAATGTGGTTACACTCATTCCATTTAACAAACTTCCTTTTAAAAGCCGTCCAAGGAGATTGCCTAAAACAGAGAGTAGTTTATCACATTAATTCTTTTCCCTATCCATTATTGCATTTATAGGAGAGAAGCGATACATTTGCAGAACAAAATCTTTTCCCCATTTTTTTTTTAAAAGCCACCCTGAAGAGTATTTTTGTGTCTTTGCCACAATCTCAAATCTGAGCATTTTCCCCCTCTTCTATTAAGCGTTACATCCTGTATCTCAGAGGTAGGATACCTCATTCCACTCAGTTGCTATGGTAAGTCTTCATGTTTTATTGAACAGTAAATGGACACAATATCCTAAATGACTCCCATATGGCCCTAACATAAATAGACTACTTGTTGGGTTTGATTTTTTTTTCTTTTTGGCTAGTTTTCCCATTCCCTTCTTTTTTTAAAAAAAATAAAGAATATGGATTTTGTGCCAGAGAAAACCTTTCTTTTGTTAATTGTAAGTTCTTAAAGGCTGTGAATGCTTTACAAAAGACATTTTTGAAGAACTGTGAATGGAATCTGAAAAGTAATTACAAAAAAGGAAGGAAAACATTTGGAAGTCCAGAGACAAAAGACAATTGATTATTTATTTATTTATTTATTTATTTATTTATTTATTTATTTATTTATTTATTCATTCATTCATTCATTCATTCATTCATTCATTTATTTATTTATTTACTTATTTTGTCAATTGCTTATAAGATAATAGGTATACGTATATACATAGTTATGAACACATGAAATGGGCACATATAAGAAAAATAAATGAAACAATAGGACAGGGACGGTAGGCATGTTGGTGCGCTTATGCACGCCCCCTACAGACCTCTTAGGAAAGGGGTGAGGTTAATGGTAGACAGTCTAAAGCCCATGTCACACTGCACCAACAGATGGAAAGAGGATGTAAAACGTAGAGAAACACTTGCCATCCGTTGGTTAACGCGATTCATCCGTTCTGTACTCACTGCATCCGTTTTTCATCCTCTCTAATCGTCCAGCATCCGTCGACTGAGGTTCCAAACTTTTTGAGCAGAAAATGTATCCAACGCGTACGTTCTATATCCCCAATGCATACGGGGAACATCCATTCTACATCCATTGTCATCCGTTACGCATCCGCTATATCCGCTAGGCATCCGCTGCGCATCCACGCAACTCAAATCCACTCCAGCAGTAAACAGACACAGGGAGGAAGCAAAACAGACGCGGAACGGACACAAAGCATTTGTAGCACGGACGGAGAAAGGATGAAAGCAGATGCAGCTCGCATAGAAAGCATTTAAAACAGAAAAAACGTTCGCAGAGGGGACCTATCTCAGATATTAAGGATATCTAGAGGATGCCTAGAGGATGCAAAAGGACACCTAGTGGAAAACCTATATTGCCTATAAAAAGGGGGAGGAACTCACCTGGATCTCAATTTCAGTCCAGCAGCCCTGCTGTGCAGACCTCTGCAGCCTTCATCTGGCTCTTGCTCTTCCACAGCAAACAGTCATGGATCGTAACAAAATCCATGGATTCCACCATGGATCGTAACAAACTCCTTTTGGTAGCCACCAATGTTCTGCAACAGTGCAAAGCCATTGACAGGCTCTTTCACCTGTTCTACGGGAGGAAAAGGAGGCAGCCAAGAAGTGTCTGGGTCCGAATATGGATCGGGAGAAGAGAAGAGTACGGACTGTACAACAAGCTGATGGTGGAGCTGAGGAACGAAGACCCTCGTGCATTTCCAGAACTTCATAAGGATGCCTCCAGCCATGTTTGACGAAGTTGTGGAGCGGCTGAGACCCGGGTTGACCAAGCAGAGCACCAACCTCCGGCCCAGCCTGGACCCTGGCCTCAAGGTGGCACTCACTCTGCGCCACCTGGCCTCAGGGACCACCTACAGGAGTATGCAGTACGGCTGGAGGGTGCCACACAACACCATCAGCATTGTGGTGAGAGAAGTGGTGCAGGCCATCATTGAAGAATACCTGCAGGAGCTCCTCCAGTGCCCCTCAACTGAAGAAGGCTGGAAGAAAGTTGCAGAGCAGTGGTATCAGAGGTGACCTCAAGGAGGGGCTGGAAAACAACCTCATCATGGGCTTCCCAGATCCAGAACCCCTGCCCAACAACACACAAGATGTGCCCTACTTCATCGTGGGGGATGATGACTTCTCCCTCAGAATCTACCTCATGAAGCCCTACACTTCCAGACTCCTCACCCGTGAAGAGAGGATCTTCAACTACAGGCTGTCCAGGGCAAGGCGGGTGGTGGAGAACGCCTTTGGCATCCTGGCCAACAGGTTCCAGGTACTTCTCACCACCATGCAGCATCGCCCACAGACCGTGAGGAGGATCGTGGAAGCTTGATTCATCCTGCACAATCTCATGCGCACCCGCTACCCAGTCTTGCAGAACAGGCTCGTGGACCTCCAAGGCAATGGGGACATGGAGCCTGGGGAATGGAGGCAAGGGCGAAACCTGATCGACACTGAGGATGTGCAAGGCCCCAACAGAGCTTCACGTGAAGGGAAGAAACAGCGCAACCTCCTGAAACACTGGTGCAACTTCCCTGATGGAGCAGTGGAGTGGCAAGACAGGATGACTGATGCTTAATGGATGCTTCCTTCAGCCTGTCTCATCACACTGATGAGATTGGGCCATGTATGTTGAGTGGCCCTACAATGAACAGGGCATTTAATAAAGAGCTGTGTTTATGTTGAATGTGTGGATCAATGATCACATTGTTATTGATAGTAAAGGGCCAAAAGTGTGGCACCTGGGAGGGTATACAGTACCACTATGACCATACAGTACCACTATGCTTGCACTGGAGGTTTATCTATCCCACAGCTGTTACCCATCCCAAAGGTAGACCTGTCCATCCCACAGGTATCCCTGCCCATCCCAAAGCTATCCCTGCCCATCCCACTGCGATCCTTACCCATCCCAAAGGTATCCCTGACCATCCCACTGCTATCCTTACCCATCCCACAAGCATGCAAAGGCTTAAATCATTTCTAAAAGTTTCCACCAAGACTTTATTTACTAAAATAAATGAAGCAAGTGTGTGAAGCAAAGATAATCTTTATTAATAACAAGCTGTAAAAGAAAAATGACCCAAGTCAAGTGTCCAAAGCAAAAATAAAGTCAACAGGTAGCCACCCAGTCTCTGGCACTCTTCTTGGTCACTCGGAGGCGTGCCCAGTCTCCGGGATGAAGGGTCCAGGTGCTGTGGAGGTGGCTGCTGCTGGAGTGCTGGTCTGAAGTGCCACTGGGGGGCCTGGCCCTGAGAGGACAACAGGGGACGGTGTGTTGAGGAAGCTCTCAGACAGCTGGCTTAGCCCCATGATGTTGAGAGCCCCTTCCGCCATGACATGGGGTGTCAGCCCCAATACCGATGACAGGTGTACTGAGGCCGGGCTTGGCTGTGGGGTGGAGGACGGAGCAGTGTAGTGGGGCTGTCTGGTGTGCAGCTGGGTGAGGACTGGCATCGGTGGCATCTGTGGTGTGGCTGGCATCAGTGGCATGGGTGGCATCGGTGGCATCAGTGGCACCGGTGGCATCCGATGTACCTGTGCCTGGACTGGGAAGGGCTGCTTGTGCTGCTGGAGCTCCTGGTAGCCGTAGCCTTGGTAGGGGAGGGCCTGTGGAAAGCCTTGGAAGGGCAGTGACATCAGCTGGGGTGGAGGCGCAGGCCTGGACTGGGTGGGAGCAGGTTCATCTTGGTCTGGAGGGTTGTGAAGAAATCGGTGATCCTGTCCTTCACCACCTGATACTGGGGTTCCAACATGTTCATGAGGGTCTAGTTGACGTAGGTGAGGAAGGGCTTGCAGTTGGAGGATGGGGCGTCGGTGTGTACCAGCTGAGAGAGGAGATATATGCTGCTCCTGATGGTGTTTCTTATCTCCAGCAGGGCAGTGTGGCTCTGCCCCTCCAGTCTGCCTCTCTGCCTTTCTGTGGAGGTGGAGCTGGGGGTGGATGCGGGTTGGGCTGTGGTGGAAGTGCCGTCTCCTTTCTCCCACTGCGCCAGGGGGTCCTCCTCACGCTCCACCACAGATAGTACAGCTGTCGGGGGTTCTCCGTCGTGGCACACTCCACATATACCTGCCTGGACACAGGAGCTGACTCTTTGCCAGAAGAGGACTGGCTCTCAGCAGGCTGTCTGAGAGAGAGGGTTGTCAGAGGGGCTGCTCCTCAGTGGCTGATCTCACTCTCCAAGAAGCTGCACTTGGCCATCATGTATGTCTCTCTGTCCATCAGCTTGACCCTGGCCTGGCCAGATTTCTTGAGGCGCAGCTTCCCGTACCAGGTGTGCATGTGCTTCCACCAGCTGAGGAGCACCTCCGAAGTGTAACCCATACTCTCCGCCCTCTCTCTCCAAGCAGCCTGCTTCCTTTTGGTGTCGTGATAGAGCCTGTGTCCCTTCCGCCATAGATACTCGTTCTCCCTCAGCCACTCCAGCACCTCCTCCTCATGTTCCTCTTCTATGGTGTATTGCCTCCTCTCCCGTTCACGCGTCTGCCTCTTCCTCCCTTTGGCAGGGCCATATGGGTCCTCATCAGAAGGGCTTCGAGGTTGTAGGGGCTGCTCCTCCACACCACCACCACCAGCAACTGCAGCAACAACAGTAGCAGCAAAAGCAGAACCAGCAGGACCAGTACCAGCACCAGCACCAGCACCAGCACCAGCAGCACCAGCAGCACCAGTAGGACCAGGAGCAGGACCAGGAGCATGAGCAGGACCAGCAGGACCAGCAGGACCAGGAGCACCAGCAGGACCAGGAGCACCAGCAGGACCAGCAGGACCAGGAGCACCAGCAGGACCAGCAGGACCAGGAGCAGCACCAGCAGAGTAAGCACCAGCAGGACCAGGAGCCACGCCAGCAGAGTAAGCACCAGCAGAAGCACCAGCACCAGGAGCAGTGCCAGCAGAGTAAGCACCAGCAGAAGCACCAGCACCAGGAGCAGTGCCAGCAGAGTAAGCACCAGCAGAAGCACCACCACCAGAAGCAGCACCAGCAGAAGCACCACCACCAGAAGCAGCATCAGCAGTAGCCCCAGCACCAGAAGATCGAGCCTGGGCAGCAGAAGCCCCAGCAGAAGCAGAGTCAGGGCCAAGGGGTGGGAGGGTGGCCCTGTCCCTCTTGCCAGGGCTGGCAGCAGATGGCAGAGGCTTCCGTTTCTTCGCTATGGTTGTTGGGTTGCTGGCTGGGTGGAGAGCTGTGTCTGGGAGCAGGTCTTTCCTCTGAATGGTGACCTGCTTGGGAGCTGCTTCCCTTTATATCCACGGGGCTGACGCAATGCACCCTCCCCGCATGCGCAGTGAACGCTAGGCATCCGCTCGGCTTCCGCTTGGCATCCGCTAGGCTTCCGCTCTGTATCCACTTCATCCGCTCAGCATCCACTCTGCATCCGCTCTTTCCGTTCCGCGTCCGCTTCGCTGTGCTCCCACGGAAGCCTTGCAGATGTGCCATCTGCTCCCATCCGCTTCCATCCGCTAAGCTTCCGTGGAGCATCTGCTTTACCTCTGCCCTACATCCTCTCCCCGTCCGTTCCTCTCCGTGTTGTCCGCTCTGGTTATGCAAATTCGGGGCACTTTTGAGAACGGATAACAACGGATGGAACATTTTTCTCATCCGCTGTGTCCTTTTTACAAACGTTTTGCATCCGTCGTCCAGTGTGACAGGGCCTTAAGGTTAAAGTTTTTGGGATCTGGGGAAGAAATCACAGAGTCAGGTAGAGTATTCCAGACATTGACCACTCTGTTGCTGAAGTCGTATTTCCTGCAATCAAGTTTGGTGTGGTTAACCTTGAGTTTGTATCTATTGTGTGCTCTTGTGTTGTTATGGTTGAAGCTGAAGTATTCATTGACAGGTAGGACATTGCAATGTATGATTTTATATACCATACTTAGATCAGACTGAAGACGGCATAATTCAAGGTTTTCTAGGTCTAGAATTTCAAGTCTGGTGGCATAAGGTATTCTACAATGAGTAGAGGAGTGGAGAACTCTTCTTGTGAAATATTTCTGGACTTTCTCAACTGTGTTAATATCAGATACGTAATGTGGTTTCCAGACTGATGAGCTGTACTCGAGTATTGGTCTAGCAAATGTTTTGTATGCTCTAGTTAGTAGTGTGATACTACCAGAGAAAAAGCTACGTTAGGTTAGGTTAACAACTCTTAATGCCTTTTTGGCTAAGTAGTTACAGTGGGCTCTAGCACGTAGATCATTAGAGATGAGTACTCCAAGATCCTTGACAGAGTTTGGATCATCAACAAGGTCTTGACTATTCAGCCTGTATTTTATTTTCTGATTTTTTTTGCCAAAATGTAAGACAGAGCATTTATCTGTTGAGATTTGAAGTTGCCATTTGTTTGATCATTCTGATACACAGTCAAGATCTTTTTGAAGGGTAGCACTATTGTCTGTGGTATTGAACAGCTTTACATCAGCGAAAAGAAGCAGTTGCTCTTAATATGATCACAGAGGTCATTTATGTAGAGAGATAGAGATTTATGTAGAGAGTTGGTCCAAGAACACTGCCTAGGGGACACCACTGTTGACATGTACAGAATTTGATAGGACGCTCCCAATTTTGACCATTTGTTGTCTGTTTGACACGAATGCTTCTGTCCAGTTATGCAGGTGTCCAGAGATACCATAAGATTTTAGTTTCAGGAGTAGTTTGTCATGTACCACTGAATCAAAGGCTTTACAGAAGTCTATGTAGATTGCATCTATTGTTTTGCCCTGATCAAGTTGTGTAGTACATATGTTTTTGCAGTATAAGAGTTGCAGATTACAGGATAGTTTTTTCCTTAAACCAAATTGTTTATTGGAGAGTAGGTTGTTTGTCCCTAAGTGGAGGATAATGGATTGGTTAATAATTGATTCCATGACTTTACAGGTGACACAGCATAAGGAGATTGGTCTGCAATTTTCAACTAGGCTGGGTCTCCCTTTCTGAAGATAGGGATGACCGTGGCTTGTGACCATAGATTTGGCAAGGATCTGGTCCTGAAAGATTTTTCAAAGTTTATGCTTAGAGGTTTGGCTATGGCAGTGGATATTTATTTGTTTATTTATTTGTTTATTTTTGTACTCAGGTGCAAAGAGCTAATTCCAAAACACAAACAAAAATGTACAAATAATCTTGACTGTCTTACTTTGATGAAAACAGCTCATCTGTCTTACTCAGACTTGGAAAGAAAATCCAAATACTTTTATCCAGTGTACATCCAGTTCATGAAAATGCTAACAGTCCTTCTGTAACCATGCTGGTTCTGATGATCAAGATCAGACATTACATTGTCTTGCATTCACTCTGCAAATGGATTATTAATATACATAAGGAAGAATATATTTACCAGGGGCTTTGATCTGGCATCTTTTCCCTCCCATATCCTTATGACTCTGCCTTCATCTTATCCTCAGTCCTTGAGTGAGGCAATGCTCCTTAGACACAAGCTACAGACAGGTAAAATGGGGAACTGCAGTGATATGAAACAGGCAGTAGAGCAAAGGTATGAATCAACATCAGGAAGTTTCATGGTAGCTTGGAGGTGAAGCATTTCAATAGCTGACTAGGAGTGGCCTTGAGTGGAATCCTAACTATTCTCTGACTTTGGTTTTTATTTTCAGACATTCCATTACACAACTAGGTAACTTCATTGGTGCCAGATGAGAATGAGATTAGCCATCCGTCTGACCCCAAAGTGCAGCAGGAGATAATGGTAAAGATTGGTAGAGATACTTCTGAAATCATGGACATTAAATGCTTCATTAATGTAGGGCAGAATTAGTATCGAGTAGATCAGACCAGGAATTGACTCCACAGGAAAGATTCTACAGGAAAGCTAAAACTATTTTTATTGAGTGTGGCTATAATAACAAAATCCTGCTAAGTCGGGTTGTTCTGTGCTTCTTTCCCCTTCTTATACTCATATAAATTAAGGAAGTGTCTTCCTGAGCCTCTTCTGCAAACTTTCTGCTTGTTGTGAATTTAAAATAATTTTTACACCCACATTATTTGATAATGGAATTTACGTATTTTCATCAAGGTCATGTTCTTTATTCTGTATAATAAGTGGGTTTTAAAAATGCAACCAAGTTTATTATACTAGTTCAGAGTTTTCTGATCTTGAAGTAGACATTTTATAATACTGCTAACTTGTTCAGTCTATAGAGAATCTTCTCTAGAAAGTTCAGATTTGGTAACCCTACAAAACCACACTGTCCCTAACTTAATGTCCTCCAAAAACATTCACCTCGACTATCAAAATTCGTAGTAATCGTGGCCATATCCCACCAGTTCAGAATAGAATACTTTTTTGGCCAAGTGTGACTGGACACACAAGGAATTTGTCTTGGTGTAAATCCTCTCAGTATATATAAAAGAAAAGATACATTTGTCAAGAGTCAAGAATAACAAGGCACGATACTTAATGATAGTCATAAGATACGATAAGCAATCAAATCATACTAGGAAACAGTCAATATAAATCGTAAGAATACAAGTGACAAAGTTTGAAAGGCTGATTTACTGTGATATAGTTCCAGTTATGTTTTAATGTCCCTACTCCAGAGGAGACTGAACACAGGAAAAAGACCTTGAGTGTTACATACTGAGTGATCCAAGCTGGCCCACAGAAATTTACCATAATGCTTTTTCAGACTCAGACACAAAAATATTCATCAGAATTCAGGACATTAATGGATATATGCACCCATCTCTCCCTTTCCCTCTCTCTCTCTCTCTCCCTCCCTCCTTCTCTCTCTCTCTCTCTCTCTTTCTCTCTCTCTCTCTCTCTCTCTCTCTCTCTCTCTCTCTCTCTCTCT
>BLBF01000020.1:11411199-11438736 GCA_015471245.1 Laticauda colubrina | reverse complement strand
CACACACACACACACACACACACACACACACAGATAAGGAATGTCAAGTAAAAGTAAGGACAAATAACAATAATGAATCTCCCTTTGACTACATTTTTCTCCTTGGAGTTCTGTTAGACATCTTCTGTAAGACAAATGTCTCTCCAGCATCTTGTCTCTTATCAAGGGGGTCTACTTCACATACAACATTTCCCCAATTTAAAAAGATGGTCTGTTTTGAAGTGTAGCTGGGATGGTTGCTGCCTCTAAGAAGAAATGCTTAAATGCTTAAAAGACTTATTGCACACCACGGACATCTACTAACTGCCTTTCCTAAAGTCAGCTTGCAATGTCTACAACTAGTCTCAAGCTGCTATAGTTAAGGTAAGTGTCACATGCACAACAATTTTTAAAAGGATTTGTATTCATTCCCTTAAACCCTTCAGTTTAGGGGTTTGAATGAGGAATTGCTTAGTGTACAAAAGAAAAGGTTTATATAAATTTCTTTTACATAATCTGGATTACACAACCAGATATGCAAGATATCGATTTGTAGAACTGAGGATATTCCAATAAACCTCCCTCCCTATTATAATTCAATATTTGCTCCTATCATTCCCAGTAAACTGGACCATGAATCACATTATTGTAGGTGGAGAATACACAAGCACATAGTGTGCACATGTTTGTTTGTTTGCTTATAGAATTTGCATCCCCTTTCACTACTAAAAAGAGTCTAAGAAGTAAACAGAACATGTCTTGCTTTTTGTTGCATAAATCACTAAAGTTCATAATAGTGTAATGGAGAAGGATCATATCAGAAATTCCTTTGTAGAGGTAAAAAATATAGAGTTGAGTATTGGCAATATCTTACTTCTTCTTCAAGGTGAGGTCTATAGCTGCCTTGGTAACTTTTCTGGGGGATTAGATCCAACAGAGCAGTTTGCCTATTTGTCCTGATCTTCCATGAACTATCTTTAGAATACAGCACATTTACTGCCACTTTTTCCAGCCAGCATGGAATATATATAATCGTTCTATGGGCTACTTAATCTCCGAACCATAATTTCAACTAATATGTGGGGTTTCAGCTACTTAGACTTATATACAGTATTACATTGTTTTACAGCCCTCTCTAAGCAGTTTAGAGAGTCTGCCTCTTGCCCCCAACAATCTGGGTCCTCATTTTATCAACCTTGGAAGAATGGTAGGCAGAGTCAACCTTGAGCCTGGTGAGATTTCTACTGCTAAATTGCAGTCAGCTGGCAATCAACAGAAGTAGCTTGCAGTACTGCACTCTAACCACTATGCCACCAAGGCTCATTATATCAAAGATACAATAAGCGGTTAAGTTGATTGCTTTCTACTAAATAAAAGGTGTTTAGGTATTCTTGAGAAATTACAGCTTACTAACTAAGGGTAGGAAATAGAACCATGGCTTTGTCCTTCAGTCTCTGTAATTAGGAAATGAAGGGAAGAACTAAAATCAAATTACTAGTTGTATTTGAATGTGGTTACAATGAGGCAGGACTGGGAATTCTGATTGGCCATGATTCTCAACTGCACAAATATTATGGACATAGTCAACTAAATGTAATTCATATTTTATGGCACAACACAGGGATAAGTAGTGGAGAAAGTGTTCCTGGTGCCCTCACTCGCATCTTCCATTTATGTTTGAAATCAAATAAGATCTCATTCTACATCAATTAATGTGACAGATTTATTCAATTTGAAGATATCTCTAAGTAGTTCTGAATATAATTTTTAATCTCTTAAAATTGATGCAAGAGTTATATTGTTTTTCTTGTTCATCCAATTCTTTAAACAAGCCAGGCTTCCCTTAATTGTTTATTTAATGTCATTCCATTATTTTTGAAAATCACATTTGAAGCCAAGAAGAATACATTTATATATAATTTGTTTTTCTTCTGTATTTCCCTTTAAGTTGGTAGTTACTACTGTATGGTTTTCTAACTAAAACAATGGCATATTGTCACTCTTGTTCATTTCTTGGATTAAGTTAAATAGAAGTGTTTTGGAGTGATCTTCTTAAAAAATAATAAATTTAGCTAGAATATTATTTATCCCTGCTGATTAATTTCTTTTCAAGTCTTCAAACGCCCTGTCAAATTCTGATCTAAAAATAAACAATCATCTTCCGTCATTCCCAACCTCTTATTTTCTTTCCAGTATGTCAACTGTAAAGGTCTTAATTTTTCAAATTATTCTTCTGTCATCAGTAGTCTGTCAACAATTTTTTTTTGAGTCTAGAGGTCCACTCCATATTTTCATTAAAACAGAAATGATGTCTATCTATTTCATAGTAATTAATTATTTTGTAATGCCATGCAGTCCTGCAAGCTATCTTTCTCCATCTTCAGTTTCTTTTCCTAATAATTTCAGTGTTGAGAATTTATGCTGTCTCTTCCCTACTCTGGAGTTTTTGAACTTCTACTTTGTTTTATAAAATTGATTTTTAGTTCATTTCTCATGCCTCCTTTAGCTCTTGCTTTTCAGTCCCTCTGATTCATCTGTTGCCTTTATCAATATTTTTTTCATGTTGTTCCACATTAAAGTCTGTGTTATGAAAACCTGGCTCTTTTTTGCCTGCATTTTGATCTATTTGAGTTAATACATTTGAACCCTTCATTGTTGATGACATTTGTGTTCATTTTTTAGCAATACTTTTATTGAAGTTTTGCTTTTTTAAAAAATCATAGAGCCAAACTGCCATTACAAATATATGGGATCCATGTATCATGAGCAAATTTATTTAATTGTTTTATTGAATAAAGTGCAGTTGGCCAGGTTTACACAACTGCACACAATACTAATAAAACTAGATCTCCCAGATGATAATGCTTTCCCACCACTGGGCTAACCTGACCACCCATCTGCCAATCAAATAGCATCAGATATTGTGATCTAAGTTTGTGCTATTATCGATTTTACCCTTGACTGAGTAAAAGTCAACATGGCACAGTGAATGCTGTTTCAGAAACAGCAACCAGTTTATAACTTGAACTTCAAGAGGCAACAGAAACTTCCTGGAGCAATTGCAAACTGAAGTAGCTGTCCATGGACACCCATGCAGAATCAGAAGGAAAAAGGTTTTGGCTAGGCCCCACAGAGGATCTAGGTCTAGGCTCCAAAGAGATGTGACTCTTAATAATTTGAAGAGGTTGTGCTCATGGGTGTCATTCCCCCATTGGAACCTGAAACTGCAGAGGAAGATGAGCCAGAACTGGAGCTGACAGAGATTGAGGGGGTGGCTTTATTGTTTTTGGAGGGAAATGGGGAGGAGCAGCCCCAGTCAGGCCAAGGCCTTTCAGGATTAGGATGACTTGTAGGCAGGGAGGAAGGGGGTCAGGATGAGCAAGAGTGGCTAAGCAGTGAACATGAAAGACACAACTCAGGCAATGAACAAGAACCATCCCCTCCTGATCCTCAAGCACAGAGAGTGGAGAGAAGGCAAAAACATCACAGAATGAGCCAACTACTCAGGAGGAGAGCGTCCTGCCCCTCTTCACTGGCACATCTGGGGACTGAAACTAAGAAGATGCTGTGGGGAGGGGCATTTGTCAAGAACAAACACTGAATTCCTGGAGTGTTGAGTGTTGACATTTGAACTTTCCTGGATTCCCATCATTATTTCTGGATTTCTGTATTACTTGCCATTGTCCCTTGCTCCCTGGACTCTTCAACTGGCCCTGCTGGATTTCTTGCAATGCAGTCATGGTGTTCACAGTGTTGGGCTGGACTATTTGCAGCCAGATGTTGCTTGAGGTGTGTGTGTGTGTGTGTGTGTGATTACTTTGCTCTGGGACTTGCCAGAAACATGGAAGTGTTTGGGGAAATTTGGAGCAATAAAGAGGCAGTTTGAACTGCCAGCTGCTTGTGTTATTTCTGTGCAGGGCCCCAGGTCATCACAATAGGTATTCACAGAAGGCCAGTGTGGCCACATGACAAAATGTGTTTAATGATTTCCCTACGACTCCACATACGTGCATCAAAGGCAAGACAATAAGGGTAGCCTTTGCATGATACGTCCTAATCTTGGCACTATGGCCATTCACTACAAACATTTAACACTGTGCTCATCTATGCTGCAAAATGCTCCTTGATATACATTGTATAATCCTGGCCTTCAGTATAATTGCTTCTTTTTTGCTTTTTGTTAAAGAATTGACATTATACAGCTAGTCCTTGACTGACAGCAATTCAAGTAGTGACTGTACAGTTACAATGGCTCTGAAAAATGGGACTTTATGACCGTTTTTCACAGTTACCACCTTTGCAGCATCCCCATGATCATGTGATCAAAATTCAGATGCGTGGCAGCTGGTTCATACTTATGACCATTGCTGAATTCCAAGGTCAAGTGATCACCATTTGCAGCCTTTTGACAAGCAAAGTCAATGGGGAAGTCAGATTCACTTAACAGCCAGGTTACTAATTTATTAACTGCAGTGATTCACTTAACAACTGAGGCAAAAAAATGTTCTGACCCAACCGGGTTCCCAAAAAGCAAACACAGACAAAGGCAGTGCAGCCCCTACAGGCCCAGTCCCACTGCACTTACGGATGCAAAGAGGATGTAAAATGTAAAAAAAAGCTTGCCATCCATTGGAAAATGTGATGCATCCGTTGTGTACTCACTGCATACGTGTTTCATACGCTCTATCCATCAAGCATCCATCCACTGTGATTTCATCTGCGCAAGAAGTTTTGAGCTGCACAAAACTTTGTGAACGGATGAACTTTCCGCCGTGTACGATGTACATCCGCGACACATATGGGCAACAAACGTTCTATGTCCATTATCATCCGTTAAATGTCTGCTGTATCCTCTCTGCATCCTCTGGCCATCCCCTCAACTCACATCCGCTGCAGCTGAAAATGGAAAGAGGGAGGAAACAAAAGGTACACGGAATGTCTACACAGTGTTAGTAGCATGGAAATAGAAAGGATGTAAGCGTATGCATCTCATATATAAAGAAGTTCTGCTTCTGCTGTGGGAAGTCCTGGTAGTTGTAGCCTTGGTAGGTGAGGGGCTGTTGAAAGCTGTGGAAGGGCTGTGACATCGTCTGGGGTGGAGGAGCAGACCTGGACTTGGTAGGAGCAGCTTCAGCTGGGCCTTGGGGGTTGTGCAGAAGTGCTGTGATCTTCTGTTCTGCTTAATCACCTGGTACTGGGCCTCGGGCAGGTCCCTCATGGTCTGGCTCACGTAGGTGGATGAAGGTGTTCCGGCCCGAGGATGCTCTGTCCAAGTGGACCAGCTGAGAGAGAAGTTCTGTGCTGGTCTTCATTGTGTCCCTGACCTCCAACAGCACACTGTGGTCCTGGGCCTCCAGTCTGCCTCTCTGCCTGCGTCCTCTGGAGCTGGAGGTGGGGGTGGGTTGGTCTCTGGTGGCTGCTGCTTCTTCCTCCATTTGTGACAGCATGGCGTCATCCTCCACGGGATCCTCCAAGTCTGCCAGCATGGGGAGTGCAGCTGTCGGGGGGTCTCTGCTGTGGGGCCCTCTGAAGACACCTGCCTGGACAGGGTAGCTGGCTCCTGGCTGGAAGAGGACTGGCTGTCTGTGGGCTGTCTGAGGGAGAGGGGTCTCAGAGGGGTTGCTCCTTGGTGGTGGATCTCACCCTCCAGGAAACTGCACTTGGCCATGATGTACATCTCCCAGTCAGTGAGCTTGACAGTGGCCTGCCCGGATTTCTTGAGGTATAGATTGCCATACCAGGTGTGCATGTGCTTCCACCATGCAAGGAGTACTTCTGCAGTGGCTCTCTACCCCAGGTTCTCTGTCATGTCTCTCCAAGCTGCCTGCTTCTTCTTGGTGTCCCGATACAGTCTGTGACCCTTTCTCCAGAGGTACTCGTTCTCCCTCAGCCATTCCAGCACCTCATCCTCATGCTCCTTGGAAATGGTGTACTGTTTCCTCTCTCCTTTCTCCTTCCCTTGCCTCTTCCTCCCTCTGGCCGGGGCTTCAGCAGGGCCTTCAGGGGCTTGAGCAGCAGGGCCTTCAGGGGCTTGAGCAGCAGGGCCTTCAGCAGCAGGGCTTTGAGGGCCTTGGGGCTGGTCCACCACAGCAGCAGCAGCTTCAGAGTCAGTGCCAGGGGGTGGGATGCTGATTCTGGCCTTCTTCTCCTTGCCAGGGCTTGAACGAGTAGGAACAGACTTCCTCTTCTTGCCTGACTGACGAACTATGGTGTTCCTGCAAGATGTATGTGACAGCACATCTTTCCCCTGTATGCTGACTGCGTGCATGCTGCATCCTTTTATATCTGTGGAGCTGATGCAATTCATACTCCCCGCATGCGCAGTTAATGCTTTGCATCCGATATACATCCGTGTGGCATCCCCTTTGTTTCCTATAGGCATCCGTGATGCATCCGCTTCATCCGTTATGCATCCGCCCCTTCCACTATGCATCGCTTCGAAATTCTCCCCCGGAACCCCTTCGGATGTGTCATCTGTTTCCATCCGCTTTCATCCGCTAGGCTTCCTATGAACATCCATTTAACATCCCTGCTACATACTACCCACGTCCGTTCTTTTCCGTTCTGTTTATGCAAATTTTCACCACTTTTTGGAGTGGATGACAACGGATGGAGCCACCCCCGAAATTTTGCTTGTTTGCTATGTCCTTTATGCATACGTTTTGCATCTGTCGGCCAGTGGGACCGGGCCTTACCTTTTAAGGTTTAAAAATGAATTCTATTCTGAAGGCTGCTTTCCACTAATTAGTTCCGACAAGAAAGAGCCCTGCCAAAAGTTGTCTGTCAAGTTGTCTGTCAAGGCTGCCAAAAACCCAGAGATAAGAACTAATTTACAAGATTCTCCAAACACAAACTAAGATGTCCACCAACTGAGCTTAAGAGCTTCTTTGCAGTCTGCAAAGAACACTTTTTCCAAACCTGGTTTTTATCCTCTTGAGGGAGGGGCCATTACCTGGCAGCCTTACTTCCGAGTCACCTGTGCTGCTGTAATTGTTCTTTCCTCCAAGCAATCCTTCATGCATGTGCACTTGACACGGGCTCCTCAGGAACCTCCTCATCATTGCTGCCAGCCCCCACAATCTCTGAAGGCAGCAGTCCACTCCTTGATGGTCCTGGCCCTTCATCAGAGTCCTCACTTTCCTCAGCCATCTGCACCTGCTGCTGGCTAACCACAACAGAAAGATTATAAAATGGGGCAAAACTCACTTGACAACAGAAATTTTGGGCTCAGTTGTGGTCATAAGTCAAGGACTATCTGTATACCTTCTTCTGAATTATGGCCATCAGTTTGTTTATTTATATTATTATTCAGACAAATATTTCCTAGTACATTTAGAAAAGTGTGTGGGGTGTATAGCTGAAGGAATGCTTGTGTGAAGGATTGGGGTGGTGGGGCCCAGAAGCTGCAAAGTAATGGAAAACAAATCAGGCATAAACAATCAGGAGATTGAAGGTGGTATGATTTGTGGTTAACTTACCAGATAAGTAATGACAACTCAGCCTAGGTGATAAGTGGGACAGTCTTCCAAATCAAAGAGACTCCGCCGTAATAGCCTTACTGTAAATAAGAGTAGGAAAATCCTCTTTCATTTTTCAAGAGTATTTACTCCAGAGCAGATGTTAAAAATACCCTATTAGGGTTATTCTGTGTAATTCTTCATTCCTTGTTCTTGCCTGGTTTTGTGAGACTTGACAGATAGCATTAATTTTTTTGAATTGGAGGAAGGGGTTTTTGTCCAGCACAAACATTTTTGGTCACCTGAAGATAGGGGAAGCAGCCCTTGGTTTTGGGCCACCTTAAAAGTATGCCAAGTATGCATACTTTCAATTATACTAACTTGAAAGTATGTCAATCAAGCAGAATTGACAGCTCTCAGTGTTCAAATATTGGCTAGAAAAAGACAAGAAAGTTTGGGTGATGCTTCTCCTTGAACCCCGTCACAAACCAATAGACATGGCACGTACATATGTCTTGCTGTGCAAATGGTTAACAGGTATATTTTAAATTGGATTAGAGAATAACTGGGAGGCAAGACGTTAGTCATCTAGAAGATCTCTGTGGTATACAGATCTTAATGTCTGGGTGTACACAACATATTAAATCCAAACTGCCTTGTGGTTTAACATCATCACACACAAATCAAGTCTTAGAGCTATAACTTTTTCAAATGTAATGAAGTCCACATAGAGTTTCGGCAACAGTGTAATTGTCTTCTCACCAGCCACTGTCCATTTATAATGGCCTCAACTTGTTTTTCACACTATGGGAAAAAGAAATTATCTATATTCAGCCATGCAGGCCTGTTTTAAGAATTTGAGCAGCTCATTTGAGATTTCTCCTTCATTTTGCTGCTTCCTATGTGAATACAATTTGGTAATCCATTGCAATCAATGGCCCAGAAACCTGTATGGAAATCTCAATTGCTGAACATCTTGGGATTGTATTTCAGCGGATTATTTTTATTGTCTTGAAACAAAAAGTACTAATTTACCAATAGAAGAAAACATTTGCAAGCTCCAGGTTGAACTGTTGGGTGAAATGATTGGGGTGTTGTTTACTGCTTGATTGTTGGTCTGGTATTGATCCTGATATTAATTTCTGCTTATTGGGTACCCCAGTTGAGGAACTACCAACTCAGACAATCAAACAGTAAACTAGAGTCTAATCAAGGAACCACCAAGGAGAAAACAAAATCCCATCAACACTGATAGAGCAAGCCACCTTTGCATAAACAAAGAGCAAACCCCACTCCCTTCTAGCACTGATGATGTTACCTAGTTGGGTAAAGAAATGCCTGCAAGGAAACAACCAAGTTCTAAGGGAACCAAGGACACCACAGCATTAATTTCTTTGGTCTTTTAAGGATCAGAGCCACTTTTTGGACAGAAGCAGCCTTCTTATATAGGATCTGGGAGAATTGTTCATCCCAAAAGTTTGCATCCAGTAGTGGGCCAGGAATAAGGGGTGTATTCTCAGTAAACAAAGCATTGACAATGAAAAAAAACCTCTCTCTCTCTCTCTCTCTCTCTCTCTCTCTCTCTCTCTCTCTCTCTTTCTCTTTCTCTTTCTTTTTCTCTGTCTGTCTCTATTGACTCTGGAATTTTCCTCCAACTGCATAATTGAGAAAAGATTCAGGATAACTGAGAAAAGATTCAGAGAATTAAATGCAATGTAGGTTTGTCTATAATACATTTTTCATCATTAAACAGTCGTTTCTGTGTGTTTCTGCTTCTCCTGGCTACAAGGTTATAGCATCATAATTTCAAACTTCCAACTTAATGGCCATATGTTAATGGATACTGTTTTATTGACTTGAAAATATAGCAAGCAGGTTGAGATGTAGTTATGGTGGTGTCTCTTACCCATCCTGCTGCTTAGCCTGTATTTGATATTATTGGGTTCCTAAATTAATCTCTATTGCATAATCAATGTTCTGTCTTCTTCCTTCTCCTAGGCTTTCCTTAATATATCTTCTTTTATGAGCCTTAAATAACACATGTTTGTTATTGTTAAAATGGACAGTTTTATCAGGCAATCTCCTCACTCTGATTTCTTTTACTTAGCCCAACTAATCTGATTCTCTCCCTCCTCTCTGCCTTCACCTGCCCTGGCATTCCCACCTCCTGTTTAAGATTCATTTATCTTTGATTTTCATTGTATTCATCATTTCTTCTGTGTACTTAGAAACAAACTGAAACAAGATTTTCAAGTAAAATCTTAAGCTGATCTTAGATAGATTGAGGAGCTCAAACTTGTTAAGGGTCTTGTTGAAAGGCTGGTATTCCTTATCTAAAGCAATATGTTTTAGAGCTGATTTGTTTTAAAACCTGATAGACAATCTCTTATTGGAAGCCAAGGATTCTGGATAAGGATGAATCCAAAGTAGTTTCATCCATAACTTTTATTTATTTGTTTGCTTAAGCAATTTATAACCATATATAATGAAGGTGACTCTGAGTGGTATACAGAGATTAATATCAGGACTACCCCTATACTTAGTGATATTTCCTGCTGTGGATTTTGATTTAATATTCCATGTTTCTTTGATCAGAGTATTGGATGTTACTGGGATGTGGTGGCTCAATGGCTAAGGACACTGAGCTTGTTGATAAGAAAGATCGGCAGTTCGGCAGTTCGAATCTCTCGCACTGTGTAATGGAGTGAGTTCCCATTACTTGTCACAACTTTCGCCAACCTAGCAGTTCAAAAGCATGTAAAAAATGCAAGTAGAAAAATAGGTACCACTTTGGTGGGAAGGTAACAGCATTCCACGTGCCTTCAATGTTTAGTCATGCCAGCCACATTACCACGGAGATGTCTTCGGACAGCGCTGGCTCTTCAGCTTTGAAACGGAGATGAGCACTGTCCCCTAAAGCTGGAAACAACTAGCACATATGTGCAAGGGGAACCTTGATCTTACTGGATGTTACATCTGGTAGAGCTAGGCAGATCTTCAAAGTGGCATTTTACTTTAACGGTGGTAGAAGCAGAGGTGGCATTCAGCAGGTTCTGACCAGTTCTGGAGAACTAGTAGTGGAAATTTTGGGTAGTTTGGAGAACCAGTGATAACTTTCCCCTAGGAGTGGGTGGAAATGGAGATTTTACAGTATCCTTCCCCTGCCACACCCACTAAGCTATGCCACACCCACCAAGCCACATTCACAGAACCAGTAGTAAAACTTTTTAAATCCCACCACTGGGTAGAAGTGAAGCTCTCCCTCTAAGGAGCACAGCATGGGTCCCTTACTCAGAATAAAGGAAAACATTTCTTTCCTTTGCTTGTTACCAGCCCTTAAGACAGCCAGACAACAGGCAAAACCTCTTCCAATCTGTCTAAGCCAGATATTGGAAGCAAAAGATGAAGTCTCAGTATACCAATAATTTCCCAGTACTGGAAGAAGTCATGAAATGATGCAAATGCCCAAGGCTCTCTGGGATGGCAGAAAATCATGACTTTCTACCACCTAGGACAAGTCTGGAAATTCAGATTACAGAATTGTGTATCATTCAAGGTGCAAGCCATTTAATGTTCAATCATCTGTCCACTTTGTCACATTTCTGACTCATTCTGGGGTTTAAAAATTCCCACTAATTTTTGAATGTCTCCAATGCATCCATTTTATATCCATCTTCTTCTATTCCATAGATGTTTACAAACATTTCTTGAATAGATCCACATTGTATACAATATTGAGCTCACAAATGCTAAAGAGGTAAAGTATCTGAAGGATACTTGGATGTCCACACCAGCCCAAACCTAATCCTAGCCCTATGATCAACATTCTTTACCTTTGGCTGAAACTGGGGCACTATCTATTGTCAAAACAATAGATCAGTGTTTTTCAAATTTGGCAACATTGTGATGTGTGGACTTCAGTTCCCATTCTGCCTGGGTAATTCTGGGAAGTCTTCTGTATAATATTAATGTGTTTAATATAGAAAGATCAGTATATCATGTAGAGTTAAATTGTCTGCTGTACCATAAGTCTGATTATTAGAATCTTTTTGATCAAGAATTTTTAATCTTCCTTCTGCAAGACCTAAATTGGGCAACAACTAAAAAGGCAGCCATGTTTCTAATGATACCTATAGCTTGCAGAAGTCAGTTGGTCTCCTCTTTGTCTTATTAGATTACATCATGTTTGGCATTTCTGTATTTTAAATTTTGTACCTGCATTCTATTGGTTTGGGACAATAAGTAGTTATTATGCTTTTTCCACCAAACTATGCTCAATATGAATAACAATAATAAAAGTAGAGCTGTGAAAAGCTTTCAAGGAGCACTTTGGTTTGACTGTCCAAAACTAAAACTAGAATGTCCCTGGATTCAGTAGTCCTTTGAAATTATAACTACTCCATCGACACCATCTAGGTTTCAGAGAGAGATTGTTTTCTTCATCCATACTCTAATAGCTTCCAGACACCAAGTCAGGACCTCTACTACTTCTCTAGCCCAGCCAACAATGAATTTGTTTAATCAAGTACCATCTGTATACTGCTAATAACCTTGCCAAATAGATGCCCTCACCTTGGAATTTCATGTAGATGTTGAATGGCAAGGAATAAAGGGCTGGGCCCTATGGTACCCTGAAGTATAAAGACCTAGTGCTGATCTTCTTTCCCCACTATTAACACTAACAGTAACCTTATGCAAACTACCTCAACAAGATAAATTGTAGTCAAGTTTAAAAGAAATATAAAAATAGCACAGTCAGCAACAGGATGTTCTCTTCCAAACTCAGCTGCCAGACCAATTCACATGTCAAATAATATACCCAAATTAACTCATAAAAAGAGAGAGTTAGATCACAGGTGACAAATCTATGAGAACTCCCTGGCTATTAGATTTCAAGCTTGATAGGTCTCATTAGTAAAGAATGACAAAGCTTGCAAAGTCCAATCTTGTATTCATATCAAATCTACTTTGTTGACAGGATTGAAGAAAAAAAAACATTTTTTCTTTCACCTCTGATGACATTTGCACTTACCAAGAAATGACAATTAAATGAAACTCTAATCTCTTCTCTGTGTTTGTGTTTATGAAGGTGCAAAGTATGTTTTGTGAAGCTGAGACTTTTTCTGCATCATGCCCACAAAGGCATCAGGTGTTCAAGTTGACTTCAAGATGTGACTTCATTTGTCTTATCTTAGACTTCCATTCAAATACACAAATTTGAGAGGTTATACTTCCCTGGAGTTTGTGCAACCCAAGAGGCTTCCCAACTCTTTCAAATATTATGATCCATTCATCTGAAATAATATATGAGGGGAATGTTTGAAGATTCATGATACAGTGACACCTACATGAATGAATTTGTAAAGTAAATGTAGTGGGACTATAAAGAAAAACAATTTTGTCTTGGTTTTACCAAAATGGTATAGATTATCAAGTTCTTGCTCCTGTTTTACTTTCTTCAAAATATTGACTGGAAAATTACATTCACAGCCAAGCTGAAGTTTGATCAATGTTGGTAACATCATTTATTTGCCACTCCTTCAAGAACCTGTTAACATGGCTTGTTTTGACATAAAATATAAGATATATGAACAGTCAGGAGGCTGCAGCCTTAATACCTATTACAAGGTGATAAATATTAACATGTACTACAAGTTATCCCCAAGTGGCATAAATTTCAGTCCCTAGGACAAAGAAATTCCTTCAATCAATAGGCACAGTGGTGATTATGATAAAAAGTTATTACCTTTTGTGTTTGGGAGGTGTGATTATTTGTAAAGAAATCATCAAAGGAGATATTGACAGTCCCCAGCCATCTTAAGTTTTTTGTTTTTTGTTTGCACTGAATGAAACAGGATAACACAAAAACAGCACAGGGAAATTTTCAGAGCATTAAGAAAGAGAGCAAACTGGGAATTCAGCAGAAAGAGCTAAAGTCCATTTTCTAGACAGGAATGATTTCCTTTTCGAGAACAAGGAGGTCTCACCTGAATCCTGCTAGCATTGATTCCAGACATAGTTGCAATATTTTTATCGGTACAGTAGAAAAACTCCACCTGAGAACATGCCAATAACTGAAGAAGATCCAACAAATATTTTATTAAAGCTAGTAAGTTACAGTGAGTCATTGGTAGAATATAGAATACAGAATAATAGAGTTAGAAGGGACCTTGGCGGTCTTCTAGTCCAGCCCCCTGCCTAGGCAGGAAATCCTATACCACTTCAGACAAATGGTTATCCAATATCTTTTTAAAAACTTCCAATGTTGGAGCATTCACAACTTCTGTAGGCAGGTTGTTCCACTGATTAATTGTTCTAACTATCAAGAAATTTCTCCTTAGTTCTAAGTTGCTTCTCTCCTTGATTAGTTTCCACCCATTGCTTCTTGTTCTTCCTTTAGGTGCTTTGGAGAATAGCTTGACTCCCTCTTCTTTGTGGCAGCCCCTAAGACATTGGAACACTGCTTTCATGTCAGCCCTAGTCCTTCTTTTCATCAAACTAGACATAACCAGTTCCAGCAACAGTTCCTCATATGTTTTAGCCTCCGGTCCTCTACTCATCTTTGTTGCTCTTCTCTGCACTCTTTCTTAGAGTCTCAACATCTTTTTTTTACATCATGCTGACCAAAACTGAATGCAGTATTCCAAGTGTGGCCTTACCAAGCCTCTTGGAGTGAAGTGAAGAGCACCAGAGACTAAGTAAAGCCCATGTCACACTGAACCAAGGGATGCAAAGAGGATGTAAAACGGACAAAAAACCTTGCCATCCGTTGGTTAATGCGATGTATCCATTCTGTACTCACTGCCTCTATTTTGCTTCCTCTCTACCCGTCCAGCATCCGTTTATGGACGTTTCATCCGCTCCAAAAGTTTTGGGCTGCCTAAAACTTTTGCGCGGAAAATGTATCCAGTTCGTCCATACTGCATCCGCTACGCATCCGCTACGCATCCGCTACGCATCCGTTACGCATCCGTTATGCATCCGCTATATCCGCTAGGTGTCCGCTACGCATCCGCGCAACTCCATCCGCCCGGACGTAGGGAGGAAGCAGAACGGATGCAGAACGGATGCAGAATGGATGCCTAGCGCATGCAGAACGGAAACAAAGCATTTAAAATGGAAAAAACGTTCGCAGAGGGGACCTACCTCAGATATTAAGGATGTCTAGAGGATGATTAGCAGAAAACCTATACTGCCTATAAAAAGGGGGAGCAACTCGCCTGCATCTCACTTTCAGAACAGCAGCCCAGTGGTGCAGACCTCTGCAGCCTTCATCTGGCTCTTCCTCTTCCACAGCATCCAGTCATGTCCACCGTGGATTGTAACAAAGTCCTTTCGGTAGCCACCATCGTTCTGCAACAGTGCGAAGCCATCTGCAGGCTCTGTGAACACTACTGCAAGAAGAAAAGGAGCCACCCAAAAAGACTCTGGGTCCGAAGATGGTTCACCAGAAGAGCAGAGGACAGACTGTACAACAAGCTGATGGTGGAGCTCAGGAGCGAAGACACTCGGGCGTTCCAGAACTTCATGAGGATGCCTCCAGCCATGTTTGATGAAGTTGTGCAGCGGCTGACACCCAGGTTGACCAAGGCAAACACCAGCTTCCGGCCCAGCCTGGAACCTGGGCTCAAGGTGGCACTCACTCTGCGCCACCTGGCCTCAGGGACCACCTACAGGAGCATGCAGTACGACTAGAGGGTGCCATCCAACACCATCAGCATTGTGGTCAGAGAAGTGGTGCAGGCCATCATCGACGAACACAAGGAGGAGCTCCTCCAGTACCCCTCTACTGAAGAAGGATGGAAGAAAGTTGCAGAGCAGTGGTATCAGAAGTGGAACTTACCACACACCGTTGGAGCCATAGATGGCAAGCACGTGGCCTGCAAATCTCCAGCCAACTTGGGGTCCACTTATTTCAACTCCAAGGGCTTCTTCAGCATCATCCTCTTCGCCATGGTCGATGCTGACTACAAGTTCATGTACATCGATGCTTCAGGCAACGGCTCATGTTCAGATGCCCAGGTATACAACGCCATTGACCTCAAGGAGGGGCTGGAACGCAACCTCATCGTGGGCTTCCCAGATCCAGACCCCCTGTCCAACGACACACAAGATGAGCCCTACTTCATCGTGGGGGATGACGCCTTCTCCCTCACAACCTACCTCATGAAGCCCTACACCTCCAGACTCCTCACCCGTGAAGAGAGGATCTTCAACTACAGGTTGTCCAGGGCAAGGCGGGTGGTGGAGAACTCCGTTGGCATCCTGGCCAACAGGTTCCAGGTACTTCTCACCACCATGCAGCATTGCCCAGAGACCGTCAGGAGGATCATGGAAGCTTGCTGCATCCTGCACAATCTCATGCGCACCCGCTACCCAGTCTTGCAGAACAGGCTCGTGGACCTCCAACAAGGCAATAGGGACATGGAGCCTGGGGAATGGAGGCAAGGGCGAAACCTGATCGACACTGAGGATGTGCAAGGCCCCAACAGAGCCTCACGTGAAGGGAAGAAGCAGCGTAACCTCCTGAAACACTGGTGCAACTCCCCAGCTGGAGCAGAGGAGTGGCAAGACAGGATGGTAGATGCTTAATGGATGCTTCCTTCAGCCTGTCTCATCACATGGATGAGATTGGGCCATGTATGTTTGGTTGGCCTACAATGAACAGGGCATTTAATAAAGAGTTGTGTTTATGTTGACATGTGTGGATAATTATTACATTATTATTGATAATAAAGGGCCATAGGTGTGGCACCTGGGAGGGTGGACCATACAGTCCCACTATGCTTGCACTGGAGGTTTATCTATCCCACTGCTATCCTAACCCATCCCACAGCTATTACCCATCCCACAGGTATCCTAACCCATCCCAAAGCTATCCTTACCCATCCCACAAGCATGCAAAGGCTTAAACCATTTCTAAAAGTTTCCAGCAAGACTTTATTAAAAAAAAGAAATGAAGCAAGTGTGTGAATCAAAAATAGACTTTATTAACAACAAGCTATAAGACAAAAATGAGTCTCTGGCACTACTCTTTGTCACTCAGTCTCAGGGGTGAAGGGTGCAGGTGTTATGGAGGTGGCTGGTGCTGGAGTGCTTGTCATCAGCTCCTCCAGAAGCAGAAGCAGCAGAAGCGCCAGCCCCAGAAGAGCGAGCCCGTGCTGCAGAAGCCCCAGCAGAACCAGAGTGAGGGCCAGGGGGCGGGATGGTAGCCCTGTCCCTCTTGCCAGGGCTGGCAGCAGATCGCTGAGGCTTGCTGTGCTTCTGCATGGTTGTGGGGTTGCTGGCTGGCAGGGAGGCTGGCAGGAACCAAGGCTGGCAGGAAGGTTGGCAGGGAGGCTGACACCAAGGCAGGCAGGAAGGCTGGCAGGAGGCTGGCACCAAGGCTGGCAGGAAGGCTGGCAGGCAGGCAGGCAGGCAGGCACCAAGGCTGGCAGGCAGACATGAACCAAGGCTGGCAGGAAGGCTGGCAGGCAGACATGAACTAAGGCTGGCAGGAAGGCAGGCAACAAGGCTGGCAGGCAGACCGGCTGGCAGCAAAGCTGGCAGGGAGGCTGGCAGCAAGGCTGGCAGGGAAGCTGGCAGCAAGGCTGGTAGCAAGGCTGGCAGCAAGGCTGGCAGGCAGACATGCAGGCTGGACAGGCAAGGCAGTCGATGTGTCCGGCAGCAGGTCTTTCCTCTGAATGGCGACCTGCTTCCGAGATGCTTCCGTTATATCCGCGGGGCTGACGTAATGCATCCTCCCTGCATGCGCAGTGAACGCCAGGCATCTATTAGGCTTCCGCTGTGCATCCACTAGGCTTCCACTTGGCATCCGCTTCATCCGTTTGGTGTCCGCTCTGCACCCGCTCTTTCCGTTCCACGTCCACTTCGCTGAGGCCCCCCGGAAGCCCTGCAGATGTGCCACCCACTCCCATCCACTCCCATCCACTTCCATCCGCTAGGCTTCCGTTCCGCATCCGCTTTGCATCCGCCCTGCGTCCTCCCCGCGTCCGTGTTATCCGCTCTGGTTATGCAAATTTTTGCCCCTTTTGAGAGCGGATAACAACGGATGGAACATTTTGCTCATCCGCTGTGTCCTTTTTGCATCCATTGGCCAGTGTGACATGGGCTTAACAGAGTTACAGATATTGAAGTTGAGCATATGTATCATTCGATTAAGGATAAACACTTTTTTTTTTTTTACAATTAATCATGCCTACAGATAGGTGCTCAGGAATTTGGAAATCCACGTGTCTGGAAAGGGAACGCTTGAGAATTTGGGGTACTTAGCCTTTGAGAAATGTGAATGCCAATCAAGCTGGTTCTTATTCTAACTGTTTGACCCTGGATCCCATTTTGAATAGAGAGAATTGTAAATAGACCCATTATCCGAATAACTTGAGAATGTTACATATTATGGAGAGATTCCATTTAAGAATCAAAGGATGTAAACAAAGCCTACAATTCTGGGAAGATACCTATCATGAGAGAGTAGTTGTAGTATGTGTATAGAGAAAGATGGTTTTGCAATTAAGGCTATTGTGGTTAGATGCATTGACTGTTACATTAAACAGGCAAGCAAAGGCAGAGTTATTTAGAGGCCATTGATAAGTTTGGCATGAGCATATAGGAGCATGCAGAACAATACAAAATTCTCTCCACATTAAAGTCTTTGAAACCAACTAGACTGTGATCTTTCTGAAGACTAAGCTGCACGTCTAGGCTTTTCAGCACTACCTAAGGTACCTACCTTCAGAAAATCTTATATTAGCCCTGGGATGAATGCCAGGAACAGATGTTTTGGCAAGCAGAATTTACTTTTGTACCAGTTTAGTACATGTGCAGGAATTTAGCTAATTGAGCAAATGCACGATGCAAGCATGCTTATTAACTGCTGTAAGGACAAAGTCAAGTCCCATTTCTTCATTCTAGAGCCATAGATCACCTGGGTTTTCATTCTCAGTTCATGGGACGAGTTCACTTCCTTATGGTCTTCTTATTTTCTTTGGTGCGTGACCAAGTTGAAGGTCCAAAGGAATGAAAGGAAATGTGTACAGTGTATGAGAATCTGAGCCCAAGAAAAATCAGACAGAATCGGATGAACAATGCATGCAATTCTACAACTAGTCCATGAGCAATTCTAGCAACAGATCTTTCCTCGTTCTTGATGCTTGCAAACCAGAAGCTACAAGATGCAAATGTTCCAACCCCAGAAAACCTTCCTGCATTTTAACTCCCTGATTCCAGAAGGGGAATAAAATCCATATTCTAATGAATTCATCCTGAGTTTGTTGGTATCTGTTTTCAAATTGTGAGAATGTGTTTTTCTAGCTAGTACTTTATTTAACCCAATAAAAGGGAAAAGCCCCTTATGCAATTTTGCCAATGAGCAATTCAAGACAGGATTTGCTTCCATGCTCAGCATTTGCTGGGATAACATATTTCAGAACTCATTAGAATGCTGTCTTCACAAGGTTTCTTCTGAAATGCTGATTTGGCATCATGATGAAGAAAAGGCTTTTGAGACTTCTCAGTGCATTTGTCAGTCATTTAAAATTTTATCTGCCCTTCTAACCTCAACCGTAGCTGCCTATCAAGAATAAATGTATAAAATATAGGTGGATTTATTTTGCTTTTGTGATGGAAGAGAGAAGGGTTTGTTATTCAGGGGAAACTGGAAACTCTGGTGCGGTACTCAATGAGTAGCCTGGGTGAAAGAGAAGGCACAAGCATTAGTTGGTTGGCATTGGGCTTTTCTGGGCATAATTTTGAGCTGCAGGATTCCCAAATCAGCTGGAAATTAAGCCAGCTTAAGGAACTTCTTTCTGGATTTCAAGCCCTTCGTCTGCTTTGGTCATGGTGTTGGATACCTGTCCTGCCCAGACCGCACTCACCATCATCCCCAATTGGAGGATTTACCCTATCAGCCCTTTTCTTCTCATGGATGAGTCTTTGAGGATATGTAGTTTCCTTGAATGAATTCCTCTCCACTCATACCAGAGGTGGTGTTCAGCAGGTTCTGACCTGTTCTGGAGAACCAGTAGCAGAAATTTTGAGTAGTTTGGAGAATGGGTATTGGAAATTTTGATTAATTCAGAATACCACTTCTGATTGGCCCCACCCCCATCTATTTTCTGCCTCCTGAGTCCCAGCTGATCGATTAGATCTTCTTTTGTTGCCCTGCACAGGAGAACAGAGCTGGAAAGAGGTTAGTGGGAACGGGTGGGAATGGAGATTTTACAGTATTCTTCCCCTGCCAAAACTACCACACCACACCTACCCAGCCATGCCACATCCACAAGCCATGCCCACAGAACCGGTAGTGAAAAATTTTGAACCCCACCACTGACTCACACCCTTGTGTAGTTGCACCCACAGGGGACTAGTTCAAAGAAACACTAGCATTTCGCCATTACTCCTGTCACTTGAGCTGTAAGGGAAAACTTTAACATCGTGCTTGTCAATCTCTTTTGAAATAAAAGAATCTAGTTGCATCAGTGAACTTTTTTTTTTTAAAAAAGGCAACTTTCCTTGATTGGTCCATAATGATCCTTAAAGATAAAAATTCAACTTTTTACTGGTCCCCAATGACCTTGAGGAGGTTTTTATTTTGGATGGATGGGAAGGGTGCTATTGTAGTTGTTTTAGGTCCATGATGGCACATGTGGCAGAGGTGGCATGCAGAGCCCTCTCTCTGGGCATACGAACCACTGCCCCAGCTCAGCTCCACCGCACATGCGCACACACCATTCGCTGGCCAGCTGGTCTTCGGGTCTCTGCTGTGCATGCATGAGGGTAGGGGGTGTATGCAGGGGCGGGGCATATGCAAGGGGCAGGGCACATGCACAAGGATGCATGCGTGGAAGGGGTGCAAGTTCAGGGGATACAGGTGCATGCACAGGGGATGTGTGCACATTGCATTTTGGCCATGCATGCATGCGCACGTGCTTTGGCCATGGTGCTGAATTTGTTAGCTATCACTGTTTTAGGTGCTGTGTTTCACTGATTCATCAGCCCAGGATGAAATGGCCAGGGCAAGATAACAACCACTGACTGGAGGGGAAGAGCATTTCCTGCCCCTACAGGGCATTTTGCTCAACTCTAAATCCTGAACTCCATGGGAGAATCAATGGGACTTTGGGTTGACCCAGTGCACCTAATGATCCCTTTCATACAATCTTGTACTTCTGACTCTTAACTAATATCACTATGTTGCCCATAGCTTTTTGAGTTATGTGAGTTTCTTGGAGAGTTCGAATCCCAGTTTGGAACTGTAGATCTCCCGGGAGTCAGTTCCTCCGGCTTGCCCAAATGAGTCTCCAATACAGATAGTCCTCTGTCATGCCCCTGGTGGAGACTGACTCTGAAGGAGAGGAGGAAGAGCCAACAGGGAGTGGAAGCATGGCTCTGGAGCTTGTGGAGGAGGCTGTGGAGGGGCAGAGCCTGGCTGAGCAGTAAGAGAGGACCTATGTCCATCCCCTATCCATCCTAGGGCATGCAGGGAGGAGAGGGCAAGGGAGAGACATGGTCTCCTCAGGAAAAAGGCCTTGATCCTCTTCATGGGATGCAGTTGTGATAACTGAATAAGAGTTTGGACTTGTGAACTGGCAAACACTGGAAACAAAGCATGTTTTATTTTGGTCTGAAGTTATCTTGGTTGGCGTCCTTCCAACAGATTGTGCCTTATTATCTCCTTGAATTTGGTACATACTTCTCTTGTTCTGTTGTGGAAATTTCGTCATTGTAGTTTGTTTGGTTTTTTTTTTTCACCTCTATCTGCTCATTAAATTCGGACTGTATTGCTGTCTTTTGAAAACTAATTCTTAATACGTTTTATCTCCAACTGAGTATTATTGAACAGTGGGGCCAAATTGGAGGCATTAAAGGACATTTATTTATGACTTGGATTTTGTTACATTTGTTTTACACTCTGGGTCATCACAGTCCTCAACTTACAACCACAATTGAGCCCAAAATGTGAGAATTTCTCTGTGAGAAATTTGTTAATTGAGTTTTGCCCCATTTTACGACTTTTCTTGCCCCGTGTGAATCACTGAAGCTGTTAAATTAGTAACTGGCTGTTCTGTGAATCGAGTTTCTCCATTGACTTTGCTTGTCAGAAGGTTGCAAAAGGTCCCCGGGACACTGTCATAAATGTGAGTCAGTTGTCAAACACCTGAATGTCAATCATGTGACCATGGAGATGCTGCAATGGTCATAAGTCTGAAAAATGGTCGTGAGTTATTTTTTTCAGAGATGTTGTAACTTCAAACGGCCAGTAAGTAACCTGTTGTAAATTGAGGACTATCTAAGTTTCACTCGCTTCCCCTGCTGTCATTTTCTGTAGGTCAGTCAAAACATTATTGATAAATATTGTTTGATAAAAGAAATGTGTTTATTTAATCCTTCTGCCCAGGGATTCTTACTGAAATAATGAATTGTCTTCTAATAACAGGAACAAGGAAACCGTGATTTTTGGCTGCCAAAGGATTACCGATGGGATAGCAATCACTCCTTCATTGCAGGAATCCTAACTAAAGCCGGAAGGAATCTAATCTGATCCTGAGTTACCCATCTCAATATTTCGTGAGTCATAGAGCAGGCAAAATAGATCTATCACTACTGATCTGAGAAAGATAGATGAGATGTTTACTTTTTGCCAGTGCTGTTGAAAAAGGCTGTATAAATAGATAATTCTGCTAAAATTGTGATTTGATGTGCAAATAAATTTTCAATGTCCAATAAGTTTCTACCAGAACTGAACCAGGTTTTTATGCACACCTGCAAAACACTTCCCATGTGCTTGTTATATTATACAGTAAATATATTACAAAAACAGCATGAGAAAACAACTTAAACTAGAAGCATATGAAACCATCTAGGAGATGAGGCTAGATTTAAAAGAAATCTATCTTTCACAGAAGGATTGCAGAAAGCTTTCATTCAAAAGTGAATCTCCAAATGGATCAACTTTCTGAATTACACTCGTGACCCAGAACAAATCAGATGTTCTTTTTTTTTTAAAAAATAATTAAATCAACATTCTAAATGCTGATTCATTTACTTCTAACCATCAGCCTTCGTGTCCTTGCCAGACATCAACTCTGCCAGTTGTCACCTGCTAGGCTTTTGACAGGACCCAAAATAAAACTGAAAATAAATGAAATTGGCAGAACACCAACTTTATATAATCTAGATGTCCATTCCCAGTTGGCAGTTTTGAATTTGCATGGATTTCACTCTAATCTTTGCTTCTCAATGCAAAGATGACATATTCATTCCTCCATACCTACAATACAACAAAGATAGAATTTGACACATTTATCAAATATATTTACATATGCAAATCGATAAATATGGCAAATAAAGTGCACAGGATGGTACAGTTTAGCATTAACATGACAATTCAAAGTTAGATACTTCTGAATTCTACTACTACTTGGGTACAAATTATACACAGCTACAGTTACTCTGTATAAGAATATGTGATATGTAATGCACTGAAAACAGTATGGTGTTGTCTGAGCTTGGTTGTTTTCATGCAGATGTTTCATTACCCAACTAGGTAACATCATCAGTGCTAGAAGGAAGTGGGATTTACTCTCTGTATATATGCGGTGGTTTGCCCTGTTAGAGTTGATCGGAATGTTCTCAGTGGTTCCTTGATTGTTATCTAGTTGGGTAATGAAACATCTGCAAGAAAACCAAGATCAAAGATTACCAAAAACCCCACAGTTCAACCCTGAGTTATAAATATCCTCTTCTATCAAGGCATACATACTATAAGGATCATTTTTCTTCAACTTCCAATAGGCAGGGTTTTTTAAAAAAATAAGGGGAGAGGGGAGAAGAGGAAAAGCTTTACATATTTCTTGTTAAGTGATTATAGCAGTTGTAGGATTAAAAAACATCTGCCAAATTGGGGAGTACATCCTGGATGATTTGACCAATATCCTATGTAACATCTTATCAATCAATCCATATAATTTCTGTTGAGCATACACAGATGGTCACTAGATTACCAAGTTCATGCTGCTGCTATCATCATAGGATGTCTCTTTTTCATGGTTTGTCCTGCAGTGTTAATGAAAGCTCGGGAATTTTAAGTTCTTCGCCCTCCAACAAGGTTGCAACAAGTATAAAAAAATATTCACTACGCACACAAAATGAAAGAAGTCTGCAAATTGTAGCCGTGGGATATGTGTGGACAGCTCTTTCTTTTATTTTATATTCTTTGAAATTGACCGTGTTCAGTTAATTCTAGATTGGCTCAAATTATTTTAGGGAAAGGAAGGAGAACATTTTTCAGCAGATTGCAAGCCCCGCGAATTTGAAACATTCAAAAGAAAAGCACTTACAAAAGACACAAATCTGAATTACACCTTGTCTTGCCTTTAGAAGTTGCAAGCAGGCTTTCTAAATAAATCCTCAATAGCCACCATTCTTTTCCAATCAAACATTTATTCGCATTTACAAGTAGGTGGTTCACTTGTTGAGCCGTTTCATATAACCACGTGGGATTCACAGCTCAGCACTGGAAGGATTTGACAGATTACTGTTTAGTAGGTGATGGAAGGGTAACTGAGAGAAAATTCAAGTGGTTTAAACCATAGCTTACACTGCTGCCAACTTTAGATTTGTTCATACAGACTCTTGCATCTTATGCAAACTGTAGCAACCTATTCTACGTGCAAGGTAAAAGTTCATAGTGTCAATATAGCACTTCTTATGCACTCTTATCAAACAGAAGACTTTTTTTTTCATTGTGTGACTCAGCCTAAAATGTGTACAGGCATGGTGCCAAGCCAACTATGGTATGCTTTACACGTTCAAATAAGAGAGATCTTTCTTCTGTGCTGATTAGAGATTATCTAACACCATTCACTACCCAAATGAAGCTGCTGCTATATTACAGTGGCATCAATCATGCAAGTGATTAATATCCTGAGATACCTATCAGCTTGCTAACATTGTGAGCAAGAGACTGTCCTTAGACCTGTTTTAATCAGCAAGGAACAAGAGAAAAGGCTTGTCAATCAATGAACATCCCAAAGAGGTACTGTGAAGTAACTGCAAGATTTGGTGCTAACATATAGGGAGGACCCATAGAAAGATGTCTTTTTGTGGGATACAGCCAACAGGTTGGTGTTTCATTGTATAGGCAAAATGGTTTTCTCAGTGGTTCTCAAATTTTGTGTCACCCAACAGGATAAATTAATTTGTATAACATCTCCCTGAGATTAACATTGTTTCATTGGGATTGGGCAAGACCTAAATATATCACTTTTAGAAATTACATTTTAATCTGTACAGTCTATTAAATAAAGCAATGATAAAACTTTACAACTTCATAAAATAAGACCAATTAATTGGAAAGACTCCCTCCTCCCAAAGCCAGTAAAGATTGAACCCATATTTTTTCAGGGGAAGAATGAACTTGCTTACTTTTGTTCTAAAATATGAGATCCATTTTGAGGATAGCACTTTGTTCACTCAACATAATCAGGGGAAACAAGGAAGTGTCCTTCTCTCAAATTGGCTTCTTTTAAAATTGCTCTTAAAAAGACCACACTTGTGGAACTGTACTTGTGGAATTGTGCTGGCAGGCCGTACAATTCTCTCTCTCTCTCTCTCTCTCTCTCTCTCTCTCTCTCTCTCTCTCTCTCTCTCTCTCCTTCCCTCCCTCCCTCTCTCTCTTCCTCCCTCCCCCCCCTCTCTTTCTCCCTCCCTCCCTCTCTGATACGTGTCATCTTTTGTCCCTTCCAGAGTGGTGTTTCTTTCCCTATCCTTGCCATTGCTTCCTTGCTGTAGTCTTTTTCCTTCCTTCTTTCCCGTCTGCAATGATCCCTTCTACAGAGAATATCAAAGCTTTGCATAGAAGCTTTGGCCCCTATACCTGCTGCCCGAAAGTATGCTGTTGTGACTTATATTGAAAAGCAAACACATGGTTGTTTTTTAAACAAAAGATACATAACCCTTCATGTGAGACTCTTCCATGTAGTACACATTTCATCAAATAAATAAGCCAGATCTGGGACCCTTTCATCCATTATCCTGCGATTCCCCTCAGAAAGTCTTGCCTGACATATATTGATATTTTTGACCTCTCCCCCCCCCCAATCTGCATTTATTATTGTGTTTTTATCTGGGTCTCACAGTCACCCTTGAGTAGAGGCCTTGCTGACACCTCACTTAACTCAAGTAAATGGTCCCAGAATATAGACTATATTGCTGCTTCTGCATGGATGGATGGATATAAGGGTAGTAGAAGATTTTGTCAGGCTGCCTTTCTTGTTGATTAGGGGTTGTGTTATGTGTTGTACTTTTTTTCTGCTTTGCATATCTTTTTTTATTATTATCATGATTCCCGCCCATCCCTAAAAGGAAAGCAGCTGTCATTTTCTAGCAGTTCACAATGGTTAAACAATTGCCTGTATGCAGGATGTGGGAGGTAGGATGTAATGGAGCAATGAAAGAAGTGATTCTAGTTCACAGCACTGACAGCCATGGTAATATGTAACTTTTGGGGTGCTGTGTAGCAGAAACAGAGTACAGATTATCCATCCCCTGTTATTTGCCAGAGAAATGATGGTAGGTTCAGAAACAACACATGGATTAAGAGAGTGAGGCTAGCAAAGATTCCCTGTGGTTGCTGTGGTTTATCTAATTAATGGAACGACGTCTCATAAAACTAATGTTCTTGGTTATATTGATAACACCACCCAACTCGCCACGTGAAGTGACCTTTACGTATGACACTCTCTTTTCGTTTACCAACATAGCATTTACTCCAGAAAGAGAAGTTTTCATTCAGCACATTTTGCACATCCAGTTGACTAAAATGTATGCCAAACTGACATTTAGAATAATCTCTGAAACTCCTCACCTTTCCTGGGAAAAAGAAAAGAGAGAGAGAGGAAGGAATAATAAATGGAACTATTTTTCATGTGATTTAAATTTGAGATTCTGAAAATGCTTTTTGGGAAGCCATTTAAAATAATACCCAGATATGTGGTGGACGTTCAGGTTACTGGGTAATGATAATAGGACCTTTTTCAATGACTGAGTAATTACTTTCTCACTGTGCTCAGAGTGAGTTTGAACTATCTGTCTTGTTCACAATTTAAACCTGCAGCATATGAGCAAAGGGGCACTCAGCCTGACATTTTATATTTCAAACTGGCTTCCTAAAAGAGGAGGGAACCTGCTCACAGTTCAGTTTTGAAGAAAAAGGAAGGTGAAGCAATGTTAGGAATGAGAGAAATCTATATATATAAAAGCGAAATACCACTCACGCATCATCACAAAATCTCCAGAACTGTAAAGCCTACAAACTTGAAATTTGGCACGTATATTCCTCTTGTCTTCTAGGTGCTCACTAAGAAAGGATTTTTTGAAATGATGATCAGAGCATTTTGTATATTCTTATTTTTAAAAAATGCTGTCTTGCTAAAGAGTTCTACTGCCTCTCCCCACCTGAAAAGAAATCTGTTCCAAATGCAGACCATAAGCAGAAGAGAGGAGTTTCAATTAGCAAGATAAATTGTGGGCTCAGCCATGGTTGTAAGCCAAGGACAACCTGTGGATCACCATATCAGAGTAAATCCACAACTGACTTCTCCAGTGGTGGGATTCAAAAATTTTACTATCAGTTATGTGGGCATGGCTTGGTAGGCATGGCTTGGTGGGCATGGCAGGGGAAGGTTACTGCAAAATCCCCATTCCCTCCCCACTCCACTAACCTGCTTTCCAGCTCCATTCTCCTGTGCAGGGCAACCAAAGAAGACCCAGCCAATCAGCTGGGACTCAGGAGGCAGAGAATAGATAGGGGTGGGCCAGTCAGAGGTGGTATTTGCCAGTTCTCCAAACTACTCAAAATTTCCACTACCACTCTAGAACACCTACCAAGCCACACCCATAGAACCAGTAATAATAATAAAAAATTTATATATATTTTTATTTTTACACAAACAAAACATAAAACATAAAACCATCTTTCAGTTACATACAGTGTGTCGTTGGTACAAATCTTCTGTGCAAAATCACTATAGTCTTTCCCCTATAGTTTATATAGACTCTCATATTATCAATCCAATATATATATATATATATATATATA
>BLBF01000020.1:11357909-11410799 GCA_015471245.1 Laticauda colubrina | reverse complement strand
TTTTTTTGAATCCCACCATTGGTTATAAGCCATGTTTTTCAGTACTGTTGTAACTTGGAACAGTCATTAAATGGACTGTTGTAAGTTGAGGCTATCTGTACTGCCATGCACAATCAGGGGATCATTTTTTTAAAAAAGAAAGATCCAGTGTGTCACTGCAGTCCACCGAACCTTGGTTTCCTTACTACAAGGCAAGTGAATAAAGTACACCCATTCCTTTCAATGAATGCCATGCAAGATGTTTTCATTCCCTTCAGAAAACAGCAGACATACGTTGGCAGAATCTGCTTACTAAATATGCAAATCATAGCGGAGGAAAATATATTTGTTAAACTCATTCCCTTTGTCTGAATTATGAATTAGGCTGTTAGACCCAAGTTCAGACTTAAAGGCAAACAAAGCAGCTTATGCATATTAAACATTATGGCCTTCAGAGACTCCAAGTCATCTTTTGGGATATTGATCTTAACATCTGATTTTGAGGAGGATATATTCAGATCTGCCTTGTCAAATATTTCTAATATCAGACCATTAAGAGCTCTATATACAAATGAAACATTGGTTCCTTGTTTCCCACATACGTTCATTAAAATTTCAGCACCCTCATCACTGTTTTTTTAATGCCCCTATGGTGCCAATAGCAATCTTCAATAACACTACTCTTGTTGTCTCTAGTTCTGCTTTATTTGTGCACCCTAAATAAGAGGATTATTTGTTTATTTGAGTTGGGGAGGTCTCATAAATTGTGATTATAAATAAGTAATCATTTGTCAGGCTTTGCCTCCAGATCTATTCCAAAATTTTCAGAGGAACTGGTATTTTTACAATAGTAATTGTGGAATCCTTGATGCTCTCTGAGCTTGAATGTTTGCTTGCTGTGTATATTGTTACCTACTCAGGTAATGAAACATCAGCAAGCAAACAACCAAGCTCAGAGGGCACTAAGGATGCCACAGTTCAACCCTGAGCTACATATATTCACTTCCATTGAAAGTGAATTATATAATTATAATTACAATCTGGTAATTATAAAGCAACAACAAAATGACATTAAAAATTCTCTTCTCAGTATGGAATGTCATAAATCACTATTATTGTGATTTATGCTATATACCATCTTGATCTGGTCCTGGGATAAGTGTCACACAATGATGGTTGTTCGTCCTAACTCCAATAAGTATTTTTCCCAGAATGATCACCATGTGATTTTCAAAGGATTTCTATTTACATTTGTATCCTCTGAAATTGTTATAATGTGGCAAAGTTCTGTTGGAGCAAATGCCTTTCTTTCCATTTAGAGTCCAAACGAGCCTAGACAGAAAATGAAAAGTCTTCTTCTAAAATGGTTAATTTCCAAATAGGAAACACTTCTTACCCCTGTCTCTAGAAATGAGAACAGCTCCATCAATTTAAATAATATAATTTACACATTTCATTTCTCAAATATGGAAAGCAGGAGTAAGTTTGCAGTTAAATCAAACTGAATATCTCCACCTAACTCCCTATTAAAAAAACTGTATACTGATAACCTATCAGCAGTTACATTGGCAATTATGTATGCCCTATAATTTGGTCTTTATTCAAGTTGGTAGGCTTGAAAAAATAACACTTTACTTACAAAGAACCTTTCTTCTCTTAAATAATGGGGGTGGGGGGGGAACCACCCTTGGTTGTCAGCATAATATCTTGACATTTAGGATGCCTGCCTGTCTCCACTGGAGTCAGATGTGAAAATAAATAGATATTAAACTGTCAGTCAATGAAATTACAAAGTCAAGGAGTGCTCGTGCAGAGATCCTGTGTGTTCTCTTTGATGGACACAGGTGTTTGTTATGAAATCCAACAGGGCCTTCAAGTGTAGATCAGACCTTCCTAGATTAGTGACAGCAAGTGGGACGAACCTCCCTGTGTCATTAGGGTGACCAAAGGAAAATACTAACTCCACACTTTCCCCAAAGCCATTCAAAGTTCTTCTCTGTTGAAAGAAAGAAAGAAAGAAATTAAAAAAGAGTGTAAGGAAAGCATAAAGAAAATAGCATCTACCTTTGGGAAGTGGGGCAGTGCATTTCTTCAAGAATGAAGGATATCCCCACAGGCCTTCCATACAAATGTGATTCAAATGCCAGAAATGTACATCATTTATTTATTATTCATCAGGCACTTAAAGTCAATCATCCTTCACTAATAAACATTAGCAGTATTAAAAATTAATGACCATTGCTCAGCCTGCTGAGACAGATCTGGTTTGGCTTGTTTGAGGCATATTGGACCAAAGCATCTTGCATTCTTTTCTGCTAGTATTGCTGTCAGTCTCACAGTCTCACTGTGGTAATCAGCTAAGTAAATGACAGACCCCCCCCCATCCAGAAATTTATTGTCTTTCTTTCTTTCTTTCTTTCTTTCTTTCTTTCTTTCTTTCTTTCTCCCTCTCTCTCTCTCTCTTACTTTCTCACCCTCTTTCTCTTTCTTTCTCCTTTATTTTTTCTTTCTTTCTTTCTTTCTTCAATTTTTCTCTCTCCCACTGAGGTCACTCTCATGTTTTTATTTATCTCTTTTCATAGGATCTATATTACTTATTAAAAAAAGAAATATCTGAGTGGCTTTCATCTAATGCATCTTCTTCCCTTTTGTATCTCTATGTGATTAGACTTAGAGAGAATGATTTATACTTCCTAGAACAATTTTATAGTTCCCCCCAGACCAATGCAAAGTTCAGAAAACAAACCTTAATTCTGCCATGTTTTATATTTATACAAGTTGATTTCTTACATCTTGCCCAATTACTAAAACCAAAAAGACTTGTTGACAGTGTACCCTTCCTAAAAAGAACTCATTAAACAAACTCTCTTTATCTACCCCAACGATAAAAAATCCCAACTATATTATAAGATGCAAAGAAAAAAAAACCAAAGTTGTGAATTTGCCAAGGCCTCCCAATTTTCCTAACTTGCCTTTCTCTAGATGTAAGATGGAAAAGCTCTCCTAAAAGACAAGGGAGGAGGAATAGACAGGTTCTCAGTAAGGAGGAAATCACAAAGCATAGGAGCAGGGATATTACCATTTACTACTCTGGACGTAACAACTGTTGGAAGTTACGATTCCCCTCTTTTCTAGAAAAAGAAAAGAAATCTTAAAACATTAGAAGGGGAAGGGAAATTCCCTTAAAAGAAAGGAGAGATGAAAACAAAAGCAGGGACAGCTTCATTAGCCTCCACCTTTCAATGGGACACGCATTAGCTAGGATCCTTTCCCATAGAAATCAAATAGATAGCAAGCTACAAAAAACTTGTGAAAAGCAAACAGCATAACAGGAAACTCAGGATATTGCAAACAGGTGCAAAGTGACAGCCACAAAGGATCAGGGAAAAACAGAGATTGGACAATAAAACAATTACTCCTACCAAGATCCCCCGGAAGAGATCCCAATCTCAAGAAACAGGAACTAGAACACAAATCAAAGACTTCAAAGAGCCACACCTACAAAATCAAAGAACCTGAAGTGTATAAGAAAGCAGTTTCCTATTCATTTATTAGAATAATCTCAGGAATTCTGTGGGGTTTATTCTTATTTGCCTTCCTATTAATAAACTGATTCTGACTTCAATACAGCTGACCAAATGATTTGCAGTAAAATCTCCCAGATGGGAAATTTGAATCCACAAAAGGAAAGAACTTTACCTTTTTCCTTAAAACCCATGTCACACTGCCCAACGGATGCAAAAAGGACACAGCGGATGAGCAAAAGGTTCCATCCGTTGTTATCCGCTCTCAAAAGGGGCAAAAATTTGCATAACCGGAGCGGATAACACGGACACGGGGAGGATTCAGGGCGGATGGAAAGCGGATGCGGAATGGAAGCCCAGCGGATGGAAGCGGATGGGAGCGGATGGCACATCTGCAAGGCTTCCGGGGGGGCCGCAGCAAAGTGGATGCGGAACAGATACAGCGGATGAACAGCGGATGCACAGCGGATGAAGCGGATGTACAGCGGAAGCCTAACGGATGCCTGGCATTAATTGTGCATGCGGGGGGGATGCATTGCGCAAGCCCCCCCGGATATAAAGGGAAGCAGCTTGCACGTGGCCAGCATTCGGAGGAAAGACCTGCTGCCGGATACATCGAGTACTTGCCTGCCCTGCCTGCATGCCTGCCTGCAAGCCTTGCTGCCAGCCTCCCTGCCAGCCTTGCTGTCTGCCTGCCTGCCAGCCTTGCTTCCAGCCTGCCTTCCAGCCTCCCTGCCAGCCAGTCTGCCTGCCAGCCTTGGTGCCTGCCTGCTTGCCAGCCTTCCTGCCAGGCTTCATGCCAGGCTTCCTGCCAGGCTTGGTGCCAGGCTTCCTGCCAGGCTTCCTGCCAGCCTTGGTGCCTGCCAGCTTCCCTGCCAGCCAGCAACCCCAGAACCATGGGGAAGAAGCGAAAGTCTCAGCAACCTGCCGCCATCCCTGGCAAGAGGGACAGGCCCACCCTTCCACCCCCTGTCCCTGACTCTGCTTCTGCTGGGGCTTCTGCTGAAGCTGCTCCTGGCAGTGGTGCTTCTGCGGCGTACTCTGATGAAGCTGCTGCTGGTCCTGCTCGTCCTGCTCATGCTCCTGGACTTGCTCGTCCTGCTCGTGCTCCTGGACTTGCTCGCACTGCTCGTCCTGCTCGTGCTCCTGGTCTTGCTCATCCTGCTCGTGCTCCTGGTCCTGCTCATGCTCCTGGTCCTGCTGGTGCTGCTGGTGGTGCTGGTGCTAGTGGTGCTGCTGGTGCTGGTGCTTCTGGGGCTCCTGGTGATTACTCTGCTGCTGCTGATCCTGATCCTGCTGATCCTGCTGCTGCTGCTGCTGATGATGATGATGATGATGATCCTGCTGCTGCTGCTGCTGATGATGATGATGATGATGATGCTGATTATGATCCTGCAGGTGATGATGATGATGATGATGATGATGATGATGGTCCTGCTGGTGCTGCTGCTGCTGGGGGTGTGGAGGAGCAGCCCCTACTACCTGAGAGCCCCTCTGATGAGGGCCCATCTGGTCCTGGCAAAGGGAGGAAGAGGCGTATGCGGGGACGGGAGAGGAGGCAATACTTCATTGAGGAGGAACACGAGGATGAGGTGCTGGAGTGGCTGAGAGAAAATGACTATCTGTGGCGGAAGGGACACCGGCTGTACAGGAACACCAAGCGGAAGCAGGCGCTTGGAGAGAGAGGGCGGAGAGTATGGGTTACACTTCGGAGGTGCTCCTCAGCTGGTGGAAACATATGCACACCTGGTACGGGAAGTTGCACCTGAAGAAATCTGGCCAGGCCAAGTAAAGCTGACGGACAGAGAGACCGACATGATGGCCAGGTGCAGCTTCTAGGAGGGTAAGATCTGCCACCGAGGAGCACCAGGAGCCCCTCTGTCTACCCTCTCTCTCCGGCAGCCTGCTGCGACCCAGTCCTCTTCCAGCCGAGGGTCAGTCCCTGTCTCCAGGCAGGTTTCTGTGGAGCGTGCCACGGCAGAGAACCCGCAGACAGCTGTTGTCACCGTGGTGGAGTGCGTGGAGGACTCCCTGGTGCAGTGGGAGAGAGGAGACATTGAGTCCACCACAGTCATACCCGCATCCACCCCCCCCAGCTCCGCCTACACAGAAAGGCAGAGAGCCAGACAGCAGGAGGGGCAGAGCCACACTGTCCTGCTGGAGATCAGGGACACCATCTGCACCAGTATAAATCTCCTCTCTCAGCTGATCAGCACCGACTCCTCATCCTCCAACTGCAAGCCCTTCCTCACCTATGTCAACCAGACCCTCAAGAACATGGAGGAACCCCAGTACCAGATGGTGAAGGACCGGATCACCGAGCTGCTTCACAAACCTCCAGACCCCGAGGAACCTGCTCCCACCCAATCCAGGTCTGCTCCTCCACCCCAGGTGATGTCCCTCCCATACCAAGGCTTCCCACAGCCCCTCACCTACCAGGGCTACGGCTACCAGGAGGTCCAGCAGCACAGGCAGCAGCCCTTCCCAGCCCAGCCACAGAGTCATCAGGCGACACCGTTGCCACTGGTTCCACTGATGCAACCGATGCCACCCACGACAATGATGCCACCGACGACAGCGATGCCACCCATGCCAGTCCTCACCCAGCTGCCAACCAGACAGCCCCACTACACTACTCCTTCCTCCACCCCACAGCCAAGCCCGGCCTCAGTACATCTCTCATCAGTACTGGGGCTGACACCCCATGGCATGGAGGAAGGAGCTCTCAACAACATGGGGCTGAGCCAGCTGTCTGAGAGCTTCCTCAACACACCGTCCCCTGTTGTCCTCTCGGGGCCAGGCACCCCAATGACGATACAGACCAGCAGTCCAGCACCACCCACCTCCACAGCACCTGGACCCTTCACCCGTGAGACTGGGCACACCTCCGAGTGACCAATAAGAGTGCCAGAGACTGGGTAGCTGGCTACCTGTAGAGTTTATTTGGACACTTGACTTGGGTCATTTTTGTTTTACAGCTTGTTGTTCAACAAAGTTTATCTTTGATTCACACACTTGCTTCATTTCTTTTTTTTAATAAAGTCTTAGTGGAAACTTTTAGAAATGGTTTAAGCCTTTGCATGCTTGTGGGATGGGTTAAGATAGCAGTGGAATGGGCAGGGATACCTGTGGGATGGGTAATAGCTGTGGGATGGGTAAGGATAGCAGTGGGATAGATAAGCCTCCAGTGCAAGCATAGTGGGACTGTATGGTCCACCCTCCCAGGTGCCACACCTATGGCCCTTTATTATCAATAATAATGTTATAATCATCCACACATGTCAACACAAACACAACTGTTTGTTAAACGCCCTGTTCATTGTAGGCCCACCCAACATACATGGTCCAATCTCATCAGTGTGATGAGACAGGCTGAAGGAAGCACTCATTAATCATCTATCATCCTGTCTTGCCACTCCACTCCTCCAGTGTCTCAGGAGGTTGCACTGCTTCTTCCCTTCACGTGAGGCTCTGTTGGGGCCTTGCACATCCTGAGTGTCTATCAGGTTTCGCCCTTGCCTCCATTCCCCAGGATCCATGTCCCCATTGCCTTGCTGGAGGTCCACGAGCCTGTTCTGCAAGACCGGGTAGCGGGTGCACATGAGATTGTGCAGGATGCAGCAAGCTTCCACGATCCTCCTCACGGTCTCTGGGCAATGCTGCATGGTGGTGAGAAGTACCTGGAACCTGTTGGCCAGGATGCCAAAGGCGTTCACCACCCGCCTTGCCCTGGACAGTCTGTAGTTGAACATCCTCTCTTCACGGGTGAGGAGTCTTGAAGTGCAGGGCTTCATGAGGTAGGTTCTGAGGGAGAAGGCATCATCCCCCATGATGAAGTAGGGCACATCTTGCGTGTCGTTGGGCAGGGGTTCTGGATCTGGGAAGCCCATGATGATGTTGCGTTCCAGCTCCTCCTTGAGGTCACTGACGTTGTATACCTGGGCATCTGAACATGAGCCGCTGCCTGAAGCATCGATGTACATGAACTTGTAGTCAGCATCGACCATGGCAAAGAGGACAATGCTGAAGAAGCCCTTGTAGTTGAAATAAGTGGAGCCCGACTTGGGTGGTGTTTTTCAGGCCACGTGCTTGCCATCGATGGCTCCAACGGTGTGGGGTACTACCTCTGGTACTACTGCTCTGCAACTTTCTTCCATCCTTCATCAGTGGAGGGGCACTGGAGGAACTCCTGCAGGTATTCTTTGATGATGGCCTGCACCACTTCTCTGACCACAATGCTGATGGTGTTGTGTGGCACCCTCCAGCCGTACTGCATGCTCCTGTAGGTGTTCCCTGAGGCCAGGTGGCACAGAGTCAGTGCCACCTTGAGCCCAGGTTCCAGGCTGGGCCGGAAGTTGGTGTTTGCCTTGGTCAACCTGGGTGTCAGGTGCTGCACAACTTCGTCAAACATGGCTGGAGGCATTCTCATGAAGTTCTGGAATGCCCAAGTGTCTTCGCTCCTGAGCTCCACCATCAGCTTGTTGTACAGCCCATACTCTTCTCTTCTCCCGATCCATCTTCGGACCCAGACGCTTCTTGGCCGCCTCTTTTTCTTCCCATAATAGAGTTCAGAGAGCCTGTAGATGGCTTCGCACTGTTGCAGAAGGATGGTGGCTGCCAAAAGGACTGTGTTACGATCCACGGTGGACATGACTGGATGCTGTGGAAGAGGAAGAGCCAGATGAAGGCTGCAGAGGTCTGCACAGCTAGGCTGCTGGTCTGAAAGTGAGATGCAGGTGAGTTGCTCCCCCTTTTTATAGGCAGTATAGGTGTCCCTTTGCATCCTCTAGGCATCCTCTAGGCATCCTCTTGACATCCTTAATATCCGAGATAGGTCCCCTCTGCGAACGTTTTTTTCCATTTTAAACACTTTGTTTCCGCTTGGCATCCGTTCTCCATCCATTCTGCATCCGTTCCGCTTCCTCCCTGCATCCGAGCGGATGCGAGTTGCGCGGATGCAGAACGGATGCCTAGCGGATATAGCGGATATAGCGGATGCGTAGCGGATGCATAACGGATGAATTGGATGCATTTTCCATGCAAAAGTTTTGGGCAGCCCAAAATTTTTTGAGCAGATGAAACTTCAATAGACAGATGCTGGACGGATAGAGAGGAAGCAAAACGGAGGCAGTGAGTACATCGCGTTAACCAACGGATGGCAAGCTTTTTTGTCCATTTTACATCCTCTTTGTATCCGTTGGTGCAGTGTGACATGGGTTTAAAGAACAAGGCTTCCTTTTCCTTTCCTCACAACAACAAAAATGAACAGCATTTCTTTAAGAGTTAGGAAATGCATAGCTAAGATGGCTCTTGGGTACAAAGCAATAGGTGATTTATTACTTCACTAGGCTTTGCTGATAACACTTTAATATTCTGATTATTCACATTTATGCTACAACTTTTGTGGCAGATGCATCAGAAGTTGTACTGTGTGTTAAAGTTAATCCTTAACAGACAAAACTTGCAAGCAGGAAGTGCTGCTTGTGGCTAGAGACTGGCATGCCAACATTAGAAATAGTATGGAGGAAAACAGAGTTGGACTGTATACCCTAGGAAACAGAAATAAAGCAGGAAAACAACATATCTATTTCTACCAATTCAATGATTTTTTCCCCATTACAATCACATCCTTCAGACAAACAAACTGTATACAGATATCACCAATGGAATGTACCCAAGTCAATTTTACGATATTAATGTAACAAAGTGAAAAGTTCATTTATAACAGCAAAGACATGGCCAGGTGCTGATTATAGAACAAATCATGAACTTCTCATGAGCAATTACCAAGTCAAGCTAAAGGGGGGGGGGGGAGGAATACCAGTCGGTTTCCAGGTTATGCTCTTGAGCATATATCCACAATTTACAAGAAACACTTTGATGTCTTGAACTTCATCAGTAAGGAACCAGAGAAACTGTGCAATGAAAGCAAAAGTTGTTAAGGTTGAATGTAAAAAGAGACTGACAAAGATCAAGAAACAGAAGAAAGAAAAATGGTGCCCAAAGGGTGGAAATTACTGAGAAGAGAAGCCAAAGTAAAAAACAAAACAAAAACAAAGATCTGAGAAAAGAACAAAGAATTTCAGAAAACTGCTAGAAAACATAAGAAGCAAAAGTATCACACATACATAAAGGCATCAAAGATGGAAACAGACACAGGAAAAACAAGAAAAGTCTTCCAAAGGTTCTCTGAACTTGGGACAAAGTTTAACCTCCACTTTATAGGCTACAGATACTAATGGATAATTAGTAACTAATTTCAAGAAGATCAAACAAAGATAAAGATTTATACTGAAATTCTGTGCAACAGTCTATTCAAGATAACTTACAAGATACTTTCTACTTACAAAAACTTGTAGTACTAGAAGATTGATCAGCCGTTTGTTCATTACCAAGTCAGAAAGCTACAGAAATTGATGGAATATCTACAGTATACAGCCACATATCAACAACAGAAAAAGAATCAGTAAAATTTCTCACCAAAGGCGCTAGAAAATCTAAAGTAAATACAGTAATTAGCAAATTGGAAAAGGACAATCAATATCAGAGAAAGGAGAATATCAGAGAAAGCCTACCAATATCAGAGAAAGGAGACTTTGCAAACTATTATCCAATAATAGCTTGCATTTTAACTATTATAAATAAATAAATTTATTAGCTGCCCAACTCCAATAGATTCTAATTTTATGTGCTAGTCCTTTGACATAGGCAAGGTCAGAACATAGACAGCACAGAAACTACTGTGCTAAATAATAATAGAATCTTGAAAGATCTATCAGATTTTCTCACCATCCCCACTGATTGGGCAGTCCTTAATGGAACTTCATCTACATGGAGGAAAATAGGCAATGGGGTTGTTCAAGGTTCTGTCTTGGACTCAATTCTCATCAACATCTTCATAGATGAAGACTGCGCTGATCAAATTAGCAGATGACACAAAGCAGGGCGGGACTGCTAACCCCTTGGAAGGCAGCCTCAACTTTCAGAAGGATCTTAGTAGATCTGATCACTGACCTTATCCAAGAAGACACAGTTCTGTGACAAGAAAAGTAAGGACCTGCACTTAGACACACAGGTACAGGATAGAGAGTACCTGAGTCAACAATAGTGCCTCTGAAAGGGATGTAGGTGTCCTAGTGGGCCACCACTTAAATATCAGCCAGCAGTATGCTGCCCAAAAAAGCCAACACAGTCCTGGGCTGCATCAACAGAGAGATAGTATCAAGGTTAAGGGAAGTGATAGTACCATACCACTCTATACAATATTGGTGAGACCACATTTGGAATACTGTATCCAGTTCCAGTCACTATAATACAAAAAAAAATTCTGTGGACCTAGAAAGAATGCAGAGCACAGTAATAAAGATAATAAGGAGTCAAGAGGCTAAAGCCCATGTCACACTGAACCAACGGATGCAAAGAGGATGTAAAACAAAAAAGCTTGCCATCCATTGGAAAACGCGATGCATCTGTTGTGTACTCATTGCATACGTCTTTCATACGCTCTATCCGTAAAACATCCATCTACTGCTATTTCATCCGCTCAAAAAGTTTTGAGCTGCACAAAACTTTTTGAGCGGATGAACTTTCCGCCGCGTACGATCTACATCTGCAACACATACGGGCAACAAAGGTTCTATGTCCATTGTCATCCATTACACGTCCGATGTATCCTCTTGGCATCCTCTGGGCATCCGCGCAACTCACATCCGCTCCAGTGGAAAGCGGAAAGAGGGAGGAAGGGAAAGGTAGGCAGAACGTCCACACAGCATTAGTAGCACGGACATAGAAAGGATGAAAGCGGATGCAGCTCGTATATAAAGCATTAAAACAGACAAAAAGTTCATATATGGTATGTATCTCGGATATTTAGGATGTCTGGAGGATGTCTACAGTATGTGGAAGGACACCTAGCGGAAAACCGACATTTCCTATAAAAAGGGGGAGGAAATCACCTGGATCTCACTATCAGTCCAGCAGCCCTGGTGTGCAGACCTCTTCAGCCTTGCTCTTGCTCTTCCACATCATCCATTGATCTCCACCATGGATCATCGCACACACCTTTTGGTAGCCACCATCATTCAACACCAGAACCAAGCCCTCTTCAGACTGTTTCACCTTTTCTACACAAGGGGAAGAAGGAGACATCCAAGAGCTGTCTGGGTCCGAAGATGGATCGGGAGAAGAGTGGAGTTTGGACTCTATGACAAGCTGATGATGGAGCTGAGGAATGAAGACCCTCGTGCATTCCAGCACTTCATGAGGATGCCTCCAGCCATGTTTGACGAAGTTGTGGAGCGGCTGAGACCCAGGTTGACCAAGCCAAGCACCAACTTCCATCCCAGCCTGGACCCTGGGCTCAAGGTGCAACTGACTCTGCGCCACCTGGCCTCTGGGACCACATACAGAAACATGCAGTATGCCTGGAAGGTGCCACACAACACCATCAGCATTGTGGTCAGAGAAGTGGTGCAGGCCATCATTGAAGAATATGTGGTGGAGCTCCTCCAGTGTTCCACCACTGAAGAAGGCTGGAGGAAAGTTGCAGAGCAGTGGTATCAGAGGTGGAACTTTCCCCACACCGTTGGAGCCATAGATGGGAAGCACATGGCCTGCAAAGCTCCAGTCAAGTCAGGATCCACTTATTTCAACTACAAGGGCTTCTTATCCCACAGCTATCCTTACCAATCCCACAGGTATCATTACCCATCCCACAGCTATCCATCCCACAGCTATCCTTACCAATCCCACAGCTATCCATCCCAGAGCTATCCATACCAATCGCACAAGCATGCAAAGGCTTAACCCTTTTTTCAAAGTTTTCCCCAACACTTTATTTAGTAAAAAAATGAACCAAGTGTGTGAAGCAAAGATAACCTTTATTAATAACAAACTGTATGACTTTATTTAAAAGCAAAATGACCCAAGTAAAGTGTCTTAAGCAAAGATAAAATGAGCAGGTAACAACTCAGTCTCTGGCACTCTTCTCAGTCACTCTGAGGCATGCCCATGGTCTCAGATGTAAAGGGGCCAGGGACTGTGGAGGTGGCTGTTGCTGGAGTGCTGGTCTGAGGTGCCATTGGGGTACCTGGCCCCGAGAGTACAACAGGAGATGGTGTGTGCAGAAAGCTCTCAGAGAGCTGACTCAGTCCCGTGAGGTCGAGAGGCACTTCCTCAAGGACCTGGGATGTGAGGCCCAAGACTGATGACAGATGTTCTGAGGAAGGGCTTGGCTGTGGGGTGGAGGAAGCAGGAGTGTAGTGGGGCTGTCTGGTTGGCAGCTGGTTGAGCTGAGGCGTCTGTGACATCTGTGGCATCCGAGGAACCTGGATCTGGACTTCCTCTGCTGTGGGAAATCCTGGTAGTGGTAGGCTTGGTAGGCGAGGGGCTGTTGAAATCCGTGGAAGGGCTGTGACATCGCCTGGGGTGGAGGAGCAGACCTGGTCGGAGCAGGTTCAGCTGGGCCTGGAGGGTGGTGCAGAAGAGCTGTGATCCTCTCCTTCATCGCCTGGTACTGGACTTCGGGCATGCCCATGAGGGCCTGGCTCATGTACGTGATGAAGGGCTTGCGGTTGGAGGATGGTATGTCGAAGTGGACCACCTGGGATAGGAGATCTATGCTGGTTTTTATTGTGTTCCTGATCTCCAAGAGGACAGTGTGGCTCTGTCCCCCCAGTCTGCCTCTCTGCCTGCTTTCTGTGGAGGTGGAGCTGGGGGTGGGGGTGGGTTGGTCTCTGATAGCTGCTTCTTCTTGCTCCATCTGAGACAGGGGATCCTCCACGTCCTCTGGCACGGGGAGTGCAGCTGTGGGGGGGTCTCTGTCGTGGGGCCCTCCAAAGACACCTACCTGGACACTGTACCTGTCACCTGGCTGGAAGAGGAGTGGCTCTCTCTGGGCTGTCTGAGGGAGAGGGTTTACAGAGGAGCTGCTCCTCGGTGGTGGATCTCACCTTCCAGGAAGCTGCACCTGGCCATGACATAGGTCTCCCGGTCAGTTAGCTTGACAGCGGCCTGCCCGGATTTCTTCAGGTGCAGCTTGCCATACCAGGTGTGCATATGCTTCCACCACCCCAGGAGGATATCTGAAGTGTAGCCCAGGCTCCCCGCCTTCTCTCTCCACGCTGCCTGCTTCTGCTTGGTGTCGCGATAGAGCCTGTGGCCCTTCCTCCAAAGGTACTCATCCTCTCTAAGCCATTCCAGGACCTCCTCCTCATGGTCCTTGGAAATGGAGTATTGTTTCCTCTCCCCCTTCTCCTTGCCTTGCCTCTTTCTCCCTCTGGCAGGGCCTTCAGGGCCTTCAGCAGCAGGGCTTTGAGGGCCTTGGGGCTGGTCCACCACAGCAGCAGCAGCAGGAGAAGCACCAGCACCAGCAGGAGAAGCAGCAGCACCAGCAGGAGAAGCACCAGCAGCACCAGCAGCACCAGCAGCACCAGCAGCAGGAAAAGCACCAGCAGCACCAGCAGGAGAAGCACCAGCAGCAGCAAGACGAGGAGCACCAGCAGCACCAGCACTAGCACCAGCAGCTTCAGAGTCAGCGCCAGGGGGTGGGATGGTGGTTCTGTCCTTCTTTCCAGGGCTGGCAGGAGTAGGCACAGGCTTCCTCTTCTTCCCTATGGTGTTCTCTCAAGATGTCTCTGGCAGCAGGTCTTTCCTCTGAATGGTGACCTGCTTACGAGCTGCCTCCTTTTATATCTGCGGAGCTTATGCAATTCATCCTCCCCGCATGTGCAGTGAATGCTTTGCATCCACTAGGCATCCACTATGCATCCTTTAGGCGTCCATGATGCATCCTCATCATCCGCTATGCATCCGCTATGCATCTGCTCCTTCTGCTATGCGTCCACTTTGCTGTTCTCCCCCAGAAGCCTTGCGGATGCGTCTTCCACTTCCATCTGCTTCCATCCGCTAGGCTTCCTATGAACATCCGCTTTACATCCCCGCTACATCTTCCCCATGTCCGTTCTTTTCCGTTGTTGTCCACTCTGTTTATGCAAATTTAGGGCACTTTTGAGTGTGGATAACAATGGATGGAAAATTTGCTCGTCCGCTGTGTCCTTTTTACATACGTTTTGCATCTGTCGGCCAGTGTGACCTAGCCTTAAATCCTATGAAGAATAGTTAAATGAATAAATCAATGTTTAGCTTATCAAAGTGAAGTCTGAGAGGAGGCATAATAATAGCCTCCCAATACTTGAGGGGATGCCAGAGGGAAGAGGGCATTGATATATTCTTCAGAACACCTGAGGAAAGGACAAGAACAGAGGTGGTATTCAGCAGGTTCCAACCAGTTCTGGAGAACCGGTGACGGAAATTTTGAGTAGTTCGGAGAACTGGTGGTAATCTTCCCCCAGGAGTGGGTGGAAATTGAGATTTTACAGTACCCTTCCCCTGCCACACCCATTAAGCTATGCCACACCCACCAAGCCACACCCATAGAACCAGTAGTAAAAATTTTTGAATCCCACCACTGGACAAAAAACAATGGGTTGAAGCTCATTGGAAGGAGATCCAATAAGGAGAAATTTCCTCACAGTGAGAACTATTAAGCACTGAAACAGCTTTCCTCTTGGAGTTGTGGGTGCTCCATTGCTGGAGGTTTCCAAGAAAATATTGGACAACCATGTGTCCAAAATGGTATGAGGATTACTTCTTGGACAAGGGGTTGGATGAGAAGACCTTCAAGGTCCCTTCCAACCATATGATTCTATGATTCATTGATTATGGACTTTTATGTGACACGAACTTAGGAAAAATATATTGTACACCACCCAGAGCTCCTTTTTAAGGGAGATGGGCAGTTAAGAAATATGAAATAAAAATCCCAGAATTTATCTTTTTCTTCACACAAAACCTACACACAGGAAGCCACCATCTGAACACAACATGCTGAAAAGGAATAAGAAAAGATCATATACTTCTTCCTTATTTATTCCAACTTATTTGCTGAATATTTATTGAGGGATTGGAAAAAGATGAGAGTGGTTATAAAATTGGAGTGAAATACATCAGTAACCTGCACCATGCTGCTGGCACTGTTCTGCTAGCTGAAAATTCAAACAATCTGGAAGCTCTTGTCATAAAAGTCAAAGAACACTATGAAGAAATGAGATGAAGATTAAAGAAGATTAAACTAATGACAGTGGGGATAGCAATCAATTTTAAAATTGATGATGGAGATATTGAAATGGTGGATAGCTTCTGCCTTTTAAGGATAGCTAACCAATAACAGTAAAGAAATAAGCAGTCAAGAAATATACTCTAGACCAGGAGTCACCAATATTTTGTACCTCAGGGATCACCAAACTCATAATTTTAAATCCCAGGGACCACTAATATGAATTTTGACTGATGGTGGCTTGGTGACATTGGTAGGCGAGAGAGAGAGAGAGAAAGAGAGAGAGAGAGAGAGAGAGAGATGTGATCTAACCCCTCTCCCTCCCTCCCTCCCTCCCTCCCTCTCTCTCTCTCTCTCTCTCTCACACACACACACACACACACACACACACACAGTGGCAGGGGTGGGATTCAAATTTATTAGCAACAGGTTCTGTGGGCATGGCCTAATTTGTGGGTGTGGCTTGGTGGTCATGTCACTGGCTGGGCATGGCTTGTATGTAAATATTATAAATATTTATATAAATATTGATTTTGTTATAAAAAAGAGCAACTTTTACCCAAAATCAGGCAGAGCAGGCAGGCAGATTGAGTTGCTCACAGAATCACAGCTTCATTCAGAGATCTATCTTTCTGCCATCAGCTAGCTGAGTCTGTCACATAAAAGTTGCTTGCAAGCAAACCTATAAAATTTGCTAGCAAGCAAACTCACAAAATTAACTCACAACACACCTTGTATGTAAATATTGATTGATCTAAAGATTAGCTAGAAAGCAAGAAATCCAATGATTTCCTGCTTTCTAGCTTATCTAAATCTCCTGGAACAGCAAAACAGCTGATGCTCGGAGGGGGAAGGAAAAATAGCAACTTAGCAGGCAAGTTTGCCGGTAAGGAGTGAGTGGCGGGGAAGATTCCCACAGGCCGTGTGGGCAGGGCAGTCGTGTGTTCCCATGCAGCCTGGATTAATTGCTTTGGGGGATGCTCTGGGGGTGACATTTTTCTATGGACCACCAAAAGCAGCCCACTGATTGGCCAGCGCTGCTCTAGACTACTGCTTAGTAGCAATGAAGGCCATAGATGAAGACATTCAGATGCTGGGATGTGTTTATACTTACAAATTAATATTAATATTACAAAGACCAGGACTGTGCTGGCAATGGTTTTCCCCATCCCCAAGTGATTCTATGAAAGCAAAAGTTGGACTTTGAAGAAGGAAGATCAAAAGAAAGAGTACTTGAATGTTGGAAGAAATGTCTGAGAATATTATGCATAACCAAGAAAATAAACAAATGGGTCATAGAATAAATCAGTCTAGAATTCTCACTTCTAAAGACTAGGCTCAAATTATATTTTGGATACATCATGCAAAGACCTAGTTCTCTTGAGAAGTCTCTAATGCTGGGAAGAGTGGAAGAAAAGAAGACTAGAAGTAAGATGGACAGCCCTCATTACTACAATGACCATGAAAGATTCAAATCCTGGGGACAGATCATCTTGGAGAAGGTCTATGTACGGTAGCCACTAGGAGCTGATATCAACTTGATTATATATAATCAATATATTACATAAATTTAGAGCATATGCAATTGTATACTAATAGAAAGAGTTTTTAATATATAACATTAAAATGCTGTAAGTTAATTAATATCAGGGTGGATAGATAGTGATGGTTATGTGCTCTGATTGTATAATTCTATATCTCGTATTGCAAACTACCATGAGTCTTTTTGGGGAACCTGGCAATATTTAAATCAGGCATGTCCAATCCATGGCCCGTGGACCACATGCAGCCCTGGACAGCTAATAGTGTGGCCCCACAGGATCATGAACTTTTAACATTATTGTGTAATATACTAGTAAACTATGTTTGTTCTACTATTGCAGTACAACTCTAAATACATGCAATATAAACACTTTCTCCAGTCAGCTTTTTTCCCCACTATAAGGAGAAAAGTTACTTGAAACTGGGACAGGAATTGATCCTTATTTCACAGAAACTGGATAAGTGCACAAGGTAAATAAATAATTCCTGTCAGTCTCCACTCTGGACTTCAAATTGTTAGTTTTAAATTGATGATATAAAAATGGTGCCTTGTCAGGTTCTTAGCACAATCAGGGTGATCTTACATTATTTATTGTCTGTGTTTATATCCCACATTTTCTCCAATGAGTTAGCTGAAGAACATATAAAACTGCCTTCCACTTTCCATTATATCCTTATAAAAACCTTATGAGGTATCTTATATATTAACCAATATAGTGTCGACCATTTTTTGGACAATTAACCTGAAAGAACAACACAAAAACAACAAGGTTGAGCTATAGCAACAGATCCAATAACTGAGATGTAGTGAAAGGTCCAATATTGTCACTGAAATATATCATCCTTTCTTACAACAAATCAAACCACTGATTCATTTAAACCAAATTGTGCAGTTTGATTGACAGAGACTTACCAGGTTTACAGGAAGGAATTTTTCCAGTCTCACCTGGAAGTGTAAGGGAGGGAACACTTGACTTCCTGTCTGCAATGCAGTTCCTGTACAACTGGGCTGCAACTCTACTCTTTTCAAAAAATATATATCCAAATAAGGGTTGTGCTTGGATTTCTACACAACTTTCTCGATTCCCTAATCACAGTTTCATTGGTGTTTCAGCTTTCTGAGTGTTTTGAAAAGACATTCTTTTTTTAAAAAAATTTTTATTTTTAACAACAAACATAAACAAACATACATAAACAAACATAAACATAAACACAAAACATAAAAACATCTTTCCATTGTATAGTATAACACAAATAGGTAACCAGTAATGATTTCATTGCAATAACAAACTCAATTTTATTGGTGATATCCAGCTCAAATTCAGCTGAAAATGTATTAGTCGTGAAAAGAACTAGCAAAGTACATCTTTTTTAATGTCATATGGCTAATTTCAATCCAATATGTAAAACTAAACTAGGATTTAAGGTTTGATGATGGGACTTTGTAACAGCAACACTTGGCAAGCCAGGAGAGAAATGAATAATTTCTAAAGGCCCGGTCCCACTGCAAAGAGGATGTAAAACGTAAAAAAAAGCTTGCCATCTGTTGGAAAACGCTATGCATCCGTTGTGTACTCACTGCATACGTGTTTCATATGCTCTGTCTGTTGAGCATCCGTCCATTGTGATTTCATCCACACAAGAAGTTTTGAGCTGCACAAAACTTTGTGAATGGATGAACTTTCCGTGGTGTATGATGTACATCCATGACATAAACGGGCAACAAATGCTCTATGTCCATTATCATCCGTTAAACGTCTGCTGTATCCTCTCTGCATCCTCTGGCAATCCCCTCAACTCACATCCGCTGCAGCTGAAAATGGAAAGAGGGAGGAAACAAAAGATACACGGAACGTCTACACAGTGTTAGTAGCACGAAAATAGAAAAGATGTAAGCGTATGCATCTCATATATAAAGTATTCAAAACAGACAAAATGTTTGTATCTGGGATGTATCTCGTATATTTAGGATGTCTGCAATATGTCTAGAGTATGTAGAAGGCCCCATAATGGACAACCGATATTTTCTATAAAAAGGGGGAGAAAATCATCTGGATCACTGGGTTGGTGGACCATACGGTCCCACTGTGGTTGCACTGGAGGTTTATCTATCCCACAACTATCTTTATCTATTCCACAAGTATGCAAAGGCTAAACCATTTTTTCAAAGTTTTCACCAACACTTTATTAAGTAAACAAAATGAACCAAGTAAACTAAGTGTCTTAAGCAAAGATAACCTTTATTAACTTTCTTAGGTAAACTTTATGACTTTATTAAATAAGCAAAATGAACCAAGTAAACTGTATTAAGTGTCCTAAGCAAAGATAAGCTTCATTAACTTTCTTAGGTAAACTTTATGACTTTATTAAATAAGCAAAATGAACCAAGTAAACTGTATTAAGTGTCTTAAGCAAAGATAAACTTTCTTAGGTAACCTTTGTGACTGTATTAAATAAGCAAAATGAACCAAGTAAAGTGTCTTAAGCAAAGATAAACTTAACAAGTAAACAACTCAGTCTCTGACACTATTCTCAGTCACTTTGAGTCATGTCCATGGTCTCAGCTGTTAAGTGGGCAGGGACTGTGGAGGTGGCTGTGGCTTGAGTGCTGGTCTGAGGCACCATTGGGGTGCTTGGCCCCGAGGGTACAACAGGTGGTGGTGTGTTCAGGAAGCTATCCGAGAGCTGACTCAGTCCCATGAGGTTGAGAGGCCCTTCATCAAGGACTTGAGATGTCAGGCCCAATACTGATGACAGATTGCCCGTTGACGGGCTTGGCTGTGGGGTGGAGTAAGGGTTGGGAGGAGTGTAGTGGTTCATCTGGTCTGCAGCTGGGTGAGGAGTGGCATCTGTGGCGTGCGTTGAACCTGGGCCTGAACTGGGAAGTTCTGCTTCTGCTGTGGTAGTCATAGCCTTGGTAGGTGAGGGGCTGTTGAAAGCCGTGGAAGGGCTGTGACATCGCCTGGGGTAGAGGAGCAGACCTGGACTGAGTAAGAGCAGCTTCAGCTGGGCCTTGAGGGTTGTGCAGAAGTGCTGTGATCTTCTGCTTCATCACCTGGTACTGGGCCTCGGGCAGGTCCCTCAGGGTCTGGCTCATGTAGGTGATGGAGGGCTTCCAGTCCAAGGATGGTATGTTGCAGTGAACCAGCTGAGAGAGAAGTTCTGTGCTGGTCTTCATTGTGTCCCTGATCTCCAACAGCACACTATGGTCCTGGCCCTCCACTCTGTCTCTCTGCCTGCATTCTCTGGATGGGGGTGGGTTGGCCTCTGGTGGCTGCTGCTTCTTCCTCCATTTGTGACAGCATGGCATCATTCTCCACAGGATCCTCCACAGGCATGGGGAGTGCAGCTGTCAGGGGGGTCTCTGCTGTGGGGCCCTCTGAAGACACCTGCCTGGACAGGGTAGCTGGCTCCTGGCTGGAAGAAGACTGGCTGTCTGTGGGCTGTCTGAGGGAGAGGGGTCTCAGAGGGGCTGCTCCTCCTTTCAAATTTCTCTTTGAAATGTACAAATGTATATGAGCTTGGGATTTACAGAATACCATGGAAAACTGTGAAAATAATCAAGCCTCTGAGACAGGCCTCAGCCCATTGATTTTGGACTACAAATTCTTTATTTTAGAGGCAGTTTGGTACATCCTCTCGCCTACAAGTCAGTTAAATTCCTAAGTTAATCTTGTTGCTCGAGATGTAAAACAAGTTATTACTATTTTTCTTTCTCTCAAAACACTGTGACTTGCCAAAACAGGGTGTACATGGAGTCTACTGCTACCCACAAGTCCAGCTTTCAAAAAAGGTGCAAAAATTAACATGCATTTGAAAACTTGGCAAAAAAAAGTCAGCTTACTCTTTGGAAAATTGCATTTTAAAAGCAAGCAAGCTGGGACTTTAATGTTGTGTTCAAATAAATCAGATACAAGGGACATTGGATTTATGTGCACACAGACACATACATACAATCAGGTAGTTGCATAGAAATATAAAGTGCCTAGAAACATGTTGTTGTGGGAAAATCCACACAAAGCCAATATAGATTTTCTAGATGTTAGAAAATCTTAGAAAAGAAATGGAAAAGAGAATGTAAAGCCATGAGGCCTAGACACCATCTGAATTTCATCAACCTGCACATATTTAAGCTCAATGGTATTGGATACACATGCTTATCATGCAACCCAACAATAGCTTTAAACAGTAAGTGCTATTTCTCACCCTAAGTATTTTACAGGGTTGTTGTAAGAACAAAACAGATGAGAAATAAACCGAGCACACCATTCTGGATTATTGTTAAGAAATGTAAAAATAAGCCTTGAAGTTCAAGGAGAAATGTATCCACATCTTATAGTCTTGATATTGTTTAAATGTCACAAGAAATGTTTGCATTGTTTCATTTGGGGAGGGAGGTAATCAGAATGGGGCTCTCTGGTTTACAATATATTGTGTTACTGACGATACTGTAATAATATGTGGGAATAACCTTGGGAGATAGAACAAAAAAGCTGCAGACTAGAAAAGCAACATATAAAAGATGTCTCAGCTCACAGAAGGAGGGAGGATGTGGGCAATATTTCAGAAGGAACCCTCCCTAGATTTCTGGAGAGTAAAAGGAGAAGAGGGAAGAAATGCTTTCAGTCTTGCAAGATTTTCTTAATATCTTAAAACAGAGGTCCCCAACCCTCAGTCCGCGGCCCACTACCAGACCTTGAGCCATTCGCAACCAGGCCATGGAAGTGGCAAGAGAGTGCGCACACATGCATGTATCCCCACTTGCATGAGTAATAGTGGGTGAGCAATTCAGCGCATGCCCACACAAATGGAGCTGTGTGAGTGTGTACACTTGCCCATCGCTCGGGCATAACCATCCCTTCTTCAAGCCCACTACGACTACACCACCAGTCCACAAAGACAGAATAGTTGGAGAACTCTTACAATATCTGAACTGAGATCATAGTTCTTGTCTAGATTACTTCATAGAGCTGGCAGGTATGAAAAAATCTGACAGGTTAATTTAGCACCTCAGCCCCACTTTGGTGTGGTATACAATACCATCAAACAGTGTGATAAACAATATTGAATGTGTAGCATGCAGCATGCAGCTACTTTGCTTCCCACTCCCCATTCTCCCACAAGCTCATAGAGATCCAAACCTTGTTTTAGGCCATAGTTGTTGTGGCCCAACAGTGACCAGTGGAGCTGGCAGCAGATTCAGACAGTGAGGAGGTTGGGGAGGTACATGGACCAATCCTGGAGTCTGGGGAAGGTTCTGATGAGTGCTCTGTGTTGGAGGCAGAGATAGGGCTAGGGCCATTTGACAGTTGTCATCTGCCTTCGGGGTCAGACATCAGTGAGGCAGAAGAACAGCGAGAGCCTGTTCCTAGTGTGTGCATGCATGGAGTTGCTAGAAGAAGGGAACAGTTGAGGAACAAGGGCTGACTTGGGAATAAAGCCACAGGTAGATGGTGAATGGTGAATAATCCCCTAGAGGATTAAAGCAGAGCGAAAGGGGAGTGGGGCTTTGCAGATGAAAATCAATTCATTCCAGCATGCTTGCCAAGTATTGTGGCATCTGAAAGATATCAGCCTGGCCACTCTCCAATCCTGATAAAGGTCTGTAATTGGGAACTATCTTGAAAGACTGTTGGCCAGGATTTTGTTGGAGAGGAAATTTATTGTAAATTAAATAAAAGGGGTTTATTGGGACTCGGCTTCATTCTGTTGGAGAAGCCTAGGTCAGAACAATAGTGTGGAGGAAGCTTTTTCGGTCTTCTTATACTCAATGAATCAGGGAGATGTTTGCCTGAGTTGCTTCCAAATGTTATCTTGTTGTTCTGGACTGTGCTTGACACTGATCGCTTTCGAGAACCTACATTGTGATAAATTTTGCTGGCAAATGAGAACAACCAGGACTGTAAGTGATACAGTAAATGATTATCAATAAGCATTCTGGGTACAATGCAGCACATGTCATAGGCTACAAAGCACTTTGGCTCAGAGTCTAGTAACCTGACAGACCGGCAACCCCAGTCGGAACTGATTTCCTTGGTATATTTAACCAGGTTAGGGCTACTCTCGAAGGAGGAAATGCAAGAAGGTGCTGCTTATAATTTGGTAAACCTCCAGGATTTTTCATAAGTTGGAGTTAGAGAAATAATTTGCTAGCTAAAGGCCCTGTCACACTGCCCAACGGATGCAAAACGGACACAACGGACGAGCAAAATGTTCCATCCGTTATTATCCGCTCTCAAAAGGGGAAAAAATTTGCATAACCGGAGCGGATAACACGGACGGGGGGAGGACGCAGGGCAGATGGAAAGCGGATGCGGAACGGAAGCCCAGCAGATGGAAGCGGATGGGAGTGAATGGCACATCTGCTGGGCTTCCGGGGGGGCCTCAGCAAAGCGGACGCGGAACGGAAAGAGCGGATGCAGAGCGGACGCCGAGCGGATGAAGCGGATGCACAGCGGATGCACAGCGGATGCACAGCGGATGAAGCGGATGCAGAGCAGAAGCCTAGCAGATGCGTAGCGGAAGCCTAACAGATGCCTGGCATTAATTGCGTATGCGGGGGGGGATGCATTGCGTAAGCCATGCGGATATAAAGGGAAGCAGCTCACACGTGGCCAGCATTCGGAGGAAAGACCTGCTGCCGGATACATCGAGTCCTTGCCTGCCCTGCCTGCAAGCCTGCCTGCAAGCCTGGCTGTCAGCCTTCCTGCCAGCCTTCCTTCCAGCCTCCCTGCCAGCCAGTCTGCCTGCCAGCCTTGGTGCCTGCCTGCCAGCCTTGGTGCCTGCCTGCCAGCCTTGGTGCCTGCCTGCCAGCCTTGGTGCCTGCCTGCCAGCCTTGGTGCCTGCCTGCTTGCCTGCCAGGGTTCCTGCCAGCCTTCCTGCCAGTCTTGGTGCCTGCCAGCCTCCCTGCCAGCCAGCAACCCCAGAACCATGGGGAAGAAGCGAAAGTCTCAGAAACTCCTGGTGGTGGGGCTTCTGCTGCTGTGTACTCTGCTGAAGCTGCTCCTGGTCCTGCTGGTCCTGCTGGTCCTGCTGGTCCTGCTCATGCTCCTGGACTTGCTCATACTGCTCGTACTGCTCGTGCTCCTGGTCTTGCTCATCCTGCTCATCCTGCTCATGCTCCTGGTCCTGCTTGTGCTCCTGGTCCTGCTGGTGCTGCTGGTGCTGCTGCTGCTGGGGCTGCTGGTGCTACTGGTGCTTACTCTGCTGCTGCTGATCCTGGTCCTGCTGATCCTGCTGCTGCTGCTGATGATGATGATGATGATGATGATTATGATTATGATCCTGCTGGTGGTGATGATGATGACAATGATGATGATGATGATGATGATGATGATGATGATGATGATCCTGCTGCTGCTGCTGCTGCTGGTGGTGTGGAGGAGCAGTCCCTACCACCTGGGAGCCCCTCTGATGAGGGCCCATCTGTTCCTCCCAAAGGGAGGAAGAGGCGTATGCGGGGACGGGAGAGGAGGCAATACTTCATTGAGGAGGAACACGAAGATGAGGTGCTGGAGTGGCTGAGAGAGAATGACTATCTGTGGCGGAAGGCACACCGGCTGTACAGGGACACCAAAAGGAAGCAGGCTGCTTGGAGAGTGAGGGCGGAGAGTATGGGTTACACTTCGGAGGTGCTCCTCGGCTGGTGGAAGCACATGCACACCTGGTACGGGAAGCTGCACCTGAAGAAATCTGGCCAGGCCACGGTTAAGCTGACGGACAGAGAGATCTATGTCACGGCCAGGTGCAGCTTCCTGGAGGGTGAGATCCACCACCGAGGAGCACCAGGAGCCCCTCTCACAACCCTCTCTCTCCGGCAGACTGCTGAGACCCAGTCCTCTTCCGGCCGAGAGTCAGTCCCTGTCTCCAGGCAGGTTTCTGTGGAGCGTGCCACGGCAGAGAACCTGCAGACAGCTGTTGTAACCATGGCAGAGCGCATGGAGGACTACCTGGTGCGGTGGGAGAAAGGAGACATTGAGTCCACCAAAGTCGTAGCCGCATCCACCACACCCAGCTTCACCTCCACAGAAAGGCAGAGAGCCAGACAGCAGGAGGGGCAGAGCCACACTGTCCTCCTGGAGATCAGGGACACCATCCGCACCAGTATAGATCTCCTCTCTCAGATGGTCAACACTGACTCCTCATCCTCCAACCGCAACCCCTTCCTCACCTATGTCAACCAGACCCTCAGGAACATGGAGGAACCCATTACTAGGTGGTGAAGGACCGGATCACTGAGCTGCTTCACAACCCTCCAGATCCCGAGGAATCTGCTCCCACCCAGTCCAGGTCTGCTCCTCCACCTCCACCCCAGATGATGTCCCTCCCATTCCAAGGCTTCCCACAGTCCCTCACCTACCAAGGCTACGGCTACCAGGAGGTCCAGCAGCACAGGCAGCAGCCCTTCCCAGTCCAGGCACAGAGTCATCGGACGACACCGTTGCCACCGGTTCCACTGATGCCACTGATGCCACCCACAACAATGATGCCACCGACGACAGCGATGCCACCCATGCCAGTCCTCACCCAGCTGCAGACCAGACAGCCCCACTACACTACTCCTTCCTCCACCCCACAGCCAAGCCCGGCCTCAGTACATCTGTCATCAGTACTGGGGCTGACACCCCATGGAATGGAGGAAGGACCTCTAAGCATCACGGGTCTGAGCCAGCTGTCTGAGAGCTTCCACAACACACCATCCCCTGTTGTCCTCTCGGGGCCAGGCACCCCAATGACGATACAGACCAGCACTCCAGCACCACCCACCTCCACAGCACCTGGACCCTTCACCCCTGAGACTGGGCACACCTCCGAGTGACCAATAAGAGTGCCAGAGATTGGGTAGCTGGCTACCTGTAGAGTTTATTTGGACACTTGACTTGGGTCATTTTTCTTTTACAGCTTGTTGTTCAATAAAGTTTATCTTTGATTCACACACTTGCTTCATTTCTTTTTTTTAATAAAGTCTTGGTGGAAACGTTTAGAATTGGTTTAAGCCTTTGCATGCTTGTGGGATGGGTTAAGATAGCAGTGGAATGGGCAGGGATACCTGTGGGATGGGTAATAGCTGTGGGATGGGTAAGGATAGCAGTGGGATAGATAAGCCTCCAGTGCAAGCATAGTGGGACTGTATGGTCCACCCTCCCAGGTGCCACACCTATGGCCCTTTATTATTAATAATAATGTTATAATCATCCACACATGTCAACATAAACACAACTCTTTATTAAACGCCCTGTTCATTGTAGGCACACCAACATACATGGCCTAATCTCACCCGTGTGATGAGACAGGCTGAAGGAAGCACCCATTAATCATCTATCATCCTGTCTTGCCACTCCACTGCTCCAGCTGGGGAGTTGCACCAGTGTCTCAGGAGGTTGCACTGCTTCTTCCCTTCACGTGAGGCTCTGTTGGGGCCTTGCACATCCTGAGTGTCTATCAGGTTTTGCTCTTGCCTCCATTCCCCAGGCTCCATGTCCCCATTGCCTTACTGGAGGTCCACAAGCCTGTTCTGCAAGACTGGGTAGCGGGTGCGCATGAAATTGTGCAGGATGCAGCAAGCTTCCACGATCCTCCTCACGGTCTCTGGGCGATGCTGCATGGTGGTGAGAAGTACCTGGAACCTGTTGGCCAGGATGCCAAAGGCGTTCTCCACCACCCGCCTTGCCCTGGACAGCCTGTAGTTGAACATCCTCTCTTCACTGATGAGGCATCTTGGAAGTGTAGGGCTTCATGAGGTAGGTTCTGAGGGATAAGGCGTCATCCACCACATTGAAGTAGGGCACATCTTGCGTGTCGTTGGGCAGGGGGTCTGGATCTGGAAAGCCCATGATGAGGTTGCGTTCCAGCCCCTCCTTGAGGTCACTGACGCTGTATACCTGGGCATCTGAAGATGAGCCGCTGCCTGAAGCATCGATGTACATGAACTTGTAGTCAGCATCGACCATGGTAAAGAGGACGATGCTGAAGAAGCCCTTGTAGTTGAAATAAGTGGACCCCGACTTGGGTGGTGCTTTGCAGGCCACATGCTTGCCATCTATGGCTCCAACGGTGAGTGGGAAGTTCCACCTCTGATACCACTGCTCTGTAACTTTCTTCCATCCTTCTTCAGTGGAGGGGCACTGGAGGAGCTCCTGCAGGTATTCTTCGATGATGGCCTGCACCACTTCTCTGACCACAATGCTGATGGTGTTGGATGGCACCCTCCAGCCGTACTGCATGCTCCTGTAGGTGGTCCCTGAGGCCAGGTGGTGCAGAGTGAGTGCCACCTTGAGTCCAGGTTCCAGGCTGGGCTGGAAGTTGGTGTTTGCCTTGGTCAACCTGGGTGTCAGCCGCTGCACAACTTCGTCAAACATGGCTGGAGGCATCCTCATGAAGTTCTGGAATGCCCGAGTGTCTTCGTTCCTGAGCTCCACCATCAGCTTGTTGTACAGTCTGTCCTCTGCTCTTCTGGCGATCCATCTTCGGACCCAGACGCTTCTTGGCCGCCTCTTTTTCTTCCCGTAGTAGAGTTCACAGAGCCTGTAGATGGCTTCGCACTGTTGTAGAAGATTGGTGGCTGCCAAAAGGACTGTGTTACGATCCACGGTGGACATGACTGGATGCTGTGGAAGAGCAAGAGCCAGATGAAGGCTGCAGAGGTCTGCACAGCTAGGCTGGTGGTCTGAAAGTGAGATGCAGGTGAGTTGCTCCCCCTTTTTATAGGCAGTATAGGTGTCCCTTTGCATCCTCTAGGCATCCTCTAGGCATCCTCTAGACATCCTTAATATCTGAGATAGGTCCCCTCTGCGAACATTTTTTCCATTTTAAACGCTTTGTTTCCGTGCTGCATCCGTTCTGCATCCGTTCTGCATCCATTCTGCATCTGTTCCGCTTCCTCCCTGCATCTGAGCAGATGCGAGTTGCACGGATGCGGAACGGATGCCTAGCGGATATAGCAGATGCGTAACGGATGCAGATCGGATGCGTAGCGGATGCGTAGCGGATGCAGAACTGACGAATTGGATACATTTTTCACGCAAAAGTTTTGAGCAGCTCAAAACTTTCTGAGCGGATGAAATGTCAATAAACGAATGCTGGACGGATAGAGAGGAAGCAAAAGGGAGGCAGTGAGTACATCGCGTTAACCAACGGATGGCAAGCTTTTTTGTCCATTTTACATCCTCTTTGCATCCGTTGGTGCAGTGTGACAGGGGCTTTAGGCAGAGAGTGTTATCGTTCCCATGAAATTGGAGCACTTAATTCCCAGAACTGGCTAACTGATTTTGGAATAGATGAAAAAAGTCCAACAAGCCAGTGTGATGACCGGAGTGTGACACAAAAATAACAAAGTCACAAAAGTAGAATAAATTTCTTTTAATGCCTCCAAATTGCCCCCAATGTCCAATTATCCTCGGCTGGAGATCAAATCCTTCAAAAAACAGTCTATGAAGAGCAGAAATGCAGTCTGAACCAAAAGTAAAGATAATTAGAAATTTTAAAGATCAACACAAACCACAATGAAGTAATTAACACGTCAGGCCAGGATGATAAATTGCAGACTTTCAAGGGATAACGCAGAACCCATAGTTGGGAGGATGCCAAAACTCAGATAAGTCTCGACCAAAATAATGCACACTTTGCTTTCAGCAAGGAGCCAAGTGCAAACGCCCCACTTTTATCCTGTTCTCCCAGCTGCAACTCATGAAAGGGATCAGAGCCTTCTTCTCTCTCATAAGCCATGTTGCTCCCTTCTCCATTCCTTCCTGCATCCTCTAGGATGAACAGGGGATAGACCTCTGAATGCCCAGCCGGACTATGCCCTTCCCCCGTTTCTTCCACAGCCACACTCCCACTCCCTGTCAGCTGCTCAATCTCCCCCTCAGAACCAGACTCCAACAAGGGCGTGACAGCTAACTTCTCCATAAACAACAATAAATTTAAACAAATCATTAACCATTTAATTCGTAATATGTCATAAAACCTGCTGTTTGGAGCAATTGCCTAAACCTAGACTTACTTTGGCAGAGGCCGGCCTCAATTGCCTTGCAGGGGGATAGGGAGTAGGATTAAGGTCACCTTTATAAAAGCCCTCTTCCTTTTCCAGTGCAGTTTCTGAAGGGAAGTCCCTGACCTTTCTGCAATTTTTAACATTTCTGCCAGATAAAAGCAACTTGCTTAAGTGTCTCCTCCGTCCCTCCAACTCTCGTCCTCTCTGCATTTGCAAAAAACGCTCAGGCACACATCACTCAGTGGGTGGCTGTCCTTATGATTCATTGGCTTGGGCTTCCGACTGAGTTTACAGGATGTCAACTAGCTTCATACAGTTCTGTATCCATTACATGACAGGACGGGCAAAAGACTTCTCCAGAAGCCAAGCACCTCACTGATAATTGCTCTGCATCTCTTTGCTCATTTAACAGTCTCTCCCTCCCTCTCTCTCTCTCTCTCTTTCTCTCCTTCTTTCTCTTTCTCTCTCTTTCTCTTTCTCTCTTTTTCTCTCTTTCTCTTTCTCTTTCTCTATCTTTTTCTCTCTCTCTCTCTTTCTCTCTCTATCTTTCTCTCTTTCTCCCTCTTTCTCTTTCTCTCTCTTTCTCTCTATGTCTGTCTTTCTCTCTTTTTTTTCTCTTTCTTTCTCTCTCTTTCTCTCTTTCTCTTTCTCTCTCTCTCTCTGTCTCTGTCTCTGTCTCTGTCTCTGTCTCTCTCTCTCTCTCTCTCTCTCTCTCTCACACACACACACACACCACATATACAGACACAAAAAGCAATCAAACAAAGCAACAGCCCCACCATGGGCAACTCCATGCAGGGATGGCATGATGTGGAAAAATGATCAAACCTGTCTAAGTTAAATAAGGGAATGTGTGTTTAGAGCAAAGCTCCTTTGGACAAGTGGTTCAATAACTAGTTTACCAGGACCAAAGCCCATGGCTAATGAGAGAATAAAGAATTATTCTTGTCAAGTGGGATAAAGCTGGTGCCCCAGTTTGGTTCTAAATAATTACATTCATTACGTTTTGAACAGCCCTGCCAGTGGTCTTCTGCACAAGTAAATTCATTAACAAAGCTAATAGGCAGCCTTCTACAGGGGCAAATTTAAACGATTCCAGGAGAACTGAGAGCAAAAACAGGGAAACTGCAGCAACAGAACTGGGACAGCTACAACCAGTTTGCAGTATAATTGAATTTATTGTCTCATCAGTTTTAAGGGGCTTCCTTCTCCTGGGCCTGAAACAAGAGGAAAAGAAGCCAAAGGACATTCAGACAATTAGATTTCTGGTTATTTCTCGGTGCTTTTCTCAAGCTACCTATCCCAAATGGTGAGAGGGTGGTGAAGGCTGTCAAAGCCACAAATGTCGCAAGGAATCAAACATGCAGGGAAAAAAGACAATTTGCCAAATGTGTTAAATTAGTCTCCGTCTGTGACACAAAGTTAGCCATAAAGGGATATCTTCGAACCTGAGAGCTAATCATGGAGGGGGAGAGAATGGTCGAAATAAATCCAGGGCAGAACCCAAAAATTCTGCTTGTGAGGCTCTTAAAAGCTCACCTCTCATTTGTTGCTTTAAGAACAAAGCCCGTCCCATCTCCACTCTGCTATACTGGTTTGGGTATTGGGCAATTGATGATCTTCATGTTTTCCATAAAAAATTCTGGTTCTTTGAAGGTTGATGTAAAACAGCTTCTTAAAGGAAAATGTTTCAGTCCTCTATACTGGGATTATGTCAAATTTGTCAATCTTTTTTCTTTAAGAGCACTATAAAAATATTCTGGGTCCAATAAACTAGGAGATTCTACATTATTATTGCCACTACCATCATTTACACTGGGAATGCAAACTCGATAGTAGTTCGATGGAGTTCTATAGGCTGTTTAGTCTATAGAGCCTTGGTGGGGCATTGGTTAGAATACAGTATTGCAGGCTAACTCGGCCCACAGCCTGGAGTTTGATCCTGATCAATTCAAGGTTAACTCAGCCATCCATCCTTCCTAGATCAGTGAAATGAGGACCCAGATTGTCGGAGGCAATAAGCTGACATTGTAAACCATTTAGAGCAGTGTTCTTCAACCTAGGCCATTTTTGAGGTATGGACATCAATTCCCAGAATTCCCTAACCAGCATGGGGAATTGCTAGCCTGGCTATGGAATTCTGGGAGTTGAAGTCCATACCTCATAAAATGGCTGAGGTTGAGAAATGCTGGTTTAGAGAGTGGTGAAAAACACAATGAGGTGGTATAGAAATCTAAGTGCTATAATGAATTCTAAAAGAAAGGGGGGGGGGGGGGGGTTGTTTCCCCCATACAGTATAGAACTGAAGTCTGTATGAGAATATTTACATGTACCTTCTTAATGCTGAGATAAATGGGACTGAATTAATTCCAGTGCTGATCCTGCAGCCTATAATTCCATTTCTAACATACAGAGAACAAGAGGGAGGGAGGGTGAATAAGTAGTGGAAGGACAGCAGAAAGGTCAGTCCAGCTATGAATATCGTAGGGAATTATATCAGAGGCCTTTCACATGTAAGAAGCTCACCACTGGGGAAGAAGTTGAAAGAAGGCCCACGAGCTATACCCTTTGGCTTTATTTCATCCTGATCTTTCCCAGAAAAGATTTAGTCAGTGAAATAACCCGCAATAGCATCCTAGTCAAAGGATGTTCTATTGAACACAAGAGCACCAGATAGAGAGCTGAGATCTTGACTTTTTTTCAACATCCTAAACTCCTGAAAGGTTTTTTGCAATGAGCTATTGAATAGCACTACGTGACATTTTTATAACAGGTGAAGGTTTTTGAGGCAATAGACATGTTCTAAAGAAGTTAGTTGAAGGATACGGACTTTTGAATAATTACTATTTTATTACTTTGCAAGCACTGCCTGGTTTTTTCCCTAGTAAAACATCTTCCATTAGCTACATAATAATAATTATTATTATTATTTAAATAAAGATGAAATTAAAATTCAAAGCCAACATCTCAAGTAGACTTCTTCTGCCTGGATTCTCCTTTTTGTCTTCCCAGCCCAAAGGAAAAATGTTTCATTTTGACTGAGGAAAAGTAGCAGAGCTTGACTTCCCTACTGGAAATGAAACTACTGGAAATGAAACATCATTGATTCTTAAACGAAAGAGAAGTCAAAATACAATTCTTGGGATCCAGAAAACAAGTAAATCACAGGGTTTGTCATTCTGGAGTAGCCTTTCCCCAATTTGTGCATCATCCAGCTGTGTGGATTTCAATTCTCAGCAAAGCTAAGGTCTCTTCGATCTATTTAAGACAGAGGTGTCTAAGCTGCCTGGCCACTTGTTGACTTCAACTCCCAGAATTCCCCAGCAAACATAGCTTTCTGAGGAATTTTGGGAGTTGCAGTCCATATATATCTTTAAATTGCCAATGTTAAATACCCATGCTGTATGGTCTCTCTCCCAGTTTAGACTACATTGGGGAAAGTGGTTTCTGTGGAGCTGGGAAACTTTCCTGAACAAGGTTAAATATGCAGCCAGGAACTGCACATTGTTTGAAAAAACTACATCCTAGTGATATGTTTTTTTCACCAAACATCTTTTAAAATGTAATTCCCAAACAGAGATACCATCAGTGTACTTGTTTATAAAATATCTCCCTATGGAAATTGTGTATCTAGCCACTCTTTTTTCTCCTTGCCCTTGGCCTTTCAACTCAGGATTGAATGTTAAGTTCACTGGCTTGGGACCTTGAAGTAAACCCAGCATCATTTTTTTCTGGTGACGGAATCAGAAAATGTATGGTTTTCCATCTCCACTGCCTAGCCTTTGCACATTCCCAGATCTACTTTTGTGGGTTAGATGACCCTCCAAACAGTTCTATAGGTGATGAAAATAGGAGCAGAGTAGATAAATCCTTGTCATTTTCCTGAAATATTGTATTTCATTCTAACATTAATGAGATGCCACTGCTACCCAAATAAAAACAAAAGAACCAACACCCAGTGTAAGTAAAAGCACACCTTCGAGGCAAATAGCATTAATTTTTGAGCCCCTGTTTTGGATTATAACACATTCTGTAAATAAAACAATATAAAAACAAAATGTGATTACTAAAAGTAATCAATGAGATTATTTACAGAAACACTGCAGTTATTATGCAGTCTAACTTACGTGAATAAACAGGGATTTGTTCCTTCATATGCTGTAGCTTTGTTTTTTTTTTTGTAATAGTGCAAAGTTAAAGGATAAGGATTCAACTAAGAGTCTCAAGCCACCCATTAGAATTGAAACGAGTTGTATCACTCCAAGCTCTCTTCACTGACAACCTGCCAAAACATTTATACAAGGGCTATCCACAAAATAGATTACGTTTTGCAATAGAAAAAAAACAAAGTGTAGGAAAAAAAATTATTATATGCACTTGAAAGTGACACTTAAATACTACTTTTCAACATATTCACCGAACAAATTGAGGCACTTATCATAGTGGTGAACAAGCTATGTAATTCCATTGTCATAAAATTCAGCCAGTCAGTCACACTCGCCCGCAGTTCCACGTCGTTGTCAAAGTGCTGTGTTCCAAGCCAGGTCTTCATCTTTGGAAACAAGTGGTAGTCACTTGGTGCAAGATCGGGGCTGAAGGGCGGATGAGGAAAAATCTTCCACTTGAAAGCATTCAGGACTTCTCGAGTGTGATTTGCTGTGTGTGGTCAGGCATTGTCATGCAAAAACAAAATTTTTGAGCTTAACTTTCCTCTATGCTTGTTCTGAATTGCTTTTCTTAGTTTTTGCAACGTTTCACAAGACCTCACAGAGTTTATTGTTGCACCATGTTCCAGAAAATTGATAAGAAGCACACCTTGCCTATCCCAAAAAACAGTTGCCATAATCTTCCTTGCAGAGAATGTTTGCAAACATTTTCTTGGTTTTTTGGGGGAATTTGTGTGCCCCCACTCCATAGACTGCAATTTGGTCTCGCTGTTTGATCCAAGTCTTGTCTCCAGTTATAAATCGATCAAGAAATGAACGTCCATCTTTGTCGTAAGAGTACAAAAATGTCAGTGATGCAGCCATACGCTGACTCTTGTGGTTTTCTGTCAGGATTTTTGGCACCCATCTTGCACAAAATTTGTGGTAGCCTAGCCTTTGTGCAACAATTTCATGCAACAAACTGCGTGAAATTTGTGGAAAAATAAGCAAAAGTTCCATTACTGTGAAACGGCAGTTTTCACGAATCTTGTCATTGATTTTCATGACCAGTTCATTAGTTGCAATGCTCAGACGTCTACTCCGCTGTTCATCATGAACGTTAGTTCGTCCATTTTTAAACTTAATGCACCATTGGCACACTCCACCTTCAGTGATGATGTTGTCCCCGTACACTTCACACAGTTGCCGAAAAATTTCAATCAGTTTATGGTTTTTTGCCAACAAAAACCTTATGATTGATCGCACCTCACAACTCGCAGGATTTTCAATTGCATCACACATTTCAAACATTTGCTGTGAAATAACAGGCAATGATATGAACCTCCCACTAGCACGACTAGATGCAGACTAAGTGGCGGACGCACAGACCAAAGATGGTCATGCTAGCTCTGCCCCTTCTTGCTATAGACAAAAACATAATCTATTTTGTGGATAGCCCTCGTAGTTTTATTGTTCATTAATAGGTCCACATCAATATTTTGGAAACAAACACTTTTACCCCTAAAGGTTTAAATTATCTGATGCATTGGGAGTTACCTGATTTAATGTATATATTAATAATGGTGAAGGAGAATGGCGGATGTCATTGTCTACTTCTTTGTAGATACATGTATCAATTTGTAATGTATCTACTTTGTTGAAGATGGTCTTTGTGTGAACAAAAACATCTTGGCGACCTACAGTAAGTAGACAAGAGATTCTGATGTCCAACAATTTTACAGTAAAAATACATTTCAACTCTTTCATTTTGCAGAGGCTTTTGGCATCATCACTGCTTCAGATTCAGTTGGGTTTGCCAGATGGGCTCATCTGAATGTCTTAGTAGGCACTATTTCTGTATGCAGGGCTGAAATTCTGCAGAGTTCAGGTCTCCTTTGGCATGAACTCTTGTTTCATATCACTTTGTGAGTTTTGGGCTAATTCTAGCTTCTCTTATCCCTTCCTAAAAGTGAGACTAGCATTCTTTGGGCCATTTAAATTCAGCAAAAGGTTAGTTCTTTATGATTTTACAGCTTCCCCAAGAGCAACTATTCAGACAATGATGATGGCTTTGCAAATTCCTCACAAAAGCACATAACAATAAGTAAGATGTGACTATGAGGATACAACACTGATTGAAGATGTTTTTTTATCTCCCCTATCGGTCAACTAGAGGAAGCACTGAACATTCACAAGGTTAGTAGATGAATGTAGTTCAGATACAAAATGCTTTTTGAGGAATTGAGGACAGTGGTGGATTCAATTTTTTTTACAACCGGTTCTGTGGGCATGGCTTGGCAGGCATGGTGTGGCTTGGTGGGTGTGGCAGGGGAAGGATATTGTAAAATCTCCATTCCTTCCCCACTCCTGGGGGGAGGTTACTGCAAAATCTCTATTCCTTCCCCACCCTACTAACCTGCTTTCCAGCTCCCTTCTCCTGTGCAGGGCAACAAAAGAAGACCCAGGCGATCATCTGGGACTCCGGAGGCAACGAATAGATGGGGGTGGGGCCAATCAGAGGTGGTATTTGCTGGTTCTCCGAACTACTCAAGATTTCCTCTACTGATTCTCCAGAACCTGTCAGAACCTGCTGAATGCCACCTCTGATTGAGGAGTGTGGGCAGTAGCAGTGTGGAAACAGTGTTGCACTACCACAATGAAGAAGCCTTGAGATAACTCCAAGTACAGTATTGTATGGAACAAGTGTGAGTATAGTTTAATTTCATTCTGAATGTATAGTTTTTCATGAAGTCCAACTGGAAATTTTCAATATTTGATCAATTTTACTACTGTGATCTGGATTAAAGGGAAAAATACAGATTTATTTCACATTTTGTCAGTTTGCTTTATGTTTTAAGTGGATTTGCTGTCATACAATGTCTCCATGAATCCAAGAATTTGTTTACTATGGGAAAAAAATGAGCTGATATATCCATGATGACGAACCCATGTCAGGTATGCCAGAAGTGGCACGCAGAGCCATCTCTCCGGGCATGCCAGCCATCACCCATTGCTCTTCCAGGTTCTGGCATATGCATGGACACCAGCCAGCTGGTCTTTGCACATGCAGGACCACCATAAACTGTAAGAGCAGCTCCCCGGCATGCATATGTGTGCCAGCCAGCTGGTCTTTACAAATACATGTGTGTTAGAAACCAGAAGACCAGGCAGCCAGCATGTATTCACATGCCAGAAAGCTAAGCTTTCAGTTTCCAGTGCTCCTGTGTGCACATATCAGGGATCTTCCAGTTTCCAGTGTGCATGCACATGGGTGAACGCTCTTGTTTTGCCACTCAGTGCCAAAATGGTTCACCGCCACTATACTATATAATTCATGCCAGCATAGTCAGTTTGTGCCAAGGGTCTAAAAACATGCTGAGACTTCTTCCCATACTCACTTTGCTAAATGGACCATACAATATGTCTCAATAGAGCACTTCTGTCGAAAAACCAGGCCCACTACATGAAAGTCCGATGAAACTGATTTATTGCTAAATGGCTTATTCATAGGAATCTTTCTCAACTATTGGTTCGCACCTTCTTGGGGTTAGATAAGGACCAATGGACTTCAAGAGAGTCTGGACATAGTCCACTTATGGCTACATAAGAATTCTACACTGATCCCTCTTTTAACTCCACCCCCAGTTTCTCCTACAATTCAGTAGGTTCACATTGTTTCATTCAAGCACTGGGGAGAAAGGCTCTTCTCCGGGGTTGATTAAAAAAAAACACCCCACACCACTAAGTAACTCATCCGGACTTGAAGGCCATGTGTGTATACAAAAGGGTTTCCGTTCAGGTATCTTCAGCACACACAGGAGGGGATTCCTGGAGAAGTTAACAATTATCTCTCTTCTCCCAAAGAAGATTCCTCCCTGAAGAAAATGCTTTGGTCTTTTTGTGCCACTTCTCTCCTCTCAACTGTAAGCCAGTAGTCTTAAAGGAAACATCCTTTGGAATGCTAAGAAATTCTCAACCACTTGTCGATATATGCAATATCCTTTTTCTTATTGTTTCTACCTGCCTTACCAAAGTTCATGGAGAAGATATGGTCTGGGTCCCTTCTATTAAACAAATCATCTTGTTTGACTTGTGTCTTCTCAGTGGTGACACCAGCCCTATACAACAGCATCCCTTAAGGATTTGAGTGGCCCCAAACTTGTCAGCCTTTTATAAGACCTGGCTGTTCCCTCTGAAGGACGCTGAGCTTTGTCACTATTGATGGTTAATAGATAACAGTTTATATTTGGGTGTTTGGGGTTTATGTTTGGGAGATTTTAGTCCTATAAACTGCCAAGTGTCACTTGCGTGAGTTGTGTGCATGTATGCATGAAAGTATGTATGTCAGCAGCTGGAAACAAAGCAGTGTAGAAGGAATTTTAACCTGTAGCTCCCTCTCTGAAATCTCTTCACTGGTCACTTAAGGAAGAAAGATAAGAAGACTCTGAAAAATGGACATAGAGCAACATGGATATTTCAGGTTGGTCTTGGTAGGCAAAGAATTACTATTGCTTCACAAAGCCATTTCAAGATGGTGCTTTACTTGAAGTTTCATCCAAGTTCTTTAGAAGCTTTTCACAGCTCTACTTTAAAAAAAACTTTAGTTCATTAATTAGATTCAGTTCAATGGAGTGTAATTCTTTCACTGGTTGACAGTACAGCATGTGCCCTATTGACTCTGCTAAAAATAATTGTCAAATATAATTGAAGTTAAGTTTTTCCCCCCTGAGTTCAACCTATTGAAGTTTTCACTAAAGAGACAAATTCTCTATGGACATTGAACAAGCTTCCAATGTGGAACATTTCTCCTGTGCATTGGAAATCTCTCCCCCCACCCCCCATTCTCCTCTTTTCACCTCCTGGCTGAAAAATTGATTATTTATTACCAGCTTTCTTGTTTTCAATGTGTTAAGCTGTTTCTTATAGTTTTTTTAATGTATTGATTTGCTTTATTTTAAAGTCAGGATCTCAAGGTGTTGAACATAGTGGTCCCACAAGAACAATCTTGTCAGGTAACTGTCAAATATTTTTATTAACATTTTACAAAGCATACACATTAAAGAACACAACACAAAGTAATAATTAAGAGAAATGATAAAAAAATAAGCAGAGGATAGGAAAGTGTGAAAAAATATAAAGGAAAGAAAGGAAAGCATCAATAAACATGAGTGTCTTTGGGCCAATCCCTCTCCCTCATCCTACCCCGTTTCAGAAGCTGCTGTTGTGGGGAAAATAGGTGGTAGGTACATTATACACAACCTTGTATTATGCAAAAATAAAGATAGCCTGCACTTCTAATTTATTCTATTAAATAATAATAAAGATTAACATTAGTGTAACTTTAGAAACTAAGAAACTGCTCCTGCCTTACGCATGAAAGCTTTTAGCTCTGGATGACTTTTGGCCAATCATTCTCTCTCAGTCTAGTTCACCTTACAAGGTTATTGTTGTGGGGAAAATAGAAAGGCTATTATGTATATTGACTGCCCTGAACTGTTTATAACAACAATAAAAACAGATATAAATAAAATAAATAGGACATTCACTAAAAAAAAATATCAAAACCCTGCTTTTTCTAACAGGTTAAAAATAAAAGAGGCTGAACTTCAGTTTGTAGTTATAGTGCCATACTGAACTTCAGTTGTGTGGTTATAGTGTCATATTGACTTTTTAATGCTTTGCTGCAGATATATGACCTATAGATATATACATTATTGGAATATCTTTTACATCAGGCAAAATTTACCTTTACCAGATAGGGTCCTTTCAGTTCAAAAAGTAAAACTAGACTGGCAGAATTGTATAGGATATAACTCTAATACATTTCCATTTCACATTCAAAACCTTTATAGTTAGTAGAAATAGAGATAATAAATGCATAACATGAAGGCCCAAGGAATGCCAAAGCATTTTTAATTTCAAATTACCCAAGCAATGAATAAGAAAAAAGAGAGAAGAAATTCCAGGCATTTAGAAACCAGCGATCAGGAGAATAGCTAATTGGTTGTTAACTAAAATATTTGTAGAATTTCCAAATCTACAAACTGTATACAGGTAGACTTTGACTTACAATCACAATTGAGCCCAAATTTTCTGCTTGTAAAGTGAGATATTTGTTAAGTGAACTTTTCTTCATTTTGTGACCTTTCTTGCCACAGTATGTTAAGTGAATCACTGTAGTTATTGAGTTAGTAACACAATTGTTAAGTGAATCTGGCTTGCTCATTGTCTTTGCTTGTCAGAAGGTCATACAAGGGGATCACATGAACCCAAGACACTGTAACCATCTTAAATATGAGTCAGTTACCAAGCATCTGAATTTTAGTCACTTGATCATGGGGATTCTGTGTGGTCATAAGTCACTTTTTCAATGCTGTTGTAAGTTCAAATCATCACTAAATGAATTGTTGTAAGTCAAGGACTATCTGTATTCCTGAATGATGGGTTCAGTGGTGGGATTCAAATAATTTAACAACCGGTTCACCCAGGGACAGGTTGGCCATCATGGGAGGCGTGGCCCATCCCTGTCCTCCAGTTCCACCGCACATGCGAGCCATCCACGATGGCCAACCTGACCCTGGGCAAACTGGTTGTTATATTGTTCCCCCCTTTTGCTCTCAAAGTGGATCCTGGGTGCTGGAGGAGGAGCAGGGAGAAGAAAGAGGAAAAGCTGCTTCCTCCTTCCCTCACTCTGGCAACTCCATTGCCATTTCTCCAGTGCAGAGCAGCACAGTACCGAGGATCCACTTTGATAGCGGGGTTGGGGTGGTTGGTAATTTAACAACCGGTTCACGTGAACCAGTGTGATCTGGCTGAATACCACCACTGGGTGGGTTGCGTGGTCATCTGAAGGGAAAGAACCATATGCTTTATTTATAAATTTCTCAGAAGCATCTGGCTAAACCATTGTTGTTAATAAATTTTTAAACTAAATGAACTTCTTGGTTGATCTGGCAGAATTATTCTTACATGCTTATATAAGTAATTTCTAATATGCATCAGTGGGGATTTTCATTTGAAACCAGCAAGGCCAATTTCACCTCCAATTTGGCATAGAATGAAATTACATTCTTGCTCCCTAGAACATACATCTCTGGGCAGCCCTGGTCTAACTTCCAAAACCTCTGAATACAGATGAAAATAGAACTAATTGCATTTGTACAAAAGCACTTCTAAAGGTATATTTCCCGCTATGCTTTTCTGTCACAGGAAGGAAAATATTGGAGGATTTTTTTAAAGCTTATGTCTGGTGCCTTCTGACTACCTGCAAAGTGCAACTGAGAAATAAATCACTTCCCTGGCAGACAAATACTTGTACTAATTGGGTGATCATTGGACAAAGAATGTGGGGCATTTATTATAGAATGTGATGTTTTGTCAAAGCGAGGAACTGGTTGTCTTTCCATTTTGTTGTGGTTTCCTTACAAAAAGAAAGGGAAAAAATGTGAATACAGCATGGAGGCATGGTTGCCAAGAATATGATGATTTAAGTATCCCTTGTTGTGAAGGGAAGCGCAATTGTTGTTTACCACATTTATTGACAAGGAGACCCAGAATCAGTTTAGTTACCAGTGCACCAATTGTGTTTGTTAACACCTGCTTTAAGATCAAATAGGACTCCACAGTTGTACATTGCACACGGTTTTCATTATCAGAGTGAACAAGATGCTTTTCCTGCTCATAGACTGATCTGCCATACAAAGGAAGAACAAAGTTGTGTTTACAAGAACAAGGCATGGCTTTGACATATTGTATACGCTGCCATGTGGCATACACAAGCCATTCCCCTTGTTAGAGAAAAACAAGCAGTGGTATTTCTCAGCTTACCCAATTAAAATCCTATAATGATTTACACACTTTGTCCCTGGAAAAGGAAGAAACCCATCACATGCTAACCTCCTTTTTAATCTTCAAAGAATAATTATAGATCATCTTCCTTGTACAGGGGCCAGCTGAGGCTTCCGGGTTTTATTTAGTGTTTACTTTAAAAAAAACCATTGTTTTCTGGCAAAGCACACAACTCCTTCTTTAGAACCCAGTTTGCAATTAGATAATCCAGCCACCACAGCAACACGCCCACAACCACCGCAACAACACTATATTATGCTGGGCAACTATTTCACTAACAAGCATTCCTTTCCACCCAATTCCCCTTCCACAGGAACCAAGTGAATGGCCCCTACTGATACTCTTTTCTGTTCCCTGGTTTTGCATAGACCAACTAACAGCTTTCAGGCCTGATGCTATTTTTTCTTCTTTAACGAGCAAGCTTATTTATTTTTCAATGAACTCAGTGAATATTAGAGTAAGTGGATTTGTTTATCATTGGGAGCATGAAGAAAAACAGGCACGCCTCATAATCTTATCCGATGATGAATGATTTATCAGGCAGAACATGAATCTGTTTCTAACTGAGTCTATTTTCTTGTTTATGCTTGTAGAACAGATACAATTTAATGAAGAATATAAAGTACTTAAAAATCTGTCTACCATTAATAGTTTAATTAAACTGACATGTACTTCAAAAACCAGACAGAAACATTAATTTGGGTTATAAAAGGGCATGGCATTATTAAAGCACAATTAAAGGCAACATTCGCTTACAATTAAGGCTACAACAATTTAATTATTTCACATGTGATTGGCACCCTGGGCTTCCTTCAACACCTGAAGGTGAGGGAGTTTTTCATGCCAGCCATAAAACTGCAATGTATTTCTGCAAAGGACAAATTCATAGGCATGGAGCCCCTTAAATGAATCATATTCTCTGCCCTGCCATAGGAGAATAGCTGTCCTCTAAGCTCTCAAAAGATGTAAAGGCATTCATTCTGCACAGGGCAGACAAGAGAAAGTTACAGGAAAGCCATGGCAGTCAAGCAATGTTTATATATGCCCCAAGTTATTTCCTTGCTGCTGCTTGACTTAATTGGGGTTCATGCATCAGCAAATGATAAAGGAAAAATGTGGGGGGGTTTGCCGATATTGCATGGGATTTAAAATTAAACTGCAGTAATTTTAGTGTGATACACAAAAAGTCCACAAAATACAGGAATGGGACAAAAAAACCCACCCAACTTCTGATGCCTATGGGTCTGTGCACATAGGCTTACAAGAAAGAGCTATTGATTGTCATGACAGAATATTTAAAGAAGTTCTTCAGTAATAATATGCAAGCCATAATGCATATTATACATATTACAAGCCAAGTTCAAAGCCACTCCAAATGTGGGTTTATGCTAGAGCTGCTATATTGGGGCTGCAAAACTCCAGATGACTACTAAATGACCATTAGGATAGGATGACCAGTAGAAATACAGCAAAGAAATACAGAACCTGATTTTCAATGTCTAGATTTTTTCTGCCTAATTTAGTAGTCCTACCTACTATAATTATCTCATTGCCAGTCACCTTTCCTTGCCTGATCCTCCTTTTGAAATAGAGTTGATGTAGAATAGAAAAAAAAAAGAATGAATAAACTTATAGATTGTGCTAAACCCTTGTATGTTTAGCCATGATTTGATAACTATATCACAATTAATTGATACAACATGCCAAACATATACTGTAGTTCATAACATTACAATGTAGAGTTGACTTATGATGCTAAGCTAAGCAAAACACTGTATGATTTTACAGAACTCAACCATCAAGATGTATTCTAATATATATATTGCATGCATTATTGTTTCATTTTATTTTTCTTATAAGTATCTATCTCGTGTGTTCAAACCTATGTTTATTCTTATACCTGTATCTTGTAAGTGACTGACAAATCAAATAAATACTAAAATACTTCTGAGTGTTCTGGAGCGTTTATAGTTTAAGGCTAAAGTCATCAAAATTTTGAGTTTCATGGATATTTTGGGAACTCTGAGAACATATGAAGGGTATGTTCTTCTGCTGCCTGCCTCTTGTCCTTTCACATGATCCTTTTAACAAACTTTGTTCCTTTTATGGACAAATTGAATACTAGTTTTCTTCTTCTTCTTCTTCTTCTTCTTCTTCTTCTTCTTCTTCTTCTTCTTCTTCTTCTTCTTCTTCTTCTTCTTCTTCTTCTTCTTCTTCTTCTTTTCTTCTTTTTCTCCTCCTCCTCCTCCTCCTCCTCCTCCTCCTCCTCCTCCTCCTCCTCCATGTCCTCCACCTTCTCCTTGTCCTGCACCTTCTTTTCCCCTTTTCCCTTTGCCTTTCAGAGATTTCAGTTTGTTTTTCAATTGAATTGTGCAGTTTCTGTTTTATATTAAAGGTGTGACAAAAATCTGAACTGATTTATCTTGGTCTGATTATTTTCTCTCTCAAAAACTGGCATTTTGGCAGGTGTCTGTAGACTTTCATATCACTGTACATCTGTGATGACCCAGGATGGGATAAAGAACAAACAGTCACAGAAAACAGGTGAAGCCCCTTTTATTCCCTCACTTTGCTTCCAAGCTCCAAATATCCTTGACGGAAGACAAAGAACTCCCACACAAACAGTTACAAGAAGGAGAAAAAAAGCAACATAAACCTGGCAAGATAAAGGCTGGAGGACGTCCACGATAACAGAATACACACTGGGAAGGACGCCAAACTCAGAGAGGAACCATAAACTAGACATATTTCCATGCTTTGTTTTCAGCGTTCGCTCATACGCATGTCCATCCTCTTATTCAGTTGTCGTAGCTGCAGCCCATGAAGAGGATCGAGGCCCTCTCCATCCAAATAGACCACTTCCCTCCCTTATCCTTTCCTCCCTGAGTGCTCTAAGATGGAGAGGGGATGGGCCTGGGTCCTCCTCTGACTGCCCAGCCAGCCTCTGCCCTTTCCTAGCTTTCTCCACAACCTCTGGAGCCATATTTCCACTCCTTGTCAGCTGTTCCTCCTCTCCCACAGAGTTAGTCTCCACCAGGGGCATGACAATATCTGTATTATGGGCATTGCATTGGTTAACAGTGGGCTTTAGATATAATTCAAAATGCTTGGGTCAAAGTATTTATAGCTATATGACTTGATATATAGAGATTTACAAGCTCTTCTCCATGTGGGAGTAAGAAAAAAGATCCATCCAAGTAAATAAATTCCATCAAAATCTGTTAATAATCCTTCAAAGTTGGGAAGTAAAAGAGGGGGGAGACTACAAGCAAAGTTTCTCCATTATAGCCAAAATAGTGTTTAATGTATAATATATAATGAGAAATGGCCTTCCTCTTGGAATTAGGCTGGAATCTTAATGCTGCATAGATTGAATTGTCCTGGAGGGATGTTTTGAAAATGAGAACTGTCACCATTCTGCTCATTGCTTATCTGAACTATTTTTTATTTTACTGTTCCATTTCATCTTGATTGTATTGTCCTTGAGTATTTTTTTCTATATTGTTCACTGCTAGGTGTTGTTTGAAGCCCAGTAGTATGAAAATGCAATAAATAAATGAATAAAATAAAATCTATGTGGAGATGTTATCAACAACAGGAAATTTGACACTGGATATCATCTTTGTGCTGATGTTCTAAGCTTAGTCTCTCTCATCAAATGGCTCACTAGAAGCTGTGAAGATGCAGCTGTCTGGAAGAAAAAAATAATAATAGGCAGAAATCTGGCTTATAAACTAAAACTGGAGCCCAATAAGATGAATGTTAATTCATGAATGATAGTTCCAATATCCAGGAATTGGATATTTGAATGGACGAGACCAGCTTGAGAGTAGTCCTCAGATTGCCTCAGATACAATTTGTGTATTACTTGAAGCATCAAGTAATAGTATAGCGCAGAGTCCCTGTAGCCAGCTTCATCCCTCCTCCTGGTATTTTTTTTTTTTTTTTTTGAGGTAAATAGTTTGTTTATAGCATGCCCATCAGTAGTGGGATTCAAATTTTTTTACAACCGGTTCTGTGGACGTGGCTTGGTGGGCATGGCAGGGGAAAGATACTGTAAATCTCCAGTCAGAAGTGGTATTTGCTGGTTCTCTGAACTATTCAAAATTTCTGCTACCGGTTCTCCAGAACTGGTCATAACCTGCTGAATACCACCTCTGATGTCCATATAAATTAATAACTTCTCAGCTGGATCACTGCTGGAGATTAGATTCTAATGATTTGGGGCATCATTATACCCAATATATATAGTATGTAGCTGCTTAAGCTTTTAGGACAGCATGGTGGCCTAGAGGTAAAACTTTTGCTTCATGGTCAGAGACTGTGAGTTCAATCCTAGGTAGTGGCAGATGTTTCTCTCTCTCTCTCGGCATAATGAGAAATTGCCTGCTGCAAACTCCACATAGGTATCAGAAAGGGCATCCAGCCAGTAAAGTTCAGTGGTGAGTTCAGTGGTGGTATTCAAATTTTTTTACTACCAGTTCTGTGGGTATGGCTTGGTGGGCATGGCAGGGGAAAGTTATATTGCAAAATCTCCATTTCCACCCCACTCCAGGGGAAGAATACTGCAAAATCCCATTCCCTTCCCACCCTATTAACCTGCTTTCCAGCTCCGTTCTCCTGTGCAGGGCAAACAGAGAATTCTTGAATTAGATAGATCCCTGACTCTATTGGATCTTCCACAAAAACCACTCAATCGTCCGCAAACGCCTGTACTTTATATTCTTCTTTTTTGCTCTTCAGTCCAATGATCTCCTTTCTTTGTCTAATCTGATTTAAAAGCACTTCAAGGGGGAGTTTTGCATTTGTTCAGGCCATTTGTTTACAGCTGCAGAGAACCACATATGCTTGAGATGAAAGAAAGGCAAAACCTGATTCTACAGCCACTTGGAGCAAGAGCTTCTTTGCATTTTCTGCTGAGACATTGCTGTTTTGTAGCTACTAACGGGACAGTACCAAAATTGGCCTTCTGCACATCTGAGAGACCTTGGTGTGTTTCAGCTAGCTTAAGAGTTGCATTTTTTAATAATGGCTGCTTTTGTTGGGGATGGTGATTTGTTGATTGTTCTTTTTTCCCCACCCCTCTGGGATGACTTCCGTTAACTTATCTGATTGACTTGAAAAGATTTTACTTAATAAACGCATCAAATCATTTTATTTTCTATTTTGGAACACAATTTACATATAATCCAAAGCGAAGAGAAGGGTAGCAAATTCTTTGCCTTCAATCTCTATCTTGTTTATGTAGCACACATTTCACTCTCAAATTGCTAGACACATCTCTAATCAGATGTTTTCATCTACAAAGCTCTGAGAAATTGAAATGCAGGTGTTTCATGAAATATATTGCACTGAATCAAAGGATGTAAGTTGCATCTCTGAGCTTCACAATATTTTGCCTGACAAAAAATAGACACCACAGAAGGTTCTCCAAAGTAAGAAAAAAAGGTGGCATTAAAAAAAAACAAAAACCAGGGGCTATCACTGATGTATGTTAAAACAGCCATGTATGAAAATTCTGATTAGATCTTTCTGGTTTTAGAAGTGCAATGAATATCACAATAGAAGACTATCAGGTGCTAATTAAAGCTTTTTTCCCCCCCACTCAACAAAGCACCAATGAAATGAAGTTGTGGCTTTTTTGGCAGAGCAAATCTTTTGGTGAGAACCTCAGTTCCATTACCTAATCTTCTTTTGAAACACAGATATAGGCTATAGATGGCATGGCTATTATCTTAATTCGTTGGATTTGAAATACCTTGCTCATTCCTTTATGCAGTTAGCCAGGGTTCGGTTGGTTTTGTTTTTGTTTTTTGCTCAGTTCTATCCCTTTTTTCGAACAGTTTGTTTTTTCCATTCACATACTATTTGGTTTTCATTTTGAACATTTCCATTCATTTTTCATACTTTTTGCCTCCATTGCAAGAACTGCATACATTCTCTGAAACTCTCAATTCTATTTTCTTGTAATGTAGAGAGATGGATATTTGTAAATTTTATTTTTTTAAAAAAAGCAATTAAAGAGCAGCTTTGTTGCTCTGTTTGGGAACACCTTTAGCTTTTCACTTTATCAGGAAAGAAGTAGGTAAACCTATAAATCCCCGCCCACAAACAATAGACAGAGACTAGCATTTCAGATTCCTGCATATCCATCAAATTCATTTCCAACTATTTGACGCCTATGTGTTTCTGTACAGATGCATTGTTTGCACTAGAGGTGTGGCACGAACAAAACTTGCAAGCAATACACCTTGCTGTGCTCTGGAAGAAACAGCTGAAACTTTTTATTATTATATTATGTTTGTTTTATTTTTCTTATATGTATCCATTTCATGTATTCATAACTATGTTTATAATTATACCTATTATCTTATAATCTCTTGACAAAATAAAAGAAATAAATAAAAAATAAATATTAGCCATACATATTTTAGAATGTAAAATGGTGGGTTTTTAGTTCTATAGAAAAATTATTTTGTCATACACCTTTCTCAAACATGCTCTGTTTTATGTGATTTTTTTTTCTAGTTCTTTTCAGAATTAAAACTACTAAATTCAATCCAGCTTTTTAAAAAATGTCTATTTTGTAAATTGGGCCATCAGAAAATTCAGACAGTCTTTCTTTTCTTGACATTTTCATCAAAGCTCCAAAATCATTGTACAATAATTTTATTAAGGATTCCAAGCCAATAGAGCAAGATAGAAATTAGGGAGAACAAGGAAAAGAATGTGAATTACGTTAAGAGTGGGATGAATTTTGCCTGATAGTAGATCAACTGGACAAAATTTCCATTTTAGCACCAGCTCCTAAGCCCTAAGCAGTGGTTAAAGGAATCTGAAAGAAGAAATACCTAGTTAGTTCTGTTACAGAGGCACTCAGAAATATGAAAGCAAAGAAGGGAATTGTTTTCTACCACATAAGAATATTAAAATTGATTATAGTTCTGTTCTCTGATTTGACCATGATTTTACAGAATCACAAGAACTTTATACTTTATTTTTATTTGTATATAAAATTTATAAACTGCTCAACTCATTGTCATACATTTCTACACTGGTTTAAAATCAAAACAGAAAATATCAGGAGTAGATATCCACCTAAAATATTATGTTCTGCTTAGATCTGATTTCAGCCCAAACTTTAGGAGAAGAGGAAGAAAAGATCCAAGATCATCTTCTTAGACCTACTGCCAGAAAGAGAGATCCTCTGTTTAGATCAGAATGGGGGACTTGCAACCCATCAAATGCTGTTGAATGTCAATTTGTGTTAATCCCAGGCAATTCAATTGTAATGGGATTTGTAATCTGACATCGTCGGATGAAATGCACCTATTTCCTTAGACATGCCTAAGACTCATAGGGGTGAAATCAGTGGAACCAAATTTGCATAATTGTGCATAGAACTCTTTCAATATGTTATTTTAGTTGGACATTATTTCTAAGCCCAACAGAATATTGTATGCATATTCAAAGACAGAACATTTGTTGCTTTTGTTTTACAGTCCAAGATTAAAAAAGAAAGTGAGAGAAAGAGATAGCTTGTACAAATTCTCCTGTAGTTCACTTTTCCAGACAAGCTCTCAGAAATTAACAACACAGCGACAGGACACAAGTCTCAAATCTGGTGGAAGACTTTTGCTTCATAAATTTATAGAATTAAGGCAGAAAATGGACTAGTTAAAATATGACATTATATTCATAGCTGCAAAATGATTGGATTCATGCCTCATCAAAATTACATTGTGGAAATTGAATGTAGTATGATTAGGCATTATTTTAGCCACTACATTACAATACAATTTAAAATAAAATGGCTCTTCATATCATACTGGTATCAGTGTTTTAAAGAACAAAGGGGATCTATTTAAATAAAGGAAAGGATTAGCATTTAGTTTCAATCAGTATGAGCAATGCAGTACCAGTTGGTGTCTCAAAGATTCAGGATTTTATTAATATTCCAGAGATGCATTTGTGTTGCCTCTGGGTACACTGAAAAGCCACTTAAACTGCACTTAAAGCAGCACTACAGGATCAAATTGATGTGCATCAACCATTTACAATAAAACTTGATTATTATAAAGGCATACATATTTGCATAATTACATGTTTGATTTTTTTTTCTCTTCCCCCTTTTACAATGAAGCATGCACTACAAAATGTTGCTTTCGTGTAGGAAGACCTCATCAGAAAGCACCATCTGCTGTGGCTCTTAATGCACTGCAATGTTTGAAAAATTTGGAAGGTAGCATTTGGAGAATCAAAAGGAAAACATGTGAATTTTTGTCTGAACAGGAGGCCGGGTGTTGCTGGCTGGGTGGTGGCAGGTTTGGGAGGAGGGGGCTGTTTGGGAGAGTACACTGTGTTGAAACAACATTCACTGAAGATGGAAGAAGCAACATCTTTTACGCTCGTGCAAAATATTTAGGTTTTGGCACTAGCGTTTTGCATCCGAATATTTAATTGGCATTCTTGACATGATGGTGTAAGTGAGAGCAGAAGAAAGAGAGATTTGCCATTAACCACAGATGAAATGTATGGGTTTTTTTTCTCTGCCTTCAGGAGAATGTGGCAGGAAGGGATGATTTGATCAAACTCAGCCAAATCCTCTATTTTGTCTAAAATGAAAACACAAGGGATAATGTTCACATGAATAAAATGAACAATAAAATGAAATCAGAATTCCTCATTAATATTCACTTTGATTGTCACACTCTAGAAGGCGAAGTACAATATGATATAGACTTTATGAAAAACACAGAGGAGTTGAATAGCAGACCAGGGCCATTTCATTCTGTCCCTCCCTTGGCATCCTTTCTTTCGTGATTCTATTCCACTATTTCATGATATTAGTGTAACTCTTGTCCCGCAACGAGTTCTGCAGTGAGTTGTCCCATGGTGAGTTATTGCAGATCTTCTCCTGACTACTCTTATGGCTTTCTGAAGGCTAGAAAAAAAAAACCTGGGTCTTGATGGACATTTGGAGATTAAATATCTATAATCTTGGAGCCAGAATTGTTTTTATTGTAATATAAGTATTTTTGTTGTTATTGATATTTAATCATGTTTTTACACTATCTGGAATCCCTTGATGAGTATTAAGTCCATTGCTGGCGAATATAAGGCCTTAGTCTTTCATTAAAATCTTATACACACATACAAAACACATATATTTTCCGGTGAAATTTACGATTAGCTACAATCTGACTTATGTTTAACCTCACCACAATTATATACTTTTGACTTTAATTATATTTAATCAAGGCCTTCAAAAAATGAATGCTGCACAACAACTTTGGGACCTTTTGTCAATATTTCTAGTTTAAAATCCTATAGTTAAAATTAGATTTTAAAAGTAGTATTCAAATTTAGGATCAATGTATTTCCCTTTCCCTCTTTGCTTTTAATCTTGGCTGTCAGTTAATTTCATGCTGCATTTATATGTCTAAGTAACCCTGACAAAAATGTGACATGGTTCCTTAAGATTTTCTTAAGAGATATCAGCCTTTTGCCATCCCAAATTGGCTTACTCAAAATTTATTGATCCCCCTGAGATTTCTAGAATATAATCATCAATTTTGCCATGGCTTCCAGTTGTCTGCATACGACCGCCCAATAGATTTGATGTTTCTGCAGCCTGACTCCTTCCATCAAATACAGCAATCAACCAAGTGGCTGGAGACAATGCAAAGGCATGTGGGAAAGATTTAAAAGATAATTAATATTACCTCGATAAGCACCTAAGAGTGTGGGACTCATTAGGAGAAAATTGTTGGAAGAGAGGGTTTGGAAGTTGGAATTAATATAAAGAAATGCCAAGAAAACTAGAAACAGCTATGATGTCCATTCCTCGATGTTTGTGGATCTGGGGAGATTTTATTATATATCATTTTAATTTATCCCATTGTTAAAAAATTTGGCCTGCAGAATTTGTCAGATCTTCTTTTGAATAGCTGAATAAAAAGATGAGAGAAAGAAAAAACAAGTATACATGTCTTCTTCAAGAATAGGATATTGTTGTGGTCCAGATAAAGAGTCAAGGCTTTCTATTTTTGGTGGGAAAACCTGAGAAAAGACGAATTTGTTCCACCATTTCCAATGAACATCACTTGTTGCTCTGTCCTTCTTTGTGATCATAAATGTGGCCAGAGGAGAGAGCTGGTAGCCCAGTGGAAATTTCCATCATGTTACAACAGACCATTGATTGCCATTATTTTTTGAATAAATACATCCGCTGTGGAAAAATGTCCGAAAGCTCTCTTAAACTGTTTTTTGGGTGGGGTGGGGGTTCATTCAAAAATTCAAATCATTCAGAACTGGATTGGAAACAGAACTCTGTTCTAGTTTCAAAGCTCCTGTGAATTTGTTGCTTCGTCTCCAGCAACATATCCCAAATCAGGCCATTCCTCCTCTTTCCAATAAAATTGAGAGTTTGTTTTGTTCTACATAGCCTTCAGAAACAGCAACCATAGAGTTGAATGAAGCAATGTCTCCTTTTGGCTTAAAATCCTTTCTTACAGGGACAAAAAAGGGAGCAATCACCCTAGTACCCACAGAAGGATTCTGGCTCTTGAGATGCACTCAGTACCTAAAACCAGCAGATGGGTTATTAGTTTCAATAAAACTAATGAAATAGAAAACAATTACAGGAGATTTCAGTGCTGTGTACTAGGTTCCCTCCTCCCCCATACACATATTCTTCTGAACATTGGTTCATTAATTTCAATTATACAGAGGGAGAAAAAAAACCACCAAGCTATGATTTGTGTACATTGGGGAAAATTTCAAACTAATGTTCTGCTCTCTGGCCTTTTACCATTTTGCCAATGTAATTATTAGACGTGTTCAAGACAGCCATCATTCAAGGTGCTTAAATTTGGATTCCTAAATGGCTCCTTCAAACTCTCTGAGTCTGTAATTCCATTATTACAGTATTTAAATTGTAGAATTCAAGTGCAAGTGAGTAAGCTAGCCCATTGATGTCCCAGTTCTTTCAAACACTCGGTTGAACATAAACAGGGCTTACTTTTGGATAAGAGTAGCTGAGTCCTTGAATAGGTTTCTCATTGAGTAAATAAGAAAATAGAGAATGGCTATTAGATGTTTAGTGGTTGTTTTTAACCCTCCCCATTGTAACCACAACACTATAGGCACCCAGCAGAACAAGCAAAACAAGGATTTTGCACTAGCTCTTTCTTATGAATCTTAATAGTCTTGGTTGCAATTTCAGAAGCACACATTTCTCTGTTGGTAGTGCAGAACAGAATAGAATAGTTGGAAACATTGTCACTCAGCATGTATTCAGTTGCCTAAACCAAGCATCTGGAGTCATTGCTTTAAATGAAAATAACAAAAACCATCTGTCTATCATATCCTGAAACCATTGGCCAGGTTACAAAACTTAGTCCATGTAGAGGTCTATTTTCCATCTTGAATAAAAAAGCAAGGAAAAGCAGAGACCGAAGAAGCTTCTTGGATGAGAAGTAAAATATCGTCAAGGAAAAAACAAAGAACGTTCAATTGTGGTTTGAAGAGCACTTTTGGGACAACCATGACCTGGATGACTAAAAATATCCAGAGACAAAAGCAAGGAGTTGTGTGGAATCTAATCTTACTGATTTTGCATGAGGTGAGAGTTATTTCCCTTTTCACTATAGTTGTTCAATAGATTTGTCTCAAATTGATTTAGTTTGGGCAAATACATACATACATACATACATACATACATACATACATACATACATACAT
>BLBF01000020.1:11322574-11357899 GCA_015471245.1 Laticauda colubrina | reverse complement strand
CATACATACATACATACATACATACATACATACATACATACATACATTCTCCATGTTCTATACAATTCATACAGGCATCTCCTTAAACTATATACATGCACTTTTTGAAAGAAAAGACGGAATGTATAATTTCATCAGGATATTCAAAACAAGATATTCTTAAGTATATCTGAGATAAATAGATAGATTGATAGACACACACACACACACAAATATACCATCATAACATGTCCCCCCATACATACATATAAGTTACCCACACTTATGCACTCTTACATTCTCTTTTAAGCATATATAAGCAAATGTGAATCATTTTTTGTATGCAGTTAGTGGATTTAGCATAGCTGAGTTCAATATAGGATTTTAAGTGAGATGCATTATTTATTTAAATTAATATTTTCTTCACTAGATATATCATTGGAGACACTTTAATCTGTAAAATAAATAGTACTTCATTTACAGGACCAGCTATTTCTTAATTTCTATTTATTTTGAGCTATATAAATTAATTTTCATTTATAAAGGAAGCCGCTGTTAATAACAATTAGTCCCTGATGCAATGCTGGCTCAAATGAGTCAACATGTGTCCATTCATACTGGAAATAGAAAATCTCATGGTTTCAAAAGTAATAAATAAATAAACTTCTCAAAAGCCAGAAAAATAAATGTATGTTTTCCATCATAAGTTTTAAGTTCATTCAGACATGACTGTGTAAATATAATTTTATGACTTACTTTGTTTATTAAGACTTTATTCTGTTCATGAATTTTATAGCTAATTTTAAATCTCTGCTGATGGTGGGATCCGAAGAGATCAAGGCCAAGTCAGCCTATTATTTTTCATATTTTTGCAGGCAAGGACAGTTCATCTTTGTTGTCACCCTGAAAATCCTCTAACCCCTTTGTTTGGATGGCACCTAGCCACAGATTTACTGTTAAAATGCACATTTGCTAATGAAGCAATGAATTTTAGCTAAATTCCAACACTTTTTTTAAAAAGGTATGCTTTTGCAGATTACATGCATAAGTATATCTCCCACAAAATTGCCACTGTAGCTCGATGCATTGACTATTCTTCACACGGGTACAAGGGAAATAAAAAATTAATCAGTGCAGAATATGAAAGAAGTGGGATAAGACCTAGGAAGGCCTGGTTCCTGAGCATGGAAAAAACAACTCTGCCCTTCAGAAGGTAATGTAGGGAAGGATCCAATGAAAAAGACACCAGAGCCAATGTCTTGTCAGGGGGGATGAAATGGAGGAACGCTTTGAAGCTATGCAGCCCAGCAGCGGCATGCAAATCCTGGCAGGTTTTAAATTAGTAATGTTAAAGGCCTAGTTAAAATGGACAGTGTGCACACTATGGTGAGCTTTTAAAAGACAGCTAACAAAAACAAAGTAACCGTTTATGCTTTCAGACCAGTGATTACTAATTATCTCCAGTCTGATATAAACAAAGAAAAAGAGATGTGTGTGCATGTTTTTCTACCCAAACATTTGGGGGGGGAAAGCCTATTCCTATTCTCAACCTCCAAAGGAGCAAATTGCAGACATATCCAGGAAAATGCTGTGGAAACAGAGTTTTAAGCCCCTGCTTAGGGTGCAGTCCTTGAACCTTTGAGATGCAGGTCTCCAAAGGGCAGGAAGATAAAGTTCCCTTTCTCAAAGAGAAACTACTAGACTATTTGAGCTCTGTAATTTTCTTGTTTGGATAAAAGTTCATTCAGGAGCACAGACCTGCCAACCCCTGATAAAGGAAAATCTGGAGACCCATGAAAAAAAATCTGGAGATTCTATAAAAAATAGTGAGATTCACGGTCACTTGAATAACTAACCAATCAGAGCGTCTTATACCCGGTGGTAGAAAAAGAAAAATGGAGGCGCCCAGAGTAAAAAGAAATGTGCTGTGTGTATATATGACTGTATGGTAATATTGATATTGCGTGATCTGAGAAGTGGCGTCATGTCGTTTGTGTGAGAATCAGATTTATGCAAAAGCGTTTTAAATTCGGCGTGAGATTGAGGAGCCTTGTCATGAGACCATGAGAAATGACAAAAAAAATCATGAGACTCACGGCAGAACCGTGAGAGTTGGCAGGGCTGGGAGCAGGTTGAAATAAAATTGGCCAAGCTTCTCTCAGCAATTCTCCCCACTCCCCACGTGCCCATCATGTGTTTAAAACCATGAGGGCAGGGGGGGTGAAAAAAAACCTTACATGGGGTTTTAATCTGTTATCCAATTATCCCAATTTAATAGAAGTCTGAGTTCAAGACGATATAATTCCAAATTGTGGGTGTAAAAGTGGGAGCATTTCCACCATTAGCTGGTCTTACCCGTTCATTCTATTGACTTCCACCAGTTATCCAGCATATTTAATGGAAGCCTATGGCATGTTGACTGTTCTCATCCTATTAATCCATATGTTACAGCACAGCCTTGTGTTAATCAGCCATTTTTGCCTTCTCCCACTAATTGGAGGAAAATACATGATCGCGAGGACCTTGCTATGCCTGTTTGCTATATAGCTGGTATCAATATGGAGTTGCTATAAATATGAACATTCTAAGGCCAAAAATGTTTAGAAAATGACAATTATCTGGACTGTGAGAAGAGCGACATATCAAATATATAATTGTGTAATATATAATTGTATATAATAAATGTACAATATAATATTATTATTAAGTAAATAAAAGCATGTTTCTAAAAAAAAAAAACAAGGATTAAAATTCACTGGGGAAAACAATACAGTTTCAAACAGAGCATGGGGCTGCATCAGAGGTGGTATTCAGCAGGTTCTGACCAGTTCTGAAGAACTAGCAGTGGAAATTTTGAGTAGTTTGGACAACCGGCAAATACCACTTCTGTTTGGCCCTGCTCCTATCTATTCTCTGCCCCCAAAGTCCCAGCTAATCATCTGGGTCTTCTTTTGTTGCCCTGCACAGGAGAATGGAGCTGGAAAGCAAGTTAGTGGGGTGGCGAGGGAATGGGGATTTTATAATATCCTTTCCCTGCCATACCCACTAAGCCATGCCCACCATACCACACCCACAAAGCACCCCCACAGAACCAGTATTAAAAAATTTTGAATCCCACCACTGGGATGCACCCAGCCATCATTTTATTTTCAGACAATGTCTGTGGATTTAGAGATAGCCCTAAAAATAAAGGTCATGGCTGAAGTGGTTCCTTTGCTTTATAACCCTACAGTAGTTATAATTGTTGCTGTAGGAGAAGGATAAGCAGAGAGCCTTGGGGGCAAAAATGAAGAAAAGAATCAGCCTTGAGTTGTTAGAATTCCATAAGCAGTCTTAAATCCAATTTTTCTTGAATTTTGTTAACCCTTATCTAGCGCCAGTTTAATGCTGACCATTAGTTGACCTGATTCTTGTCATTAATCCTCCCCTCTTCTCCCATTAGGTTCATCAATATATAAAATATAGAAATACAGAAACACAAAGAAAAATGAAGCTAATGGGAAAAGAGGGGAGTAAAGGGGGAAAGAAAAATGGGTAGGGGAAAGGAAAAAGGAAAGCATTGACTTCCGACTCCTTTTGGTGAAGTAGAATAAGGTAAGAACATAAAACCTCAACTTTTTATTTTTATATAATAAATGCATAATAGCGATTTCTATAACAATCAACCCATCTAACCAGAAAAACCCAAAATAAAAGTTTCAGTTCTTTCCACCTCTCGCACACTTGATACTTGCACATGCAATACATTAGCTTAACTGGAGCTTAACTGTGATCTTGATACTTTGTGCCTGATTGTTGCCATCTACATCCATTTAGGTAGTCCTCAATCTATGACTCCAATTGGAGCCATTGCTAAGCAACATGATTGTTTAGTGAATCTTTAGTGACCTTATGATATTTTTTTGCCATAATTGTTAGCTGAGTCCCTGCTCTTGTTAAATAAATCATGACATCATTAAGCAAATCCAGTTTCCCCCTTTGACACTGCTGATCGGAACCCAGTGGCAAAGTCACAAATGGCAATAACATGCCTCTGTGATGCTGTAATCATCATAAATACCTGCCAGTTGCCAAGTGCCCTATTTTTTTAACCTGTGGGGTGCAACAACAAGCATAACCATGTGGACTGGTTGTAAATATTTTTTTCTCCAGTGCTTTTGTGAGTTTGAACCATTGTAAACAAATGGCTGTAAGTTTGAGGGCTATCTATACCAAACTGTTTGTTTTTGTTCTACTTTTCTGTTTGTTTGTTTATTTGCTTGTTTGCTTTTTGCCCTTCTGTCAGACTGTCAGCTGTCCAACAAGTGCACCTAAAATAAGAAAACATCCTAAGGATTGTTTTGAGTTCCCAAAAGTAAAACTTTATTGGATACACAGTTTTGGTACTGAAGAATCAAAACCAGCTCTGGTTTTCCCATACAAATGCTTACTTAAGCCCATGTCACACTGCACCAACGGATGCAAAGAGGATGTAAAATGGACAAAAAACCTTGCCATCCGTTGGAAAACGCGATGTACTCACTGCCTCCATTTTGCTTCCTCTCTATCCGTCCAGCATCCGTTTATTGACGTTTCATCCGCTCTGAAAGTTTTGGGCTGCCTAAAACTTTTGTGTGGAAAAGGTATCCAGTTCGTCCGTTCTAGATCCGCTACGCATCCGCTATGCATCCGTTATGCATCCGTTATGCATCCGCTATATCCGCTAGGCATCCGCTAGGCATCCGCGGAACTCCATCCGCCTGGACGCAGGGAGGAAGTGGAACAGATGGAAAACGGATGCAGAACGGATGCAGCACGGAAACAAAGCGTTTAAAACAGAAAAAACGTTCACAGAGGGGACCTATCTCGGATATTAAGGATGTCTAGAGGATGCCTAGAGGGTGCCTAGAGGATGCCTAGCGGAAAACCTCTATTGCCTATAAAAAGGGGGAGGAACTCACATGGATCTCACTTTCAGACCAACAGCCCAGCGGTGCAGACCTCTGCAGCCTTGCTCTTGTTCTTCCTCTTCCACAGCATCCAGTCATGTCCACCGTGGATTGAGACAAAATCCTTTCGGCAGCCAACATCCTTCTGCAACACTGCGAAACCATCTACAGTCTCTGTGAACAGTACTATGGGAAGAAAAGGAGGCACCCAAAAAAAGTCTGGCTCCGAAGATGGTTCGCCAGAAGAGCACAGTACGTACTTTACGACAAGCTGATGGTGGAGCTCAGGAGTGAAGACACTCGGGCATTCCAGAACATCATGAGAATGCCTCCAGCCATGTTTGACGAAGTTGTGCAGCGCCTGACACCCAGGTTGACAAAGACAAACACCAACTTCCCGCCCAGCCTGGAACTTGGGCTCAAGGTGACACTCACTCTGCGCCACCTGGCCTCAGGGACCACCTACAGGAGCATGCAGTACGGCTGGAGGGTGCCACCCAGCACCATCAGCTTTGTTGTCAGAGAAGTGGTGCAGGCCATCATCGAAGAATACAAGGAGGAGCTCCTCCAGTGCCCCTCCACTGAAGAAGGATGGAAGAAAGTTGCAGAGCAGTGGTATCAGAAGTGGAACTTACCACACACCGTTGGAGCCATCGATGGCAAGTACGTGGCCTGCAAAGCGCCAGCCAAGTCGGGGTCCACTTATCACAACTACAAGGGCTTCTTCAGCATCATCCTCTTCGCCATGGTCAATGCTGACTACAAGTTCATGTACATCGATGTTTCAGGCAACGGCTCATGTTCAGATGCCCAGGTATACAACGACAGTCACCTCAAGGAGGGGCTGGAAAGCAACCTCATGGTGGGCTTCCCAGATCCAGACCCCCTGCCCAATGACACGCAAGATGTGCCCTACTTCTTTGTGGGGGATGACGCCTTCTCCCTCACAACCTACCTCATGAAGCCCTACACCTCCAAATACCTCACCCGTGAAGAGAGGATCTTCAACTACAGGCTGTCCAGGGCAAGACGGGTGGTGGAGAACGCCTTTGGCATCCTGGCCAACAGGTTCCAGGTACTTCTCACCAACATGCAGCACCGCCTCCTGTGAGGAGGATCGTGGAAGCTTGCTGCATCCTGCACAATCTCATGCGCACCCGCTACCCAGTCTTGCAGAACAGGCTCGTGGACCTCCAGCAAGGCAATGGGGACATGGAGGCTGGGGAATGGAGGCAAGGGCAAAACCTGATCGACACTGAGGATGTGCAAAGGCCAACAAAGCCTCACATGAGGCGAAGAAGAAGCGCAACCTCCTGAAACACTGGTGCAACTCCCCAGCTGGAGCGGTGGAATGGCAAGACAGGATGGTAGATGCTTAATGGATGGTTCCTTCAGCCTGTCTCATCACACTGATGAGATTGGCCCATGTATGTTGGGTGTGCCTACAATGAACAGGGCGTTTAATAAAGAGTTATGTTTATGTTGACATGTGTGGATCAATGCTTACATTGTAATTGATAATGAAGGGCCATAGGGGTGGCACCTTGGAGGGTGGACCGTACAGTCCCACTATGCTTGCACTGGAAGTTTATCTATCCCACAACTATTACCCATCCCATAGATATCCCTGCCCATCCCACAGGTATCCCTTCCCATCCCACAGCTATCTTAACCCATCCCAAAGGTATCACTGCCCATCCCACTGCTATCTTAACCCATCCCACAAGCATGCAAAGGCTAAACCATTTCTAAAAGTTTCCACCCAGACTTTATAGAACAAAATTAATGAAGCAAGTGTGTGAAACAAAGATAAACTTTATTAATAACAAGCTGTAAAATAAACATGACCCAAGTCAAGTGTCCAAATAAAGTCCACAAATATCCAGGCAGCCAATCTCTGGCACTCCTCTTGGTCACTCGGAGATGTGTGCCCAGTCTAAGGTGTTAGGGTGCAGGTGCTGTGGAGGTGGGTGCTGCTGCAGTGCTGGTCTGAGGTGTTGTTGGAGTGCCTGGCCCCGAGAGGACAACAGGGGATGGTGTGTTGAGGAAGGTGTCGGACACCTGGCTCAGCCCCGTGATGCTGAGAGGTCCTTCCTCCATGCCATGGGGTGTCAGCCCCAGTACTGAGGACAGATGTACTGAGGCCGGGCTTGGCTGTGGGATGGAGGAAGGAGCAGTGTAGTGGGGCTGCCTGGTCTGCAGCAGGGTGAGTACTGGCGTGGGTGGCATCATTGGCGTGGCTGGCATCGCCGGCGTGGGTGGCATTATTGTCGTGGTTGGCATCGGTGGCATCATTGGAACCGGTGGCAACGGTGTCGCCCGATGACTCTGTGCCTGCATTTGGAAGGGCAGCTGTCTGTGCTGCTGGACCTCCGGGTAGCTGTAGCCCTAGTAGGTGAGGGGCTGTGGGAAGCCTTGGTATGGGAGGGACATCACCTGGGGTGGAGGAGCAGACCTGGACTGGGTGGGAGCAGGTTCCTCTGGGTCTGGAGGGTTGTTAAGCAGCGTGGTGATCCTCTCCTTCACTATCTGGTACTGGGGATCCGCCATCTCCTTGAGGGTCTGGTTGACATAATTGAGGAAGGGCTTGCGGTTGGAGGAGGAGGAGTCGATGGGGACCAGCTGAGAGAGGAGACCTATGCTGGTGCGGATGGTGTCCTTGATCTCCACCAGGACCTTGTGGCTCTGCCCCTCCTGCGGTCTGGCTCTCTGCCTTACTGTGGAGGCGGAGGTGTGGGTGGATGCGGCTTCGGCAGTGGTGGACTCGATGTCTCCTTTCTCCCACCGCACCAGGGAGTCCTCCACGCTCTCCACCACGCTTTCAACACCTGCCGGGGGGGGTTCTCTGCCGTGGCATGCTCCACAGATACCTGCCTGGAGACAGGGACTGACTCTCGGCCGGAAGAGGACTGGCTCTCAGCAGGCTGCCGGAGATAGAGGGTCGTGCGAGGGGCTGCTGGTGCTCCTCGGTGGCAGACCTCACCCTCCAGGAAGCTGCACTTGGCCATGACATAGTTCTCTCTGTCCGTCAGCTTAACCGTGGCCTGGCCAGATTTTTTGAGGTGCAGCTTCCCGTACCAGGTGTGCATGTGCTTCCACTAGCCGAGGAGCACATCCGATGTGTAGCCCAGACTCTCTGCCCTCTCTCTCCAAGCAGCCTGCTTCCACTTGGTGTCCCTGTACAGCCGGTGTCCCTTCCGCCACAGATAGTCGTTCTCTCTCAGCCACTCCAGCACCTCATCCTCATGCGCTTCCTCAATGTAGTACTGCCTCCTCTCCCATTGTTGCACACGCCTCTTCCTCCCTTTGGCAGGACCAGATGGGCCCTCATCAGAGGAGCTTCCAGGTTGTAGGGGCTGCTTCTCCACACCAACTGCATCATCATCAGCAGCAGCAGCAGCATCACCAGCAGGATCATAATCAGCAGCAGCAGCAGCAGCAGCAGCATAATCACCAGCAGGATCATAATCAGCAGCAGCAGCAGCAGCAGTAGCAGCAGCAGCAGAAGCAAGACCAGGATCAGCAGCAGCAGAGTAAGCACCAGCAGCAGGGTCAGCAAGACCAGGAGCATGAGCAGAACGAGCAGGACCAGCAGGACCAGCAGGACCAGGAGCAGCTTCAGCAGAGTACGCAGCAGCTGAAGCACCACCGCCAGGAGCAGCTTCAGCAGAGTACGCAGCAGAAGCACCACTGCCAGGAGCAGCTACAGCAGAAGCTCCAGCAACAGAAGAGCGAGCCCAAGCAGCAGAAGCCCCAGCAGAAGATGAGTCAGGGACATGGGGCGGGAAGGTGGCCCTGTCCCTCTTGCCAGGGATGGCGGCAGGTTGCTGAAGCTTTCGCTTCTTCCCCATGGTTGTTGGCTAGCAGGAAGGCTGGCAGGCACCAAGGCTGGCAGGAAGGCTGGCAGGAAGCCTGGCAGGAAGACTGTTAGGAAGCCTGGCAGAAAGGCAGGCACCAAGGCTGGCAGACAGACTGGCTGGCAGGGAGGCTGGAAGGCAGGCTGGCAGCAAGGCTGGCAGGGAGGCTGGAAGGCAGGCTGGCAGCAAGGCTGGCAGGGAGGCTGGAAGGCAGGCTGGAAGGCAGGCTGGCAGCAAGACTGGCAGGGAGGCTGCCCAGGAGGCTGGGAGGGAGGCTGGGAGGCAGGCTTGGAGGCAGGCTGGCAGCAAGGCTTGCAGGCAGACATGCAGGCAAGAACTCGAGGTATCCAGCAGCAGGTCTTTCCTCCAAATGCTGGCCATGTGCGAGCTGCTTCCCTTTATATCCGCGGGGCTTGCGCAATGCATCCTCCCCGCATGCGCAATTAATGCCAGGCATCCGTTAGGCTTCCGCTGTGCATCCGTTTCATCCGCTGTGCATCCGTTCTGCATCCGTTGTTTCCGTTCCATGTCCGCTTCGCTGAGGCCCCCCGGAAGCCTAGCGGATGCGCCATCCGCTTCCATCCGTGGGCTTCCGTTCCGCATCTGCTTTGCATCCGCCCTGCGTCCTCCCCGCATCCGTTTTATCTACTCCAATTATGCAAATTTTCGCCCCTTTTGAGTGCGGATAACAACGGATGTAACATTTTTCTCTTCCATTGTGTCCTTTTTGCATCCGTTGGGCAGTGTGACACGGCCTTTAGTTAAACAATAGCTTCCCTTTCTCCCCATCCCTGGGTGATCACATTGTCCAATTATGAAACGTCCTTTTGTTATGGAAACAGTCTTATCCCTTTCTCAAGCACCTGCAGTGGTTTCTTTGATGGTTGCCAGGCTGTCACAGGCCACACATACACATTCTCAGCATTCTCTTCCACCTTCCCGACCCAAAGTTCATTGGCAAGTTGAAAAGTGTTAAAGCTTTGAAAGAAGCAAAGTGGTTCAGTCATGACTTGCCTTCTGATGATTACATGGGCAAGTCCATCCAGTTTCCTTGGCCCTGCTTTCTGAAGTGGTTTGTCACTGCCTTTTTTCCTAGGATTGAATGAGAATGGCTTGCCCATAGTCACACATCTGGCTTCTGTGTCTTAGGCAGGACTGGAATTGAGTTTCCTCAATCCCAGCCCAGCAACTTAGCCATTGGACCAGGGGTGTACAAGTCAACACCCACGGGCCAGATCCAGCCCGCAGGTGCTTAGGTCTGGTCCGCAGGGTTGCCCTGGAAACAGTGAAGCCTGCAATGCCTCTTCCAATGAAAACAGAGCTCAGGGGGGTATGCACGGTTCCCCCTTAGCTCCATTTTCACTGGCAGAGGGTTGCAGGAGGCTGTTGTGGTCAAAAACGGAGCTTGGGAGAGCTGTGCATGGCCCCCAAGCTCTGTTTTCACTGGCAGTGCTGCAGGAGGCCATCATGGTCAAAAATGGAGCTCAAGAGGGCCACATGCAGGTCCCTGAGGTCCATTTTTGCTGGCAAAGGGCTGCAGGAGGCTGTTCTGGTCAAAATCAGAGCTCGGGAGGGCTGTGCATGGTGCCCTGAGCTCCATTTTCACTGGCAGAGTGCTGCAGGAGGCCGTCGCAGTCAGAAATGGAGGTCAAGAGGGCCACATGCAGGTCCTGAGGTCCGTTTTTGCTGGCAAAGGGCTGCAGGAGGCTGTTGTGGTCAAAAATGGAGCTCGGGAGAGCTGTGCATGCCCCCCAGCTCCTTTTTCAGTGGCAGAATGCTGCAGGAGGCTGTCACGGTCAAAAATGGAGCTGAAGAGAGCCACATACAGGTCCCTGAGGTCTGTTTTTGCTGGCAAAGGGCTGCAGGAGGCTGTCATGGTCAAAAACAGATGTCAAGCTGGCCAAGCCCAGCCTGGCCATGTCCCCCCAGTTCCCCCAAGGTCAAACAACCCTGATGCTGCCCTCAATGAAATTGAGATTGACACCTCTGCATGAGACCAAACTGGATCTTATCCACCCATCGCAGTAAAATCATTAGAGAGGGACTTCTACTGGAATTAAGAAAAGTTATCTCTGGGTGCACGGGCACTTCGGACAATACATTGGAAATCTTCTGCCTAAGGCCTACTGAAAAATGTTCAAACTAGAATCACGTAGAGGCTATGCCACTGAGCACAATTCCTATTCCTAGTTTACCAATAAACAAAGGCAACACAATCAAAATGACCAGAATAAAAGAGTTAGACAACCCCGCTTCCATGTTACAAATGATAAAAATGGCTTTTTAAGTTGTGGAAGGGAGGGAAAAAGGGACTTTACAAAAGTCTAGATTTTGACACTATTCCATTAAACTGATTGGCAGCAGTTTCAGGTAAAACAGAGCAACATCTTTCTTCAAACAAAGGGTATTGACTTATAAAATTAATTGCCAAAGGTAGCTGCGGTATTCTTCAATATAGCATCAGCCACAATAACAGGGCTGGAAGCATCTTTTGATGGAAGACCTATCTCAAAAGAGGAAAAGCAAGGAGAGGAAGGATTCTCTGTCTAGACTTGACAGAGTTAGGCAGCAATTACTAAAAAAAATTTTTCAGCTTAGCTGGGATTTACATTGCGCGCACAAAACGTAAGAGCCATAAGCATATAAGGGTTTGAAAAATGATGAGTCAAAAAAGCCTACCAGTTACTATTAGTTATGAAGCTAAAATAATCCTGGGGAGGATAATTTGTGAAGCCCTGTAGTTTTTTTCCCCCCCTCCCTAATCAACATTTGATTGAAAACCTTTTGAATAGCAGGGAGCACCCTTTTCAACAAAAGATGTAAAATACTCAGATTAAGCCTTCACTGGTTTTAACACCTCTTTACTTTTTTTTTTTTAAGTACAGTATAAAAATATGAGAATCACTTAAAATCAATATTAAAATATGTACAAATTTATTGTATTTAGAGAACTGGGCAAGAACAAGACCAGCAATAATAACAGCCAATTACTACATGCTAAGTTTCTAAAAAAAATATGCTATTTTGGGCAAATCCCTCTGAAGTAGGTGCTTTCCATCTTTATCTCTGGATGTAGACCTCACCAACAACTTTTATTGTGCACTTCCAGAAAATCTCATACTGTATACGCACACACATGCATTTACACATAATGGAGTATGGAGGAGGAAGGGAGGGAGAGGGAGGGAGGGGAGGAGAATTTGTCTTCGCTTGTCCTTCTTACATGTATTGAAGGATCTAACTGTGAAAGGGGTCATAACATAGCAACAGCACTAATACTTATATACCTCTTTACAGTGCTTTACAGCCCTCTCTAAGCAATTTACAGAGTCAGCATATTGCCCTCAACAATCTAGGTCCTCATTTTACCCACCTCAGAAGAATGGAAGGCTGAGTCAACCTTGAGCCTGGTGAGATTCGATCTGCCAAATTGCAGACAGCCGGCAGGCAGCAGAAGTCGCTGTAGTATTGCATTCTAACCACTGCGCCACCGTGGCTCTTGGATGCTATTTTAGTGTATGGGCTGCCCCTACGTGCATATTCATTGCAATTGTTGTTGGGTACTTGTATAACTTTGTTAGCCACCCAGAGCTGCTGCTTTGAATTGGATGGCCATATAAAATTAATTAACAGGGGGTGGAATTAGATTGAAACTTAAGGCTTAGAATTTAAGAATCAATATGTGATTTAAAAAAGCCCACTAATTGCTTTTTTTGGAAAAAAAAACTTTATTTTCTTCTTGTCAAGTTTCCACTAAAGAAGTAAATGTTCTGTGTTGAAATGAACTTTATCTCAGATTTTTTTTTTTTTCAAAAGATGGACCTTAGCTATTCTGTACACTGAAGTAAGAAGATAGCCCATAGTAATGCTCTTAAAATGAACCAATTGCTTGTGGTGAGACTTTCCACTCCCATTAGAAACTTGGAAAAGATTTATTGCTTGGCACATAACCTGCAAAGAAGGGCAAATTAAATAGCAAAGAAATACTAAAGTGTAACCACATTGAGACTATTCTTAAAATGCCAGGGAAAATAAAAGATTTTCAGTAGGTACCACAAAGATTTTCAGTGAGACCATCCCACAGATGGTACACATGATCAAAAAGATTCTTTTATGCACTGTATCTCGCCCCCACCAGTGCCAGAAACATCGGAAGAAGGGCCTCAAGTATTGTACTTGGGATCCTAATAGATGAATATTTAAGGAAATAATCCTTCCAGATTTCTAAGCATAACATCATTTACATCTTTATGAATCAATACTAATAGTTTGAACTGGACAGGGAGTCAGTTGGAGAGAACTGGAGTGCTTTAAACTTACAAACATGATCCAATTGGCAGGTTAGTTCCCTTGGTTTGAGAGGTTTTGCACCATTTTCAGAAAGCCTCACAATACTTTATATTTGAAACAGAGTATCTTTTGCAAATCTTTCTTTTTCCTTCATGAAGCCTCCGGTGACAATGCTGAGGCTGAAATTATTTCCAAACAATATATCTAATCCTACCAAATGAGCAGCATGGTGGCCTAGTGGTGAAGAAACTCACCTCCCACTCACCTCTCTTTCTAAGGGGACAAAGCAAAAATTATTTGCTGCAAACTCCATGGAGGCATCTGACCAGGAAACATTTAGCTCCATCTAGCTGCCCCAACTCCACCCCGAATTAAAGGACTACCAGATTTTACCAAAGATTTACAACTCCTTCCAGACCATGAAAAGCCACAGAATATTGGTTTAAAGAAATTATCATTCCAAAAGGCGCAAACTTCAAAAATGCCTTTAAACAACACATAAATGTAAGACTGTAAATGGGAATGGGAGAACATTAACTACAGTTGCACACTCTTAATTATAGCAATTGTTTACATCCACATGCTGCTTCCAGAAGTCTGATTTAGAGTCCTTATTAAGTACAAATTTCAGGAAATATAGGAACAATAAGCATGCAAAATGTGAATAACATGGTTATTGCTTCCCCCCCCCCTTTTTTTTTAAAAAAATCACTTATTATACAATTTGACAACATTTGCCATTAAGAATGCAAACCCCACAGATTTAACTGCTCCTGTATGCCATTTAATACCAATAATTTTGGGGTCAATCATGATAGACAAAAGTATTTGTGTTAATCAGTCAGGAAGATTTCATATTTTTCTTTATTTCTTTCTCAGACCAGAGACAGGAGATGAGAAATGATGATCTATCTAGACTTAAAATATTGTTCTCATATTTTATAAACAACATTTTGTTCTGCAGACAGTTCAAACTGTGCAAAAAAAACCCAAAGCAGCAATCAAGAAGCAGCACCTGATTCAATGATTTATAATCGTATTGTTGTCTTGGGATTGAGTGAAAGCTTTTCTTCCCCGCCCGCCAGCACGTTTTATTGAAATTTCAGACTTTTAAGGCTCAAGGCTATAAAGAGAACTTTTTTTAAAAAATGGATGGTTTATAAATAGGAACTCTGAAAAGGGATTATTTCCTTCCTTTTTTTCCCCCTCAGGTGGATGTTTGGGTCATAAGTTATTCAGAAGATCTACATTATATATAGTGATTCATTTTGTGCACTGGGAGATGGATAAATATTTTGAAGAAGAAGATGGGAAAAGGGCTATTTTACCCAAAAAAAATCTAAAAACTCTGTCTTCCTGAGTAATCCTGTGAAATGCTTTCCACGTATCCTAGATATGATATGCTCCATTATATGACCACCACCCCCTGTCCCACTTCTTGTCTTTTCCAGGAAAACAAACAATAGTGATGACCCAAGACACTTTCTCTTGAGGTAGAGAAGTAAGTATAAAGATTCATCTATCAAAAATCAAACCAAGCAGGCTATTTTTGTTACACAAGATAGAAAATCAGAGTTTTCTCCATCTCTAGCAGCAAGAATAAAATTGTAAAGCAAGTAGTCCTTCTAGGACATTCACGATTTTACTCTTCCAAAGGTTTGAGCTTGAAGAGTTTATGGTAGGAATTACATATGAATATTAAAGTTTAAAAGCAAATATGAACTTTGCTCTTTCATATTAATTAAATTTAAGAGTCAAGTCCTCTTCAACTGAAGCTTGATTCGTGGTGACTTCATGGACGTATCCATGAGGATTTCTGGACCTCAGTAGGGGAATGGTTTGCACTGCCTTCATCCAAAATGTTTTTTAGCTTCCATGATGTTTGTCCACCTACAACTCTGATATTTCTTGGAAGCCTCTCATGCAACTACTAATCAGGTTTAGTTATCAAGACTAGAACAAGTTTGACTAGAGGGTGCAGCCTGGCCAACCAGAAGATGGGAATAGAATTGCAAATAATGTTGGGAAAGTGTATCTTCAAAATATTCCTTTGTGCTTGCTGCCATTCTTTAAGTCTGATTAGACTGCTTATGGGCATCGGACATGAGCCATTTATTTTGTGCTTTAAGTGTTATCACCCATCTTTGTCTCAAAGTCCTTGGTAAGTTCTCAATGAGACACTTGTCCATTAGATCAAAAGGTTTCCTGTCTCTAAATTTCCCCCTACCATCCAGCTGAATGTTTAACTCAGGGATCATTTTGGATGACAAAGAAATATATTTCATCCTTTGTTCAATATTATTAATAAATATGTGAGGTGTCTTTTTAAAAGAACACTTTGTTTGGCTTTATTTATTATAATTTATCCTTATTCTTTCTTCCATTAAGCTTACGGCAGCCTCAAACATAAGGCAGTCTTTTCCCCTCTCTTTATCTCCACAACTTTTGAATATACTTTAGGCTAAGAAAGTGACAACATCTAGGCAATATCCAATTAACTTCTTAACTGAAGGAGATTTGAATCAAAGCAAAGAGAACTCTGTACTCCTTCAGATGTTGCTGAATTATAAATCTCATCCTGTAGAGGCAATTGGATGGAAATCACAACTTCTACTTCAACAATAGGTTTTTAAACTTGCACTGTACAATACAGTACACAGTAACATTTGTCTCTGTTAGCATTTGAATATCATAAACATATGCTATATTCAATTATTTGGATATTTTATTTTATTTATGAATCAAATGTGTATAGAATTTCATGGCACCCTTTTTTTTCTTTAGCTCATAGAGGCTGTTTAGAACAAATTAGCAGTCTCAAGAAAAACTTTTAAAAAATAATATTTTCTACTGTATATCTATTCTCTCTGATTCTTTCAATTAATGAAGGACTTCCATAGGAATTTCTGCATCCCTTGTTTTTATCACAGTCAAGTTGATACATTTGAGAATCAAATCATCCGTTTGAGAGAAATCTAAATTTGGAGAGATCTGATTGGCATCACCATCAATGGAAAATAGCATTTGTGGGTGTGGGGTGGTTACTCTCTATTGTAGCTTTTACTTCAATTACAAATTAATTATGCCTCTTTTTATTATTATTCAGGCGATGACATCCCTGATTATTTTCTTTTGGACTGAATTTATTTTCAGCATTGTTATGCATTTTCTTTCTGAGTTTAAAAGAGCCCTGGTGGTGCAGTAGTTAGAATGCACTATTTCAGGCTAATTTTGCCCATACCCAGCACTTCAATTCTCACCTTCTCAAAGTTGACTCAGCCTTCTATCCTTCCAAAGTTGGTAAAATGAAGACCCAAATTGCAGGGGGCTGACTCTGTAAACCGCTTAGAGAGGGCTGTAAATCACTCTGAAGTGGTATATAGATATAATCAAGACCTTGTTGAGGATGCAAACTTTGTCAAGGACCTTGGAGTACTCATCTCTAATGATTTAAGTACATAGCCAAAAAGGCATTAAGAGTTGTTAACCTAATCCTACATAGCTTCTTCTCTGGTAATATTACACTACTAACTAGAGCATACAAAACTTTTGCTAGACCTATACTTGAATACAGCTCATCAGTCTGGAACCCATATCACGTATCTGATATTAACACAATTTAAAAAGTCCAGAAATATTTCACAAGAAGAGTTCTCCACTCCTCTACTCATTACAGAATACCTTATGCCACCAGACTTGAAACTCTAGACCTAGAAAACTAGAACTATGCCGCCTCTAGTCTGATCTAAAGATAGCATATAAAATCATACATTGTAATGTCCTGCCTGCAAATGAATACTTCAGCTTCAATCATAACAATACAAGAGCACACAATAAATACAAACTCAAGGTTAACGAAATCAAATGCAGAAAATACAACATCAGCAACAGAGTGGTCAATGTTTGGAATACTCTACCTGACTCTGTGGTTTCTTCCCCAAAACCCAAAAACTTTAACCTTAGACTGTCTACTATTGACATCTTACCCTTCCTAATTGTGCCTACTGTCCCTGTCCTTTTGTTTCTTTTTATTTTTCTTATAAGTATCTATCTCATGTATTCAAAACTATGTTTATTCTTATACTTGTATCTTGTAAGCGATTGACAAAATGCTAAGTGCTATTGTTATTACTGTGGGTAATAACACTGTGGGTGTGGGTGTGTCTTTTTAGCTGCCAGAAAAAGAGAGTGGGAAAAAACAAGGCATTCCTTAAATGTCTAGTTAATCACCCCAACAGCCCAAAGTTGTCAGAGCATAAGAAGGTTATTGGAGAACACAGTGGATTACTGTTGGAGATGGATGCGTCCCATTGGAGAAGTCACATCCAGGGGATGGGGGAAAAGACCAGGATCAAGGGGAAAATATATGGTGTAATTTAGTATCAGCTGCACCCAGCTAAATGCCAACATGGCCACTTCTAATAAATCAATTTTCTTTTCACTAAGATACAGCTAGAGACTTTTGATTTAAATGGGGGTGGATTTGTTGGAGCCTGGACAGTCCCTGTTTGAATTTTACACTTGTACCCAATATAAGCCCTACCCTCAAAAATAAACTCTAATTAAGATCTCGTCCACTGCAGATTGGATGGGTAAAAATTAAACTAGGGTGGGGATGGAGGATGGAGATGCTCTACTTCTTACCTTTGGATAGTTGCAGCTAGGCCTTGCACACTCCAACACCTGCCTTGCCAGCCCATTTCTTCTGAAGCTGATAAATGCCCAGTCCCACTGGCCGACGGACACAAAACTTATGCATAAAGGACACAGCGGACAAGCAAAATTTCGGGGTGGCTCCATCCGTTCCAAAAGTGGCAAAAATTTGCATAAACAGAACGGAAAAGAATGGAAAAGAACGGATGTGGGTAGTATGTAGCGGGGATGTTAAACAGATGTTCATAGGAAGCCTAGTGGATGACAGCAGGTGGAAGCGGATGACACATCCGAAGGGGTTCCGGGGGAGAATTTCGAAGCGGACGCATAATGGAAGGGGCGGATGCATAGCGGATTAAGCGGATGCATCATGGATGCCTATAGGAAACAAAGGGGATGCCGCGTGGATGGATATCGGATGCAGAGCGTTCACTGCGCATGCGGGGAGTATGAATTGTACCAGCTCCGCAGATATAAAAGGATGCAGCATGCATGCAGTCAGCATACAGGGGAAAAACGTGCTGCCACATACATCTAGCAGGAACACCATGGTTCATTAGTCAGGCAAGAAGAGAAAGCCCGTGCCTACTCGTTCCACCCTGGCAAGAAGGCCAAAACCAGCATCCCACCCCCTGGCACTGACTCTGAAGCTGCTGCTGCTGCTGTGGTGGACCAGCCCCAAGGCCCTCAAAGCCCTGCTGCTGAAGGCCCTGCTGCTCAAGCCCCTGAAGGCCCTGCTGCTCAAGCCCCTGAAGGCCCTGCTGAAGCCCCTGCCAGAGGGAAAAAGAGGCAAGGGAAGCAGAAGGGAGAGAGGAAACAGAACACCATTTCCGAGGAGCATGATGACGATGTGCTGGAATGGCTGAGGGAGAACGAGGACCTGTGGAGAAAGGGCCACAGACTGTATCGGGATACCAAGAAGAAGTAGGCAGCTTGGAGAGACAAGGCAGAGAGCCTGGGGTACACTACAGAAGTACTCCTTGGATGGTGGAAGCACATGCACACCTGGTATGGCAAGCTACACCTCAAGAAATCCGGGCAGGCCTCTGTCAAGCTCACTGACCGGGAGAAGTACGTCATGGCCAAGTGCAGTTTCCTGGAGGGTGAGATCCGCCACCGAGGAGCAACCCCTCTGAGACCCCTCTCCCTCAGACAGCCCACAGACATCCAGTCTTCTTCCAGCCAGGAGCCAGCTACCCTGTCCAGGCAGGTGTCTTCAGAGGCCCCCACAGCAGAGACCAGCCCGACAGCTACACTCCTCATGCCGGCAGACTTGGAGGATCCCATGGAGGATGATGCCCTGCTGTCACAAATGGAGGAAGAAGCAGCAGCCACCAGAGGCCAACCCACCACCACCACTACTCCCAGCTCCAGAGGATGCAGGCAGAGAGGCAGACTGGAGGGCCAGGACCACAGTGTGCTGTTGGAGATCAGGGACACAATGAAGACCAGCACAGAACTTCTCTCTCAGCTGGTCCACAGTGACATACCATCCTCGGACCAGAAGCCCTTCATCACCTATGTGAACCAGACCCTGAGGGACCTACCCGAGGCCCAGTACCAGGTGATGAAGGAGAAGATCACAGCACTTCTGCACAACCCTCAAGGTCCAGCTGAAGCTGCTCCTACCCAGTCCAGGTCTGCTCCTCCACCCCAGGCGATGTCACAGCCCCTCCACGGCTTTCAACAGCCCATCACCTACCAAGGCTATGACTACCAGGACTTCCCACAGCAAAAACAGACCTTCCCAGTCCAGGCCCAGGTACATCGCATGCCACAGACACCACTCCTCACCCAGCTGCAGACCAGACAGCCCCAATACACTCCTCCTTCCTCCACCTCACAGCCAAACCTGTCAACAGGCAATCTGTCATCAGTATTGGGCCTGACATCTCAAGTCCTTGATGAAGGGCCTCTCAACCTCATGGGACTGAGTCAGCTCTCGGATAGCTTCCTGAACACACCATCCCCTGTTGTACCCTCGGGGCCAAGCATCCCAATGGTGCCTCAGACCAGCACTCAAGCCACAGCCACCTCCACGGTCCCTGCCTGCTTAACAGCTGAGACCATGGACATGCCTCAGAGTGACTGAGAATAGTGCCAGAGACTGAGTTGTACTTGTTAAGTTTATCTTTGCTTAAGACACTTTACTTGGTTCATTTTGCTTTTTTAATAAAGTCAAAAAGTGAAGAAAGTTAAAAAAGGTTATCTTTGCTTAAGACACTTAAGACAGTTTACTTGGTTCATTTTACTTATTTAATAAAGTCATAAAGTTAAGAAAGTTAATAAAGGTTATATTTGTTTAAGACACTTGGTTCATTTTTTTTACTTAATAAAGTGTTGGTGAAAACTTTGAAAAAATGGTTAAGCCTTTGCATGCTTGTGGGATCGATAAGGATAGTTGTGGGATAGATAAACCTCCAGTGCAAGCATAGTGGGACTGTATGGTCCATCATCCCATCTGCCACACATATGGACCTTTATTATCAATAACAATTTATTCATTGATCAACACATTTTAAAATAAACAAAGCTCTTTATTAATGCTCTATTCATTGTAGGATCACTCAACATACATGGCACAATCTCATCAGTGTTATGCGACAGTCTCAAGGAAGCATCCATTAATCATCTATCATCCTGTCTTGCCACTCCACTGCTCCAGCTGGGGAGTTGCACCAGTGTCTCAGTAGGTTGCGCTGCTTCTTCCCTTCATGTGAAGCTCTCTTGGGGCCTTGTACATCCACAGTGTCTATCAGGTTACGTCCTTGCCTCCATTCACCTGGCTCCATGTCCCCATTCCCTTGTTGATGGTCAACAAGTCTGTTCTACAACACTGGGTAGCGGGTGCGCGTAAGATTCTGTGGGATGCAACAAGCTTCCACGATGCTCCTCACAGTCTGTGGCTCATGCTGCATGGTGGTGACAAGTATCTGGAACCTGTTGGCCAGGATGCCAAAGGTGTTCTCCACCACCCATCTAGCCCTGGACAGCCTGTAGTTGAAGATCCTCTTTTCATGAGTGAGGTATCTTGAAGTGTACGGCTTCATGAGGTAGGTTGTGAGGGAGAAGGCGTCAACACCAATGATGAAGTAGGGCACATCTTGTGTGTCATTGGGTAGGGGGTCTGGATCTGAAAAACCCATGATGAGGTTGTGTTCCAGCCTATCCTTGAGGTCACTTGCATTGTATACTTGGGCATCTGAAGCTGACCCGTTGCCTGAAGCATTGATGTAGATGAACTTGTAGTCAGCATCAACCATGGCAAAGAGGATGATACTGAAGGAACCCTTGTAGTTGTAATAAATGGACCCTGAGTTGGCTGGAGCTTTGCAGGCCACATGCTTGCCTTCTATGGCTCCAATGGTGTGGGGAAAGTTCCACCTCTGATATCACTCTTCTGCAAGTTTTCTCCAGCCTTGTTAAGTGGTGAGGCACTTGAGGAGCTCCTCCACGTATTCTTCAATGATGGCCTGCACCACTTCTCTGACCACTTTGCTTATGCTGTTGTGTGGCACCCTCAATGCATACTGCATGTTTCTGTATGTGGCTCCAGAGGCCAGGTGACGCAGAGTCAGTGCCACCTTCAGTCCAGGGTCCAGGTTGGGATGGAAGTTGGTGCTAGGCTTGGTCAACCTGGGTCTCAGACACTCTACAAGTTCATCAAACATGGCTGGTGGCATCCTCATGAAGTGATGAAATGCACGAGGGTCTTCATTCCTCAGCTCCACCATCAATTGGTTATACAGTCCAAACTCCATTCTTCTCATGATCCATCCTCAGACCCACACAGCTCTTGGACGTCTCCTTCTTCTCCTTCTATATAAAAGTTGAAACAGTCTGAACAGGTTTTGGTTCTGTTGATGAATGAGCGCAGCTATCATACGTACTGTGTCATCATCCATGGTGGAGAACAATTGATGATGTGGAAGACCAAGACCAAGGGTGAAGAGGTCTGTACACCACAGCTGCTGGACTCATACTGAGATCCAGATGATTTTCTCCCCCTTTTTATCGGAAATATCAGTTGTCCACTCGGTGTCCTTCTACATATTCTAGACATACTGCAGACATTCTAAATATCTGAGATACATCCCAGATACAAACCTTTTGTCTGTTTTGAGTACTTTATGTACGAGATGCATACACTTACATCCTTTCTATTTCTGTGCTACTAACGCTGTGTAGACGTTCCGTGTACCTTTTGTTTCCTCCCTCTTTCTGTTTTCAGCTGCAGAGGATGTGAGTTGAGGGGATGGCCAGAGGATGCAGAGAGGATACAGTGGACGTTTAATGGATGATAACGGATATAGAACGTTTGTTGCCCGTTTATGTCACAGATGTATATCGTACACGGCGGAAGGTTCATCCGTTCACAAAGTTTTGTGCAGCTCAAAACTTCTTGCGTGGATGAAATTGCAGTGGACGGATGCTCGAGGGATAGAACGTATGAAACACGTATGCAGTGAGTACACAACGGATGCAAAGCATTTTCCAACAGATGGCAAGCTTTTTAAAATATTTTACATCCTCTTTGCATCTGTAAGTGCAGTGGGACCGGGCCTTAACAAAGCTCTGGATTGATCCAGAGCTCTGTTATCAGCTGTAGAGGCCTTTAGGAAAGCCTTGCCAACTACAGAAAAGGAAGCTGGGGGGGGGGGTGAGGTTAGTCAGTGGATGACATCCCCTGAATATAAGACCTGGTGCCTTTTTTGGTGGCAAAAAATACAAGGGTCTTATTTTTGGGAAAACACAGTACACACACACACACACACACACACACACACCCTCCTGGCTCCAAACCCATTTCTAGAACAGAAGCAATGTTTTTCTTCCCACATTGTCTTCTTAATGTACAAATTGATATATCTTGTTAGTATATTTCAGCTTTGCCAGTGTATTCAGAAATCCTTCGTTCATTATCATGAGTGTCAAGTTTCCCCATTTTTATGTTACTAACTGGTGTTAAGTTAGGATGAAATAAATTTTATTTGAAGGTTTGCTTCTTATTTTCTACTAACAGTTCAAAAGTTTCTAGCATAATAAGAACAACAACAACAAATCTGTTTAAAACAGTTGCCTTAAGAAGGTTTGTAAAATTGTCTGCTTTGGAGTCATTGGCATGCTTTCTGTGAGATGGAATATTGGAATCTATTCCATATTATCATTCTTGTAATACCCTAACCTGATTGGCTGAAACGGACTGCACTGTGATTGGCCGAAACGCATGACGATGATTGGTCAGTAAGGAATCTCCCATGATTGGATGAGCTGATCGCGGGAGATTCAGAAAGCTGTCATTGGGTGAGAGCCGCTGGCAAGCTCTGTAAGAAGAGAAGAAGAAGATATAAGAAGCCTATATTCAATTCTATACCTTGAATAAAGAGCTGAAGTTACGCTGGTCTCCAGTCTCCTGTTTTCTCGCGCTTTTACACTGGCGATGAGGGTGGGATCCTGAGACAAAGAGACCAGTCGGGCATGTGGCAACCGAGCTGAACAACTGATGAGATGGCCGGCAGCAACTCGCCACCCCCACCATTTGACCAGGCAACTGAGGAGTGGGAATCTTACATCGATAGATTCCTCATGTTCCTCGAGAGCAATAATCTAAAGGATGCAAACGATCACTGAAAGAGAGCTGTGTTCCTGACCCATTGCGGGCCAGCTGTATTCAAAATGGCCAAAGTGTTGGTCAAGCCAGAAGACGTGAAGGAGATGGCTTGGCCAGATCTAGATCGGCTACTTTGGAACCACTATGCCCCAGCCATGCCAAATCTGATCCGGTGACACGAATTCTACCGTTGGGATCAAAAGGATGGAGAGGGCATTGGGGATTTCATGGCAGCATTGAGGAACATCGGAGGTGCGTGTGGCTTTTCAGACATGGATGAGGCTCTGAAGGACTGCGTGGTCCTCGGTCTCAGAGACCCCGTACTCCAGAGCAGGCTAATGGCTCGGGCAGACATTACAATTACCATTGCTGAAGCCACAGCAGCCGAGGCCACAAAGAAATCAGCGGCCAAGATGCAACAAATGAATGCAAGGAACAAATGAATGCAAACGACATCGGAGACCAACACATCTCCCGAGAAATGAACTGAAACGGGTCACAAAGCAACAACGGCACACCACGAGGACATTGAACTATCACCCAACACCAATGATGAGGAAGAGAAGATCCACAGATTGCAAGCAGAGAGGGACCGGCAGAGAAGTTGTAAGTTGGGCTTCCAGTGCACTGGTTGTGGCGGTGACCACCCCCGTTCTGAGTGCCAGTTCTTAGATGCCATTTGCTGGTACTGTGAGAAACAGGGGCATATCACCAAGGTCTGCTGCAACAAACGGAACTCTAGCCCAAGATGACGCAACAACACGCCTCCCAGAAACCGAGACAGATTCACAGAGAACTGATGGAACCGCGAAACCCGAAGCAAGTGGCTCAGAGAAACCTGACAATGGGAAGAAACCCATCAAACAGTCACAATCAGCCATTCAGACAACTCCGATGCAAAAAAAGTACACGTGCAGGTCAGCATCGATGGCAGGCCGTGCAGAATGGAGGTGGACTCTGGATCATACCTCTCCATGGTGTCCTGGGACACGATTAAGAGGTTAGTGCCCAGCTTACAGAAACAAAAGCTGGAGAACCAGAAACTCACCATTAAAGACTATCAGGGGATAGTCGACAGAGACTGCCCAAGCCTGCTGGGTCTGGAATGGTTCACATCATTAGGAATCGAGGTGACGGGCTTCAACCATGTCGAGGAAACAGACTGGGAAGAGGAGCTGGTGAAAGAATTCCAAGAAGTTTTCGACGGACAATTAGGCAAGTACCAGGGGTCCCCAATATCATTTAGCCTGAACCCCAATATTGCCTCAATCTGGCTCAAACCAAGACGAGTTCCATTTGCACTCAAGCCAAAAATAGACGAACAATTAGAAAAGCTCATCGCGCAAGGGGTCCTGGAACCAATAGATCATGCATGCTGGGAGACCCCAATAGTCACCCCAATCAAACCAGATGGGTCCGTGATAATTTGTGGGGACTATAAAGGGACACTTAACAATGCACTGCAACAATGTGCATACCCAGTCCCAGTGGTACAGTACCTCCTACACTCACTTGGGGGAGGAAAAGTCTTTGAGAAGCTCGACTTGGCGCAAGCATATCAACAGCTGCCCGTCGATGCTGAGATTGCGGAAGCGCAAACTATTGTGACCCTCGGGGGGCTTTCCAGTGCAAAAGGCCCCAATTCGGAGTCAGTGTGGCACCAGGGGTGTTCCAGAGTTTAATGGAACAGTTACTCTAAGGAATTAAGGGAGTCATGCCATATTTTGATGATGTGTTGGTAGCAGCCAAAGACAAAAGACAATTGAGAAGCCGACTCAGGGAAGTCCTACAAAAATTTAAAAATACAGGACTTAAAGTTAAAAAAAAAAAGCGCCAGTTATGCACTGAAAAAGTTGAGTTCCTGGGATATCTGGTGGACAAAGACGGAATCCACCCTACCCACAAAAAAATAAAAGCAATAATGGAAGCCCCAAGACCTCAAAATAAGGCAGAATTACAAGCTTTTCTGGGACTAATCAATTTCTACAATGTCTTTTTGCCACAGAAAGCAACAACAGTGGAACCTCTGCATAGGTTACTCGACAAGACATCCGTTTGGTCCTGGGGCAAGCGGGAAGAGGCCGCCTTCCGGAACATAAAAGATCTCCTCACATCACAATCAGTCCTCATCCAGTACAGGTAAACCCTACCGCTAACAGTAACCTGCGACGCCTCTCCATTTGGCATCGGAGCTATACTAAGCCATACCCTGCCAGATGGGAGAGAATCACCAATTGCTTACTTCTCGAAAACACTATCAAAGGCAGAAAGAAATGATAGCAAACTCGACAAGGAGGCACTTGCAGCGGTTACCGGGGTGAAGCGGTTTCATGAGTATTTATATGGTAGGGACTTCACTCGCATCACCGACCATAAACCACTACTGGGGATCCTGGCGGGGAACAAGGCCACCCCCAACATACTGTCACCCCGGATGACAAGGTGGTCTGAGTACCTTGCCGCCTATCACTACCAACTAATACATCGACCCGGGAAATGCATCTCGCATGCCGACGCACTAAGCCGTTGCCCCTTAACAGATTACGAAGATGACCCTGCATCCACCACATCCACCCTGCAAATAGAGACATTGCCCAACCTACCAACAACCGGCGTCAGACATTGCGAGAGAGACAGCAAACTGGCGCAGGTTTTGAGCTGGGTGGGAAAAGGGTGGCCAGAAACAGAAAGCAGTGACCAGTTTAAATATTTTAAATAACTGAATTATCCTCCCAAACAGAATGTATACTATGGGGCGATAGAGTGGTAGTTTCAGACAACTTACAAAAAAAAATATTGCACATGTTGCATGAGGGACACCCGCGCATTGTGAAAATGAAATCCCTAGCCAGAAGCTATGTGTGGTGGCCAGGGATAGACAAAACCATTGAAACCTGGGTGGCAACATGTGACAAATGTCAGCGATCCAGACCAAACCCTCCCGCATCACCAACCCTCCAGTGGGAAACACCAAGGGGACCATGGTCAAGGGTCCATATAGACTTTGTGGGACCCACGAAAGGGCACACCTTCTTGATCGCAGCAGATGCTTACTCCAACTGGCTGGAGGTAAGCCTAATGCAATCTACAATGACGGAAGTGGTTACAAAACAACTAAACAGACTTTGCACCACCCATGGCCTATCTGACTTGCTAGTATCTGACAACAGGCCACAATTCACAGCATTGGCATTCGAGCAATTCCTCACCGAACGGGGAATCCGACACGCATTGACAGCGCCCGTTCATCCGGCGGCGAACGGGCAGGCGGAACGAATGGTCAGATATACCAAAGACATTTTAGAAAAGATGGATACTGGTAACATACATGACAAAATAAATAAAGTATAAACAATACAGCACATAATACCAAGTGCTAAAACCAATAAAAGCCCGGCAGAACTCCTGATGGAAAGAAAACTCGGATCCCATCTAGACAGACTGCACCCAACATACAATCCAGAAAAACCACCAGACTCATCCAGCCGGAACCAGGCATTTAATCCGGGAGACATAGTCTACGCTAAAAAAATTTCAGGGGACCCACTCTGGGTACCCACTACAAGAACCCAAGTGACAGGCCCCCGGTCGTACCGGCTGGAAACATAGGACGGAAGAAAGTGGAAATGACATGTCAATCAAATACGATCAGGAATACTTTTAAACAGCACTGAAAACCCACAAAACTCACAAACAGACTCTAATAAAAAAACTAGAGGGGGGGGGAGAAACCCCCAAACAATCATCAAAAAGAAAGAGAAAATACTACTACAATACAATGCCAAACCGAATGGGCCCAACCAACACAAACCGAACCAGAAATACAAACACCGCTCAATAAAAGAAGAAACCAACAATACTCACCGGAGACTGAAGGCAGCCGAAGGGTACCAGAGGAAGACGACTCACTTGAAACCTCACCTGGAAGGAACAGTCAAGCCAGCTCAACCAGCCCAGGAAGACCAGCCGGGAACAGATAAGCCAGTAACTCAACCGAACCCAGTAGACCGGGTGGGAGTTGCGTCGAAAGGCCTGACTCACCCTTCCAGGTGGTTCCACGGAGAAGAGCAGGAGCAACAAAGATCTACGTCACATAGGATGGACCATACCAAGAGGGGAGGGGTGTTCCATATTAACATTCTTGTAATACCCTAACCTGATTGGCTGAAACGGACTGCACTGTGATTGGCCGAAACGCACGATGATGATTGGTCAGTAAGGAATCTCCCGTGATTGGACGAGCCGATCGCGTGAGATTCAGAAAGCTGTCATTGAGTGACAGCCGCCAGCAAGCTCCATATGAAGAGCTGCCGCGGCTCGCAGGTCCAGCACAGATCTGTACCTTGAATAAAGAGCTGAAGTTACGCTGGTCTCCAGTCTCCTGTTTTCTTGCGCTTTTACAGAATCCTTTTTGTGTGTGTGTGTGGGGGGGGTTCCTTTATATTTCCAGTCAGGAAGTCAAACTGAAAACATCTCAGAGCTTTTTCATTTTGGCTGCTTACCAAGATATGGTTTCTTCTCCTGACAAGAAAATAAACAAACCAGAGGTAACTTCTGCCTGTCTGCCCCTGACCAACCACAATTCCCTGGTTGATTTTAAAAAAAGAGAGAAAGAAAGAAAGAAATCTACATGTAACGTAGCTGTTTTACTCTTAATTCTCCCCTGAAGAATTTAGATGATTTAGAAAAGAAAGCCCTGTTAACTCAAGCTAATAGCTCTGTTTGTTTACATAATTTTCTGTTAGCTTTTTGTGACCGATTTAAACAAAAACAGTTTGGGGCATTCTCTAGCTTTCATTGTTTCAGACAGAACTACAGTCTTTAAAAATGACCAAGATCCCAAGCCCTCTTTTTCCATTTTATTATCAGATATCTAACCGTGAGTGTTACAATGTGCATTTGAAACTTCTTAGAAGGATAAATATATATGGCAAGACAGGGGGGAACTTTTTTAAAAAAAACTTCTTTGGATATGCGCCTGAATTCATTTACAACTGTTGCTGTTTTAAATACTTCAGGCAGAATAAATGGATGGCACTAAACAGCTTAACTGCAATTATTATGGAATGTCTGAGGTATAATTTCCCCTGCGGTTTTGTTAGGCGTACAAAATTCATAATTCTGATTTGTGGCAGGTACTTATTACCCATCACAGGTGGGGATATGCAAATATTATTCTAGTAAGGGTGAGCAGCCTTTATTTCAGTATTCAGCTATTAACGAGATTTGTGAGTCTGCTACTCTGGGGCCATTTAATTAATTAGATGGTACAGATAAAATATAAATTGTTTTGCATGCTACACAATTTGAGTTTGGAAGATATGAAATACTGTTAAATGAACTTAGTATGGACCAATTTCTTCACTAAAGGCTCACTAAAGATATAATTTATCACCATAGCCTTTGTCCATAATAATTCTATTTCATATCCTAACATGGTTGCAGGGTTTGTAAATAGCAGCTTAATAAGGATCAAAACATCAATCACTTTATCTTCTCAATAAATACTCTGAATGAACGCAATGGCCATGCTTGCTTCTGCAAACAAACAAGCAAATAAGCAAACACATAAGCCATGACTGTGTGTGTCGGAAATGTTTTGTAGCTTCCAGCAAAGGACAGGTATCAATTCTTCAGAATCAAACTCAGATTTTACTTTTGGGGGAAGGGGGTGGTGGTGTTATATTTTTATTTAAAGACAAGTAATGGCCAGACCTATTAACTACAGCCACTCAATAGTCATCTTAATAGCAAAAATAATGCACCAATATTACTCTATGCAATTTCCAATTACTTTAAGAGAACTCTTCCTCCACATATTGACTCTTAGCTCAGTATTGTTCGAACATTATAGTCTTAACCTCATTCTGCCACCAATATTTTTATCAGTTCAGTTCAACAGTAAGAAGCCTAAGACTTCCTGAGATTATATTCACATTGTAGCAATGAGATTACAGGAGGAGTAGACCTCTGGGCAATTCTCAACTTCATCAAAAATGTTGGAAGGCGATGAAAGCATTAAAAGAGGATGGGTAACTTTTGCAGAATTTCCAAATATTATCTAGGAAGACTGTGAAGACAACACTTCAGGCAACTGTAGTTGTTACAACCTGGAACAGACTGTAACAAAGGTACCATCAAATGGTGATTAATTTCAAGCAGGAGGGATTGAGGAAGCTCTTAGGTGAGGGAAATACATTTGTGTAACCCAACATATTTCAAAAAAAAGGGAAAGTTTGAGGGACTATCGCCTTTAACTACCAGATGTGTTGCAAGAAGTCTGCAATGGAATTGGAGAGTCTCTTTCATTTCTGAGGATCTCAAGACTTCTTTTCCCTATAAAGGTAGCAAAATGTTGACTCAATAAGACACATAAGAAGCCCAAGATATTTCAGTTTTCAAAATTGCTCCCCAGGCTATTTCAGTAGATATCAAAGCTGATATCCTATCAAGGTTTTAGAGTTCGCGAAGAATGAGACCGGAGACCAGAGTAACTTCAGCTCTTTTATTTAGTTCTGAAACTCCATCTGAGTCAGGAGCCGCGGCAGCACTTTTTAGTGATAGGCTGCTCGCAGCTTGTGGCCAATGACGGCTCCTTGATTTTCCCGCTGCTAAGCTGGCCAATTATAGGCTAGCTATTATTGGCCAATCAGCGTGGAGTAGAGCACCAATCAGCTTTCAGTGTTTGTTAACCAATAGGAATAGACTATTTGAAGTATGTTAATATGGGACACCCCTCCCCTCTTGGTATGGTATCTTACCATATCTTGGTATCTTACATAGTCACATAAGTAGGCGGGACTTTTTGGTTGTCTAGTTGACCTGTGCAGTTTAGTTGTGTTGTCGTCTTCAGCAGGTTCAGACGGGATCTCTGTTTCTCCCATCCTTCTCTGTGGAACCTCCCGGAAGGTGGAGTCAGCCATGCCACTCCCACCTGGCCTACCCGGGCTGATAGAGTCAGCTCGGCTGCTCCCTTCCGGAGTGGTTTCTTGGTCTTCTTGTGCCTCCAGTTCCTCTTCGCCTAAGTCTTCCGCAGGTAAGTTGTTGTTTCTTTCTGAGTTTATTTGCAAATGTTGTTTATGGTTTGTATTTTGTTTTTACGGTGTTTCTTGTTCTGCTGGAGGGTCTTCCCTCCCCTCTTATTTGTGTTTGAGGGGTCTCCCCCCTCTCTGGTTGGTTTATTAATATTTTTGTTTAATGTTTGCTGTGGTTCTGGTGTGTGTGTGTGTTGTTCTTCGTGCCTGGGTGTGTCAGTGGTTCATTCCAATGTTCATGATCTTAATTGATCAATGTGTCTCCTCCAGCTTCTACCATCATCCATTTCTAGTCTATATGACCGGGGTCCCATTATTTGTGTTATTTTTGCCGGTACCCACAGTGGTTGCCCAGTGAGATTTTTTGCATATACTAGGTTTCCTGGTTCAAATGTGCGGTGCCTGCTAGAGGAGTCAGTTGGTTTTTCAGAGCTGTATGTTGGGTGTAATCTATCCAATTGTGATCTTAATTTTCTGCCGATTAGTAATTCTGCTGGGCTTTTATTTGTAGTCGAGCTCGGTTTTATGTATTGTATGGTGAGCATTTTATCAATTTTTTCTTGTATGTCCCCTGTGTCTAATTTTTCTATGGTTTCTCTGGTATACCGGACCATGCGTTCTGTCTTCCCGTTCGTAGCCGGTTGAATTGGTGCTGTCAAAACATACCTATGCCCTGTTCAGCAAGGAATTTTTCAAATGTTAGTGCAGTGAACTGCGTGCCGTTATCTGAGACTAGCAAGTCCAGTACCGTTATCTGAGACTAGCAAGTCCAGTAACCCATGTGTGGCAAACAGTTTTCGTAGTTGTTTAATAATTGCTTCTGTAGTTGTAGAATTCATGACGCTTACTTCCAGCCAATTGGAGTAAGCGTCTACTATGATTAAAAATGTGTGTCTTTTTGTCGGCCCTGCGAAATCTATGTGAATTCTTGACTGGGACCCCTCAGTGTCTCCCAGTCCAGTATAGGTGCTGAAGGGGGTGTAGGTCAGGATCTTTGGCATTTTCCGCAGGTTTCTACCCATTTCCCAATATCCTTATCGATCCCTGGCCACCATACATAACTCCTGGCCAGGGATTTCATTCGAACAATTCCTGGGTGTCCTTCATGTAGCATTCTCAGTACTTGCTCTTGTAACAGTTCTGGTATTACCACCTGATCCTCTCATAGAATGCAACCTTTTAACAATGACAGTTCAGTTTGCCTATTCTTGAATGGTTTAAATTCAACGTCTGTCTCGTCTTCCAGCCACCCTTTTCCTACCCACTTTAATACCTGTGACAAAGTTTTGTCTCTTGTTGTTGCTTTCACAATGTCCGCTGCAGTTATGGGTAGGTTTGATAGTGTCTCAATCTGTAGGATGGATGTGGTTGGTGCCGGGTCAGCCCCTAGTTCCTGTAGGGGAGTACGGCTCAGCGCATTGGCATGGGAAATGTCTTTGCCTGGTCAGTTAATCAGTTTATAATTGTAGGCTGCAAGGAACTCGGACCATCTTGTCATTCGTGAGGATAGTATGTTTGAGGTGGCCTTGTTCCCTGCTAATATTCCCAATAAAGGTTTGTGGTCTGTAATAAGTGTAAAAGTCCTACTGTAAAAGTATTCATGGAACCGTTTGACACCGGATATTGCTGCTAAGGCCTCTCTGTCCAATTGACTGTAGTTATGTTCAGTTTTGGATAATGTTTTGGAGTAGAATGTGATCGGTGCTTCTCTCCCATCAGGCAGAATGTGGCTAAGTATGGCTCCGACGCCGAATGGTGATGTGTCGCAGGAGACTGTCAATGGTAGTGTCTCGCTGTATTGTATTAATACAGAGTCGGATGTGATTAAGTCTTTTATTTTCTAGAACACTGTCTGTTCACGTCGTCCCCAGGTCCAGGTGGCTGCCTTGTCCAGTAGCCCATGTAGTGGTTCCACCATCATTGCCTTCTGTGGTAGAAAAACGTTGTAAAAATTTATAAGTCTCAAGAATGCCTGCAATTCTACTTTGTTTTTTGGTCTAGGCGCTTCTTTGATTGCTTTAATTTTTTTATCTGTGGGGTGGATGCCCTCTTTATTGATTAGATACCCTAGGAACTCGACTTTTGAGGTGACTAACTGGCATTTTTCTTTTTTGACTTTAAGTCCTGCCTTTTGAAACCTTTGTAATACTATTCTGAGACGGGCTTCGAATTGTCTCACGTTGATGGCTGACACTAGCAAGTCATCAAAGTATGGGACTACTCCTTTTATCCCTTGTAACAAATGCTCCATTAGGCTTTGGAACACCCCTGGGGCCAAGCTGACTCCAAGTTGCAGTCTTTTGCATTTGAAGGCTCCCCTATGAGTCACAATCGTTTGTGCCTCTGTTGTTTCAGGTTCAACTGGTAATTGTTGGTATGCTTGTGCAAGGTCGAGCTTTGCGAAAACCTTGCCTCTCCCCAATGAGTGTAGTAGATGTTGCACTACTGGAACAGGATACGCGCTTTGCTGTAGTGCAAGGTTTAGAGTGGCCTTGTAGTCACCACAGATTCTCACGGACCCATCTGGCTTAACTGGGGTCACGATTGTGGTTTCCCATTTAGTGTGGTCAATTGTTTCCAATATGCCTTGTGCTATGAGTTTTTAAGCTCCTCATCAATCTACAGTTTTAATGTGAAGGGGACTTGCCTCGCTTTTAGCCTAATAGGAGCTATTGTTGGATCTAAATTAAATGATATGGGGACCCTCGGTACTTGCCTAGTTTCCCATCGAAGATATCCTGGAACTCCCTCATTATATTCTCCTCCCAGTCTGTCTTGGCGATGTTGTTAATGCCAGTAATGGTACATGGCATCTAGGAACTGGCACTTGGAACGGGGGTTGTCTCCTCCGCACCCAGCACACTGGAACCCTGACTTATGACCTTTCTTCTCCTGTCTATCTTGTTCAGCCTGGAGTCTGTGGATCTCCACGTCATCGTCGTCGATCTCGGACGATCCACTATCCGCGTAGTGTGTGATGGTCTTGCGCGTGCTCTCTGCCTTTTTCTCTGTACTTTGGCTAGTTTCGGCCGGTGTTTTGGATGTTGTCGCATTCATTTGTTGCATTTTGGCTGCTGATTTTTTAGCTGCTTCAGCTGCTGTAGCCTCAGCGATAGCCTCAGTGACTGTAATCTTTGGTCAGGTTAGCAGTCAGCTTTGTAGGGTGAGGTCTCTCAGACAGAGGACCACGCGATCCCTCATGGCTTCATCCATGTTTAGGAATTTGCATGCCCCTCCAATGTCCCTGAGAGCCACTACGAAGTCTGTGATGCTCTCACCTTCTCTCTGGTCCCGTTTGTAGAACTTGTGTCTCCAAATAAGGCTGGAGACGGTCGATGCATAGTGAGCCTTCAGCAATTTCTCCAAATCTGGCCAGGCCATCTGCTTCACATACTCTGGTTTAGCTAGTACCTTGGCCATCTTACTGTGAGCCCACAGTGCATCAGGAACACAGCTCTTTTTCGGTTGTCGGAGATACCTTGCAAGTCGTTGCTTTCCAGCAACATGAGGAATCTATTGATGTATGATTCCCAGTCCTCTGTTGCTGGGTTGAATGGTGTGGGTGGCGAGTTGGTTCCGGCCATTTCGTCTGCTCAGTTCTCATTGCCACGTGCTCGACTGGTCTCCTTTCTCAGTATCCCACCTTCGTCACCAGTGTTGTGTTTGCAAAGAATAAGACCAGAGACCAGCGTAACTTCAGCTCTCTTATTTAGTTCTGAAAATCCGTCTGAGCCAGGAGCCGCGGTAGCCCTTTTCATAGATAGGCTGCTCGCGGTTTGTGGCCAATGACGGCTTCTTGATTCTTCCGCCGCTGAGCTGGCCAATCATAGGCTAGCTATTATTGGCCAATCAGCATCAAGTAGAGCACCAATCAACTTTCAGTGTTTGTTAACCAATAGGAATAGACTATTTGAAGTATGTTAATATGGAACAAAGGTCATATACCAAATCTTAGAGGTTACCATTCATTCTGGGTTGGGACAAAAGAAAGACACTATTAAGAATATCAAAGTATTTTGACAACAGTAAGTTCAACATCAATTGAACTGTTGCTCTTAATGATACTTTGAATATCTACTCAGCAACTCTCCTATTCATTGTCTGTATATGAATTTGCCTTTAACATAGCTCATTTTCTGCCTTCTGCCTCCTTCTCTGTCTGTCCTGTGTCATCAACAATATATCTTGGAAGACATATTTCTTCAGACAGGATCCAATATAATATTTTCCCCCCAGACTTCACAATTTCTTCAGTTGGGATCATTCTGGTGAGAATTAAATATCCTTTTCAGAAGCCACTGACATATTACACTAAGGCCAGTCACAATTTCTTGAGGTGTAAAGATGTTATTATTTTATTTGAATAGTGAAATACATCTATTACTACAACAAAAATGCAATAGTGGTTATATGATAAAAAGAAATTTTTATATACATTCAAATAAACACAACAGAAGAAAACAAAATTATCTAATTAAAAAAATACCTTTTTTTAAAAGATCTGTAATTAAATGAATTAATTACTGTAATTCCATCAGTACCATTATTAAGTCAGTTCAGAAGTCTGTGTTTAAATCTAGGCTATACAGAAACATATTGCTTAATTTTCTTATTTTTAGAATATAAAGAACTGCAAAGATGACTCTGCCTATAGCAGCACTACATAGTTTTATACAATCATTCATTGCTGTCCTCTGCCAAAAACAGCAGGTTCCATTTTTACCTCCATACATAGTATACAGTTCTTAGAGTACAAAACATGTCACCAGCTCTTCTCATATTTTGTCATTAGTGCCAAGTGCTGCCAAGAACTCTGTCCTTAATGTTTGCCAAAATTATGAATATATCAGTATTCTTGCTTTAGCTTGTACAATATTTTGGTCAAGATTATCTTTCCTTCCTTCCTTCCTTCCTTCCTTCCTTCCTTCCTTCCTTCCTTCCTTCCTTCCTTCCTTCCTTCCTTCCTTCCTTCC